>CM061091.1:7500-325000 GCA_030770545.1 Macropodus opercularis
TTCCCCCCACGGGACGGAAGAGGGAGGAGGGATGCAGGTGGCGCCTAATCCGGCGGGGTTGTGGTGTTAGTATAACGATGTACACCCACTTCCTTTCCCTGCGGAACTCCTTTCCGATTCTGCTCCTCGTGGTGAGGGCCCGGGAAACCTAAAAACAGAAGAAAGCCATGAAAAAAGACACCTAAGGAACTCACCCCCTATTTTTCTCTTTTTTTCTCCTCCAACCTCCCACTTCCCCCCACGGGACGGAAGAGGGAGGAGGGATGCAGGTGGCGCCTAATCCGGCGGGGTTGTGGTGTTAGTATAACGATGTACACCCACTTCCTATCCCTGCGGAACTCCTTTCCGATTCTGCTCCTCGTGGGGTGGCACCAAGACCTACAAGGATGAAGAGGAAATAACAGAAAAGAACACCAAACCCCGGGAACTTGGACAACCACATCAGTCCAGTCTAGTTTAAATTCAATTAGCTCAACTTAAATCCAATAATCATTAGGTGCCTCACCCTAGGTGTCCAAATGACCCAAGACCTAGAACTCGGTTCTGGTCTAGCCCTGACCGGCGACCCATCAGACCTACGATACACCAATGGACTGGGGCAGCTAATACAATGCTAAACTCAACAAATTAGCCCTTAGCTTTCAGAAAACAGACCTAAAAACCCTAACCCTAACCCTAGCTGAGAACGCTAACCCTAACCCTGCTCCACTCTATATTCAAAACTAATCTCAACTCGCTCAAACCAAAGAACCTACCTAAGATTGGAAGACACCAGCAACCCGGAAGTGCATGGACATGGGAATACCAATCTGTGCCTTCTCGGAATCGCAGTGAGCTCTTCCAAACTCCTACAACTCTCCTGAAAGTAACTCAGTATCGGGGAACATGAGTGACAAGCGACGGCCCGTGCCTTACCCCTTGGCTCTCCATACCAAACTGCCTAGTCGCAAGACGAAGGGTGGGGAGCGTGATTGAGACAGGAATAATTCCCCCTAACCCTTATAATCTCTGCTCTCCAGGTCAGACCGTAGTGTAGTTTATTTGGACATCTATGTACAGTATTTTGTATTTGTCAAAATTGTAATTATAAATTGGTATAATTATTCTTTGCACATGCTCCACTTTCATTCTTTTGCAACCACCCTAACAATTGAATTTCCCCCACTGTGGGATCAATAAAGAATTATCTTGTCTTATTGTGGACTGACATTACCTTTGAGTTATTCAGTGTTTCTACGTCATTGTTTAAAATTATACATAAGATAATTTGAAAAGTAATGAAAATTTTAAAAGTTTGATGAATCACATACTTACAAATGTTCACCCCATCTTCTATTTTGGTCGTTCCAAGCACCTCTGCCATAATTCCTATGAAAAATGCGCAGCGACACACAAGTGTAGGTTGACTGGACTTGGCTTTTTGAAACAAGGGCTCAGTGGTTCACAGTCAGGAAGTAGTGACTTATGTGCAGTATATGTTGCCAAACGTATGCCTCATTTAGTGATTATTTGGACAGCTGGGCCCTGGAACCAATCACAGTTCAGACTGCACTTGACCCCACCCACCTATCTACCATACACAGAATCATACAGACATACAAAACTATGGACATAAGTTAATGAAACACAAAGTACAGACAAAATTTTGTAGCAGTTAATTGAAAACATTTATTCTTTTGTATCCTCATTATGTATTTATACCCTATTTGTTGATTTCCAGATTTAAATATTGACTAATCTCATATTTCGTCCTAGATATCTTTGTTCCTCACAAAACAGCTCGTTTTGAACATGTGACACATGCTGTGGGACCTGTGTTCAGAACAGCTGGATTTTCACCACAGCTGACAACACAACCCATAGCATTATGGCCAGTACCGACATGGTTTGGAATCTTAGCTCACATCATGTTCTCTGGAATTAAGTGGTGGTGTAGAGGAGTCACACGCTACGATTTTACACACAATCTTCAATACTCTGTGTTCAGTCACATCTGAAATGCACGTTTAACCCATGTCTAACACAGTAACAATTTACTCAGATGACTCCCAATCCCACTCTAGTTATTTAATAATAAAATGACACAAAGGCTATACCATCATCTAAGCTGATACATGCACAAGTGTCTTTGACTTCAAATGTTTTTACATCTTCAACATATTACGCTGTACATAAAACAACACGGACAGCTGTGAGTGAATAAGAGTTATTTAGGGTATTTATTTCAGTTTTTCCTTCATGGCAGCAAAAACATTGATTTTGTATAAGCAGAAATGTTCAAAGCTATATGGAGGTTTTTTATTATCATTAGTTATTACTTGTTTAAGATCTTTCTTATGAAAGTGTATAAAAGTGTGTTTACATGCTTTGTGAATTCACGTAATCAAAGTGTAACAGCTTTGAAATCATCTTCAAACAGTTCTCTCTGTTCTTTGAGGAGGAGAAACAATCTATTTTGAGTCCTTCACTGATATTCCACATTGCTTGATTTTTACATATCCTGCTTTACAATTATGTCATATAACACTAATACTGGGATTGAAATGGCCCAAAAGTGTTTTGTTGTTGTTACTGATGCTTGGGGAATAATGACTATTAAAGTAGATCTAAATTATCCAAGAAAAAAAGATTTGCTTTCAAGACATTTCACATTTTAGACTTCAAATTCTTTGACTGAAAAATGAAAGAAAATCACAAGGTCAAATTCAAAACAACAATATAACCTTTGGCTGGTAGCACATATCATAATCTTTGACGTACGTGTACGTGTCATAAATCTCTGGCTGCTAGACTACAACTGCTGCTGCTAAATTAGCTGTAGATATGAAATTCATTACAAGTAACCTACATTACTCTGTCAAGCTCTTTACTCAGACAAAGTCATCACTCACATATATTCTATATACACACACAATTGTACATTGAAGTAATTTTTTGTGTGTGTATATATATATATATATATATATATATTCATTCCGCAAAGATTTCTACTAAATAAATTTTATAAATCTTTACTCTATTTACAATCTTTAATGCCATAGATAATTTTGTTCATTCTTAAATTTTCCTGCACCATTTAACTCTCTAAGCAGTTGTAGTGGCTGTAGCACAACACAAAGAGTCAAAGACGTTCTCCTAAATATAGCAACCTGCCTTTATATTAATGTAAATAAAACTGTCTACAGCAGAGTTTACAGGGAAAGGGAAGGTTTCCCAACACGCAGTGAATGATTGCGACGCTGAAACAGCCTTGAATTACTGGAATCACAATACCCATAACTTCCAAAGGCCGTAACAGTTGATGCAGTGGTTCAGAATAGAAGTGAAGCCCGCTGTGTCAACGTTACCACAAAAAGACTTTCACGCTCCCTAAAGGCAGGCAAACCCAATCAGAGCAGAGTCTTGGTCAGCAGGTGGCGCTGCTGGAATTCTGTTGGGCTCCAGCTTGTTCGCTGTCAGGGACCTGTGCTTCGCTACGGCTGCTGGTGGGCACACGTTTTGCTACATTATTATATTAGCAGGATATCACAACATTTGAACAACTGACAATGGTTACTCCTCAAAAGTACAAAGGAGTATTTCTGCATTAAGACCTGGTTTCGCAATTCAAGCCAAGAATTGGGTGTAGCTTTAAGATCAACGTTTGGATGCTAAGAATCTGGCCCCTCTCCATTAGGAAACATGGTACATTTGCAAGCATGCGTATTTGGGTGTCAAGCCAACACTTGTCCGCTGTCAGACTGTATTATACAATTAAAGCTCCTCAGCCATCTGGAGCAGAGAATTGATGGCAGCATCCTTGTCACCCTGCTGTGCATCCAGCACAGTGCGAACCACCTCCTTATCCAGGTTTGGAAACATATCCTGCAAAGCCTTTAGGTCCTCCTCGCTGCATACTGGCCCATGGCCTCGAACAGCTGGCACGGTTGCTGGCATGGTCATGGGCATAATTCCCTGGTTGTAAACTGCAGGCACTCCTGGAAACAAGTACACACCATATAGTGCAGAGAACCACAGATGGAGGCTTTTTCGTGGAACTAAAGTATGCGTTTGTGGATACAATAAAACAAATGAAAGTTAATTGGTATTTTACAACCCTGTGTAAATGATAACGTCAGCTTTATTTTCTGTGTGTGTGTTTATTTGTGTCTGACCGACCTGTTATGGGCACATATCCTACTCCTTGCTGATATACAGAAGGCATTAGGACGACAGGCTGAGCCATTACTCCTGCTGGTAAGGACTGACACAAAGACAAAGGCAGGTACGAGTGTCAGTGAGTCAATCAACAATTATGATGCAGTCAGTGTCTCTTTGTGATGAATCTGTTTTGAAACATTTCTTGTAATGAATCATATTTTGCATATTTTAATATCCACCCTTTTTTTTTTTTAATAATCATGATTTTCCCTTCTTTACTGTGTACGTTGACTAATTTGGGGAGTTTTGGTATCAAAGTGAACAATTCAGTTATACTCTTAGTTCAACATTAGAACTGCTAATGAAACGCTAATGTTTACGCCACCATTCAGGTTAGGGTTTGCTTGCAGGTGGCAGAGCAAATAGAAAATAAAAGCAAATACAAGGAAAAAACAACTGTTAAACTGTTTACCTTGTGGTTATCCAGGCTGCTTTATCAATCACTGGATTTGACAAACCATAAAATGTCTACACAACATTTTGTTAGGAAGAAAACTGGGTCAATAGAAGAATACTCCGTTCAGTAGGTTTAACGGGACATAATTAGACTCACAGCAAAAGACATAACCAGGTTGATCATGCCTTCCTTGTCGTCACCCTGTCTGCCACTTAGGCTGTACCACTCATCCACCACATTGCCCTCCCTTAAGCCTTCAGGGATGGTGACATGGGTCCATGCTATCCTGTCATCCATGGAGAATGCTCGCTGGACGGCACATGGAAGAAACCGTAACAGAAGATTACATGCTTTACAAATTACTTTAGACGCAACCTAAAGTTTAAAAAAAAAAAGTTACAGCACACAAACCCACAAATGAAAACCAAAACATCCTTTTTCAACAAGCACTCAAGAACCGTGGGGAGGAAAAGCTCCCTTTAACAGACGAAACCTCCAGCAGAACCAGGCTCATGATGGAGAAAATGTCAGGACCGAGAAAAGGACAGCAGGCGGTAAAGATGCAGGTTGGTTTAGTGAATGACTGAAGACTCCAAACAGACAAGTCCAAGGCCAATAACGCCTCTCAAACCATTTGTCCTCTCTGACCAGAATGTGAACATTGTTATCCTCGAACGAGTGAGCTGTCTTTTAAATGGAGATGCTGATACTGGACCTGGTGTGTTGTTCCTTCTGTGCTGGGCCAAAAGGGGTGTGAATGTTGTTAATGTGAGCAAATGTGCCACCTCAGAAACCAAAAACAATGAGCAAACAGGTTCTCTGGTAGCATTCGTATTGTCCTTTAAAATGACTGTTTAGTGACTTTGTTGCAAATAAGAGATATGTTAAATTCAGAATTTAAAACTTTAACATTCCAAAAACGGCAGGAAAGAAAGCAGGGAGTAAGTTGTTCAGTAGAAATGTTATCATACCTGGGGAAAAAAAAAAAACATAAAAATAAACGCGAGCAGAGTTCGTTCACAACACAATAACTGTATTAGTGTAGCTCACCCAGACCAAAGGTCACGTTTACCTCATCAAAGATTTCCAGATAGAAGGAATCCACTCCCGGGGGAACAGTGCACTGGATCACTTTGTTCCAACGTGGGTTCTTGGCTCCGTTATGGGCAGTTGGTGTTTCATACACTGCATAACCCAGCCGGATCCTACAGTACGGATCCATACGAGTCATACCGTAGTTTTTCGCCAGCTTTGCCTATGTAGTACAACAAACACAGACACCTTCAACAGGACTGTGGTCACTTGGTCATTTTAACATGCACATGCTCTCCAGTGTCGTTTTTTTTTTAAATGTGCAATCACTGTACTAATGTGCTGAACACTTTCCATGCTTAGAGCAGCATAGTATAATATTATTTCATATCCACCTGAGATTACTTGAGTAACACTTGGTTGTGTTGGAAGTTGCAGAGAGCCTGGAGTTTGGTTTGCATTTGAGTCCAGCATGGACCATTTTGGGAAATTGTGACAGACATGTGAAGCCAATTTCACCAAAGTGTATGCGCAACATATGGTAAATGGTAAATGTTCTGCATTTGTAAAGCGCTTTTCTACCTATCGGTTCTCAAAGCGCTTTGACACTGCGTTACATTCACACATTCACACACCGGTGGCTGAGCCGCTATGCAGCTTAAGCTGACACACCGGGGGCAACTTAGGGTTCAGTGTCTTGCCCAGGGACACTTCGGCACATGACTGGGGGAAGCCAGGAATCGAACCACCGACCCTACGATCGGTGGGCGACAGCTCTACCTCTGAGCCACTGCCGCCCCAACATCTCGCCATGAGCAGTAAAATAGATTGGTGCAGATTTTAGAGAAGCAATAATGCTCCACCTGTAAACATAACAGGATCCATGGCAACCCAATGACCGGTGGAATTTGCTACAGAACCCCACAACCTTTATTGTGTGGATGAATAGATACATAACCATGAGTAGTAATGTCCTACTAAAGTAGCTGAAACTAAGATGATTAAAAATGTGCTTTTACTTTGAAAACAACACACGTATCACATAAGCCAAATATTACAATGTGCATTTTTAATAGCAAAACGGAGCTGCATGTACCTGGACCACAGTTATGCTGAGCCGCCCCACAGCACCTACTGACCCACCATACTGCAACTGTCTGGCTGCCTGGGCATCCAGATGGACTTGCTGCTGCTGCTGGGTGGGTGTGATCCGGAGAAAACTCTGGGGAAGCTCCCCAATATACACCTGAAAACATAGACATACCGACATTCAGACAACGTGCACAACTCAGTCTGACATAGAATAACGCATATACGTATCATTAAATTAAATCAGGATTCAAAGTTCATACATGTGATAATGTCACATTATGTGTGTGTGCACACTGTCTTCTACTGGGTTTAATCCATCTTGTTCTACCTGGAAGCTTTTGATATCTACAGTTTTCATGAGTCTAAATATTATGGGTCGTGGCAAAAACAGACATTGTAATTAAATCCTGACAAATTAAACAGTTACAGAGAAGCCAGCAGTCAATTAGTCCCACTAGACTGGTAAAGAAAAGAAGACAACACATTATTACTTTGGAGAAGACGTCACCAAAAGCAGGCGTGACCATATCAGCAGTGGAAGTAGTGGAACGGCTCACGCATTCAACACTTGAGTGAATAGGAAATACTAATCCAAGCATCAACATCTAATCGTTATATACAGTTGAATAACTAACTTTGTCAGAATTTGCCAGGGGTATGAATAATTTCAGGCTTGACTGTATATAATTGATACTATCAATACTCACATTCTAGTTCCATTTGAATCACAACAGTATCAACGTACTCGACAGAGACGTCGATTATTATAGCAGCCATTCTAGCCAAACATTTTTAAAAACCTTATCTTAAAATGCAGTTACTACAATCTCAAAGGGAGGTTTCAGGTGGGTTGATGATAAGCCAAGTATCATACACAACTTAAATGCTGAGTCTATGTTATGGTAGATAGACATTTAGTACCGATGATGTAGCCGCAACAATCTACCGATTGTGGCTTCTCGTGAATGTACA
This sequence comes from Macropodus opercularis, assembly GCA_030770545.1. Lineage (NCBI taxonomy): Eukaryota > Metazoa > Chordata > Actinopteri > Anabantiformes > Osphronemidae > Macropodus > Macropodus opercularis. The sequence continues at coordinate 15,194 of CM061091.1, forward strand.
CACTCATGGATGCGTATTTGTGGCCAGTGAAGCATTTACAGACATTTCCTACAGGTCTCAGAGTTGGTTGCCATTTAACAAAGTCCAGTTATTTCAGCAGCATTTGTGATCTGTGGTTCATGCCCTGGCATAGCTTGAAAAGCTGTAATCCACCTTGTTTCCATGATCAAAATGTGCACAACTCGCCAACATGATAACTGTACGACTGCTCTACCTGCCTGTACAAACGGCACTAACGCCATCGACTGGTCGCACCAATCACACAAACCCCCAACAACTAACCTGACACGTTACTAAGCGTCCTACACATTTGTTATACTTTATTATTTATTTAAATTACTTCCATATTGGCACCTGTATTTTGGAAGAATGAAACAATTCTTTCTTCAGTACAAATGTTTAATCACACACCCTACATAAAACTATTGGACATAATTTTCACATATAAGATTTAGTACATCTGTAAATAAAACCCAGCAGAGTACAATGAAGTGGAACTGAGGCAGAAAAGACTCTTTAATAAACAGCTGCGGGTGACAAAACAGCGCTGTCCTGGTTAAACTGCTCCCTCGTGGTCGAATAGACCGGATGGTTTATGACGTAGACCAGGAAGAGCCACTGACTCAGAGTCATCTTACTTTTGACCCTGTAATGGCCGCGGCCGTTAATGGAGCTAGCCTGGCTAGGCTAAACTAAGCTAAACTGAACTGGGACTAGGGAGGGAATGCTACAGATCAAACTCCCACAGCTGACCAGACGACACAAAACCTTCGCACGCAGCGCAATAACACAACCAAGCAAACAATACATTGCACACTGAAACACAGTGAGCACACAGAACTAAGCACAACTAGTGGGACGGTGGCGACACCTGTGACGCAGAGAACCATTACAAACGCAAGCTGTGCTTTCACATCCGGGTCCTGGCGTCATGGCAGCAGTTTACATACAACACTTACGACCGACCACTGCTTTAAGGCATTTGCGTGTTATCGCAGTTCTTTAGTTCACATCCTTACGAGGCGATGCGCGTTCACGGAACAACACCGGAACCATTCACCCCGTGACGACGCAGCACGGACGGAGTCTCTGTGGACGCACACACCGAACAAACAGCAGAAGTCGAAGCCACGTACAAAAAATGCGTGAAACAAGAAGCACAAATCACAATTTTCACCGCACGTCAGGCAGCGAGTGGTTTGGCTTTTACCCAGCCACTAGCGGACAGTTGGCTGAGTTAGTTAAATTAAATTACATTTTCACAAACCTATGAAGAGGAATAAACGTTGGGTGTGACCCAGTGCACCAGGTTATTTTGGCGTTGGTGTCGAAAACCTGTTTTGCTTTGTCTATATCACGATAAAACTTACGTCTGGTCTCTACTAGCAGCATCTAAAATCACTGCAGCCAGTTACCAGCTTCCATCGTTGCTTGTACATGACAGGTTTACTCAAACTGAAGTAGCAAACTTAGAAACGTCTTTTTACGAGTTTTTTCCAGCCGACGCAAGCAAACGTACTAGGAACAAATACTGACGCGTCTGTCTGGACACCAGCGGTCACAAGAATCTACATGTGATGGACGAGGCGGTTTGAAGGTCCGACGTTAATCTGCGGAGCAGCGGCTGTGAAGACGACTCGCACTTTACGTAGTCAGCCTCATACGCGCCGTTAGCGAACACGTCCGCTGAGTCCGCTTCGCTGCAGCCACTCACTCAGCGCCTGTCACCTGCCGAAGGCGTTCGGAGCATTTACCTGCCCGCGCTGGGTGCTGATGGTAGTCGCCATGCTGTGACTTGATTTTCTGGTGGATTTAGATGCTCTGTTCTCTTCTTCGTGGGTCTATTGACGGCTGTTGACGAACGTGGTGGCGCTTTATCGCCACCGGAGGCTGTGGCGTGTAGTTCAGGACACAAACCTAACTCGCATCACATGAGCGCGGACCGACACATGCAGCAGCCCCTTTGAAAAAAAAAAATAGCAGAATTCAAAGGCTTCCTGTAACCGTCAGTGAGTTTCTTCTTTTGCAAACTGCTCCAGGTGGTTCAGTTTTGAAGGAGGCCTGTTGTGAGATCTCTCCACAGGTTCTGTGGGATTCGGATCTGGACTCATTGCTGCCGTTTCATGACTCCAGCGCTTTGTTTGGAGCCATTTCTGGTGCTTGTTGAAGTGTCTCTGGGGTCATTGTCCTGCTGGACGACCCAGGGCCTCTGGTGGAGACACTGGCCACGAAGCTGTGCCCCAAAGTTCTTTGGTCATCATCAGATTTCATGATAGCGTTCACACAGTCAAGGCAAATTCCAGTCTTGCTTTTTCTGCCTTTGTGTCAGTGGAGCCTCCTGAGTCTCCTACCACAGCGTCCCTTGACATTCAGATGGCGACAGGTAGTGCAAGTCACACTGTTGTGCCCTGCGTCTGCAGATCAGCTCGAATCTGTTTGGAAGTTAATGGGATTCTTTATACACCTTTCCAACAATCCTTCATTGTAATTCATTGATTTTGCTCTTCCGTCCACATCCAGGGAGATTCGCTACAGACCAATAGGTGATAAACTTCTGGATGATTTTGGCACAGCGGCTGCAGGAACATTCAGATCTTAGGTGATGGATTTGTAGCCAATCAATAAATTGCACACTTTAATAGAAACAGTGGAAGAAACCTCCAGCAGACCCAGGCCCCATGTGGGTGAACATCTGCCTGGACCGGTTGAAGTGAAGGGAGAAAACAAAACAACAATAACAAGCAGCAACAGACTCAGGCAGGATGGTTGGACCAGCAGCTGAACACGGTGACACATGGCTCCGAGTCCGACGATACCTGGAGATGAGAACAGAGAGAGAAGCACAACTTCTATCTTCTCTCCATGCTCAGTGACACATTTCTCCATTTTAACTGGTTGTCACTGTGATGACTATGTTGCCCACTGCTGTTACTTACTACAGGTGTTTCTAAATACAAATTACAGGAGCATCACATGCTTGAAAAGCAATTATTTCTTACAATTTTGACAAGGTGCCAATCATTTTGTCCAGTCCATTTTTGAGTTCTGTGCAAATTTTCCATCAGGTTTGACTTTTCTTCTGTTTTTTGTGTTGTTCCAGTGCAAATGAAAAACAAACATGTGAAAACCAAAACATTTGCAATTGGAATAATTTTCACCAGACTGTTAACGGAGTCAATTAAAACACTCACAAATAGGAAACAGTTTAATGTATCTCACTTTACAAAATAAAAACAGCCCATGTGAAGAATCTACAGAAAGCTAAATATTTTCAGAGCTCACGAGCCAATAATGTGGGACATTTGATGCAGATCTTCATCACCCTCTTGACTTTCATCACCCATCATCTCTCCAGCGCCTCCATTTGTATCCAGCTCCATCTGTGCCATATGTTCTTCCTCCTCCTCCTCTTCTTCCACCATCAGTCCAGCTGTACCTATTTTTAAAAGGATTCATCAGCATCGTTCTGCCGTATCATTCAACACTGGAGCAGCATGTAAACACTGACCTTGTTTGCCGTTTCTGCCTGGGATCTGACCAGCCTGAAGCATCCCTTTCAGTCTCTCCACCTCTGCCAATGATGATGCACTAGCGATTGCATTCTACAATAATAGGCAAATTTGATTTTTAGAAGCAGGTGAATCTCCAATTAGAAAAAGCTTCTGTTAGAATACTTTTACATACGTATACAGAATGTTAATATCGTGGTCAACATCACAAGGTTACCACTATGCTAAATTAAATGTGCTTGTTAATGAGTTCTTGATTATTAATACATTTGCTATGTTTTGTAAAAGATGTTTACTTTGTCATGATGAGTTGTGCAAAAATACCAATTTCCTTTCAAATACATAAATGGTTTGGAAAAAGTGCTTTGCATGATCAACATGCTTTACATTTTGACAAGACGATGAACAGAAGATCATGTCTTAAAACCTAAACAGCCCAAACCTTGATGGCTTCCACTTCTGCTTGAGACGGCCCTGTCCTCTTCTCAATCTGTGCCGCTGCTCCTGGAGTGAACCTAAAAGAACATTTGACATTTATTCACATCACCTCTGGCCTCTAAGACAGAAGTCAATAGATACTACACACAAAATTAATTCACATAGTCAGATGCAGTGTCCAAAGAGAACAGCCCAGAGCGACTCTACTATTATGATAAGGCCCATTTATAAATGTATTATTTCTAACAAATTTATTGGGCCAAACATGTGACAATCTTTTTGGTGGTCCACTTTCAAACATTTGTTCCATGCATTGTTACATACTGTAATGGGTTTTCCACCAAGTACATTATTTGGGGTCTGCGCTTTCGAATTTTTTTCGAATATTTTGAAAAAAATAATCATATTGAATAATAAGTCGAAGGGCCAAGTATTTTGCATCAGTCAGGATCCAGTGGTTCTAATGATTTGCTGCCAGATGTGGACTTGTGTCTTACGTTTTCGTTCGCTTTGCAATATCCTTTGCAAGTTGAGCACCTCGTTTGCCCTTGAACATTTTCTCCGCCTCCTGACGCTCCTATGATGATAAATAGTTAAAAGACAGACTTTAGGACTACTCAGGAAAATGCACTATTCCATTCCAGCACGATGAGTTTACTCATGTAGCATTACTGTTTGTATGCTAAATGTCTTAATGAGTGACATTCTATTTTTGGGTTATCACACCAGACCATGCCAAACCAGAGGGGTGTTGCACAAAACCAATAAAACCATTGTTACTGTGAACAATTATAAAAAAAAAAACAACGAACAGTTAGCTTAGTATATTGTTGTGATTTGATGAATGTGTGCATCAATTGCAACTGTTGAGTTCATACTCAGAGAGTCTGACTGGACTTAGGAAGAGAGATCACATTTCTCCTACATTAGCATCTCTGTCCTGTAAAATCTAGGACAGGACTTAAAACTCTGACATACCTGATCATGGTGATCAGCAGCGAGAGGACTGGAGTGTGAGCATGTTTACACACACTCAAACATGATTCATGACAGCACAGTCTGTTCTTTCTTCTTCAACTTTGCATAGATTACATCATAGGAATCATATGGGGTAGTGCAGCATTGTGTTTAATGCTGCAACTATTGCATGTTGCATTTGAAGGTATTTGAACAAATTTCTTGTCAAAACCAACTTTGGTCAAATGTAAATCTGGGAAAACGCAATAGTCCTACTGTGCAAACTCCAGACTATGTGCAGGAGTAAGAGTCAATTCTCATGTATGCATTATACAACAAATATTTCCATAAATTACCTACTTGATTGTACATACCTTGAGTTTCACCTTCTGGAAGTCAAGCACACGAATTTGAGGGATTTTGTTGATGACATACAGCCTGTAATGCTTCTTGTTTGTCACTGGATTCCTCAACAGGCTGTTATTTAATGATTATTACAAAAACAAAGATCAGTGGCGCACAGTTCAGTATCCATTTGTTTGATTCATGATTCTGATTCATACCTCAGAAGAGTCAGAGTCTTGACTGAAGCCAGAGGGTCCAGGTCACCCTACACAGAGTGAACCAAATCAATTGGTTGGCAAATGTGAGATTACGACATCCTAAGAAGAAATACAAAGCTAACTGCGTAAAGATTTCAGTTGTTTCTGTTACAGTTACTCACCAGCTCCTGTATGCTGTTGTTTGTCAGAACCAATTCAGTCAGATTTGGAAGCGACCGCTCCAGATTCTCACCAATCCGACTGAGGAAATACATTGTGGTTAGTTGTTGTCCGACTTACATGCCCTCAGACATTTGTCGTCAGGATATTCAAACTAAGGCAGTTAGTGAGTTAAAGTTTTTTTAAAGTTTGGATGACCTACAAATCACACATGATCACTTATCTTCTTGTATACTAACTGTTGATGCTGGACATTAATAACAACTTACAACGTATTTAAATTAGATTAAATCATTTATATATATTAAATTCACAGGCAAAGGCTTTAACGCAGTTTTACTAAATTTGACTTCATTAATTATCCTTATGCAGTCTTTGGTCCTTGTGTCTCATCTCTCACACATGAGATGAATATAAACAGGGCTGGATACATATTGTACGATCTCTAATTGATGCTTATGTGCCGCCTTCTTATTTTTGTGTCAAGTTGTGTGCAACATATGACAATGCACTTGACATGAGCAACCATTTTGTGTACTATATATATGCAAGTAAAGGTTCATTTAGCATAGGGAATGGAATACCATTGTGTATTTGTGTCTTAATTGGTTATCAGAGTAATGAGCAAAGTGTTCACACCTGGTCATGCAACTGTGTATTTATTTGTTCCATTGCATTGTTTAAGATTATACAATACCTTTATACCAAAGCTTGTTGGCTTTGCTCCTAATCTGAGTTTCATTTGAGTAGAGTTACAGAAGCGCGCGCATATAATATAATATATATATATATACACACACACACACACACACACACACACACACACACACACACAGGTTTACACAGTGTTAGTTAAGAGGGAAGGCCTGACCTGTTGGTATTAATTTCAATGCAGAAAGTATTTCATTATTACATAAGGCATTTCAACAATTGGGGTGTTGTATAGCTTGAACTTACCAAATCCTGTTGTTGTTCACGAGCAATGTCTTTAGTCTTTTAAGTAATGGGAAGCCATCTAGTTTTCGCACTTCATTATCAGACAAGTCAACAGTGTCAAACTGGTCTAAAGTGGCTCCAAGATTTTCAAGTACTGGGATTTTATAACCTGTGAAAAGAAACAAATTGAGATCCGTCACCATATTACTTTGGCTAACGTGGGCAGGGCAATGCTTCAAGAGAAGCTGAACAGCTTCTACTCTGCTGCAGATTTGGCTGCGTCTGCAACACACCCCAGACTACAGCTCGTCCACGAGGACCATCAGCAGACACCATCTCCACTGCTCTACGCCTGGACTGCATGCGGATGCGCTTTACCGACTACCCCCGACCTCTGTCACTGGCTCCTGGACTTTCAGTCCACGCTCCAACCCCTTCCCGTCCTCACTCATGCAACGTATCACAGAGACCTACTACATCACTGCAGCTCTATGGTCAGGTGTGGTATGAGGAAAAGTAATCAGAGAGGATGGCGAGCGTTTACACCAACACAAGACCCTTCCCGTCACTGAATGAGACACTTTTTAGACACTATTAAACAACCACAGCCAGCGTCTGCTCAACCAAACACCGTTGGACGGTTCGGTAACGTTGGACGTATGAGCTCAACCTTTACTAAAGTCACCGTTTGTTGCCACCGGGCTTTATATAACAGGCTGAACAGGAAGACCAACAAGTATAATGATACGGACTATCCCTTAATTACTAGATCGTGCAAACGCGAACATAAAACGTTTTGTGATGGAAGGCGAAGTGAGGCCTCCACTAACATTCGCTAGCACTTCAGGCTAACTAGCCTAATTGATACGGCGGCTACAGCCGACAGCGTTACCAACCTCGCAAATCCAATTCTCTGTCTCTGATGGGGTTCGTATACTGAGCAGCCTGCTCAATGAGCTCCGCAGATAATTTCACCATGTCGGCGCTTAATGCAACCTATCCAACGCGATTTGTCTTTTTTTGCGGCCCAACACCGAAGACACGCGCCGAAACAACGTTAGAATCTTTGTAGCGCTTCGTCTTCTTCTCGGGTTTTCTGGCTGTTGCGAAAAGACTTGAACGCGCAGCTTCGCCCCCTTCTGGACGGACGCGTGAAGACAAACAAGAACAACAAACACATGGTCCAGTTGGAATTTGAGGCCAGTTAGTGCTTAGCACTGAACTATTGGTTTCCTACAGTCTGTCCTCATTGCAGCTGTTTTATTCAGTGCTAAGGGTTCGGGTTACTAACAGGTTACTGTTTGGCTGCTATTCTTTGCTGCTTGTGAACTGTACTGTTCTGTTTTTGACCTGTCACACAGTAAATACTCAAGTAGGATGTTCACCTATTCTATCAAGTGATGTTTGATCCCTGTGTAACCTCAGCGTCTCTTCTTTCATTCCAGCTTAATTTCAATGGCATAAAGTCAGTCTACCACAGCTTTCAGGTTTTGTATGTGACTGTTAATGATTATTTTTGCTTCATCTCTACTCAGACATCCACTGTTTCATTCCCCTCAACATGTATACGAGCACGAACCGAGAGGAAGTATACATGCAACCCTTGTAACACGCAGAAGGCTACACAACATATATTTCATATAATGTAGTTTGCAACGTGATTTTCTAGAGCCAATGCTTGAAAGTGCTGACAGACTATTAGAAGCAATTACAATCTAATGCGTATGTCTTCTGTCCGACGCACTGCTACGACTGAAATGTCATGTGTTGCCCCCGTTTTCATTGCTGCCTTATACTGAGGAATGGAAACGACAACCACTTGTGCACATACTGGTGATGTTTTTGTGATTCAGTTAGTTTAATGGCCTGAGCTTTTCATCAAGCCATACTGTGACAACTTTAACCTGCTTTCAGTCATTTCAGTCATACAAGCTCATTGACATAGGTTTATTCATTAGTCCAGCTGAGTCCAGGTCTAAAAGACCTCATTTGAAGTCAGACTTCATGGAGCAATTTACCCAAACGTTGATCTTAAAGCTACACCCAATTCTTGGCTTGAATTGCGAAACCAGGTCTTAATGCAGAAATACTCCTTTGTACTTTTGAGGAGTAACCATTGTCAGTTGTTCAAATGTTGTGATATCCTGCTAATATAATAATGTAGCAAAACGTGTGCCCACCAGCAGCCGTAGCGAAGCACAGGTCCCTGACAGCGAACAAGCTGGAGCCCAACAGAATTCCAGCAGCGCCACCTGCTGACCAAGACTCTGCTCTGATTGGGTTTGCCTGCCTTTAGGGAGCGTGAAAGTCTTTTTGTGGTAACGTTGACACAGCGGGCTTCACTTCTATTCTGAACCACTGCATCAACTGTTACGGCCTTTGGAAGTTATGGGTATTGTGATTCCAGTAATTCAAGGCTGTTTCAGCGTCGCAATCATTCACTGCGTGTTGGGAAACCTTCCCTTTCCCTGTAAACTCTGCTGTAGACAGTTTTATTTACATTAATATAAAGGCAGGTTGCTATATTTAGGAGAACGTCTTTGACTCTTTGTGTTGTGCTACAGCCACTACAACTGCTTAGAGAGTTAAATGGTGCAGGAAAATTTAAGAATGAACAAAATGATCAAAACCCCTCCAAAATATGATAGTGTCAAAATGTTTTGAAAGCAAATGGTTTTTCCTTGAATCATTCAGATATTCTTCAATATTCACTATTCTCCAATAACAAGGTGACACAAGTGCTTGTATTGCAGAAATATAATTTTAATAATTACCATCCAAGAAACACAAAACTGAAGACAGTTTACATCAAAGTAACATGTTGTGACAGTGGAGGATATAGGTTGGAATGTTAAACCTTACAAGATTAAGAAGGCTTTAGGTTTTGCATTGTGTTTGTTGACCTTAAGTACAGTGTCAAATAGTTTGCAATGATCAGCGTCTTCTGCGACGCTGTGGTTTGGATGTTGTTCCCACTGTGCAGTCTGCTTTGCTGCAGCTACATGTCTCCACCAGGGTGTAGCTGTGCTGGAGCTTAGAGCCATCAGCGCAGATCAGTTGCACCTGCCTCTGACTGGTGTTGGCCTCCTGGCAACACTCACACTGATGCATCATCATGTTAGCTGCTGCAGAATATCTGCAAACAGATACAGACAACAGCAGCTCTGATCAACAGCTCTAACATTTAGTTTTCACTTCAGAACGTCAGTTCTATTGAACTTATTACGTTGTGTTGGATTAAATATATTTGCAACATTCTTGCCACTATAAATGACAAACTGCAGCATCATTGCTTGATGTACAATTTATCTAGAAAACGTTTATTATTTCAATGGTTCAATGCTACTGGTTTGGAAAAGCTCTGTGTTTCTTTTATTGTGTAAATGTCCCCTCTATACCATTACATCTTTATAGAGAACCTGACTATAAATAATTCATAACTGTGTTTTGACATTATTGCTCTCGCCCTTCCTGTTCACCCTGTACACAGCGGACTTCAGGTACAACTTCAGCAAATGCCACCTGCAGAAGTTCTCGGACGACACTGCTATTGTTGGGTGTGTATCTGGGGGGAACGAGCTGGAGTATAGGGGGGTCATCACCGACTTTGTAGACTGGTGTGAAGATAACCACCTGGTTCTGAGCACCAGCAAAACCAAGGAGCTGGTGATTGACTTCCGGTGGAAACCTGCACCACCGCCGCCGGTTTGCATAAGGGGTTCTGGGATCGAGATGGTGGACACTTACAAATATCTGGGTGTTCACCTCAACAAAAACCTGGACTGGACTGACAACTCTGATACACTGTACAGGAGGGGCCAGAGTCGCCTCCACCTGCTGACTGAGGTCCTTTGGGGTGTGCAGGGCTCTCCTACGGACTGTTTATGACACGGTGGTGGCATCAGTCCTCTACGGCGTTGTGTGACAGAGACAGGAAGAGACTGAACAAACTGGTAAAGAAAGCTGGCTCTGTCCTGGGCTGCCCACTGGAGTCCATCGAGGTGGTGGCCAATAGAAGGACGCGGGCGAAACTGTCGTCCATCATGGCCAACCCCTCCCACCCCCTGCACCAAACCATGGAGGACCAACGCAGCTCGCACAGCGGAGACTGCTGCACCCGAAGTGCAGGACTGAGCTACCGGACGTCCTTCATCCCCACGACAACAAGACTCCACAACACACCAACATGACTGTAATGTAGTGTGATGTGTGCCGTGCGGTGTCCATGTCCATGTTGTGAAGAGAGGCGATCAGGTGTTGCATGTAGGATACTTTTTTTCTTGCACTTTGCACTTTATGTTTTAGATATGTAAATGTTTTTTGTATATAATGTTCAACAAATTTTACTCTTTTTTTTGTAATTATTGTAATTGTCTCTCTGCTGCTGCTGGGTCACCAGAATTCCCCCACTGCGGGATGAATAAAGATCTATCTTATCTCTTATCTTAATATTGGCAATTAAATGGCAACATGTGTAAATTGTGGTCCATTATATTGACTTGTTTGGACCTACAATAAGACATTATAATTAACTCTACATTACTTAATGATTTGTTTAGATTTCTCCCAATTAGTTTTTCATTGCAGGTGAGTTGTAACAAGTTCTCATAGTGAAAATTGGTTTTGACAGTTAAACATCAAACATAATTATAAACACACTCACATGGATGCGCTGCCACAGTGTCCAGCACAGGACGTCAGGTTGACTGTCTGTGAGCTCTTACAGCCATTCACTTCAATTATTGACTGTGTGCTCTGGACTTCACAGAGACTCTGTATCTTACCTGGAACACACAATTCCAACAGTAACACACTATACAGCTTCTTATCTTCATCATTACATTTTTGGATTAAGATTTGTTCATTCTTTCAGCGACTTACAGGTTTTGCAGCATCCGTCTGAGTCTGTTGTCTCCGTGCCCTGCAGAGGAAAGACATTTTATTTTATGTGTTAGTCACGATGCAGGACATTAAGTGAGTTATTAGCTACAGCAGTTTGTTAAACTCACAGGTTCACAGTCCAGGGGATTAAAGGGAGGACAAGAGGTTGTGGTCTCTTTAGTCAAAAAGCCCCCATTAATCTTCTCACAAGTATATTTCACACACTTGTTGCTAGATGGCACAAAAGTGTTGTTGATCTGTGCCAAAAAGAATCAGAAAAAGTGAAGAGCACAGAATTAGCTTAAAGGTAGCAATAATAAAAAAAGAAAAACTAGTGCCAATAAACATAATAAAGTGAATATTCCTAACTCAGTGCAGCTACATGTACCAACAATATGCAAACACAAAAAACATTAGAAACCTAGGAAGAACACAAACAAATACAAAATGCTATAACAAGTCCAATCAAGCCACAGGGTTCCTGTACTCGTTCATTTGCTTATTTGAACCTGAAAAACACAATCAGTCTATTATAAAAAACACACTCACTTACAAACATATGTGCTAGACTTTAAAATACTTCACATTTAAGTGTGATCTGTAACATTTTCATCAACTACACAAGAGGCTGCAAACAAAGGGGACATCAAAATATATTTCTGTCCATATTAAAACTCTTTAAATACTGTCATAGCATTCGTATGTCAGGTTTTGAATGTGTTGCTTTTTACTACTGCACATGCATGTGACCGTAGACATTTACACTTGGTTGTAGCGCTCTGTAACTAGAGCTAATGCAGAACTGTGACATAAGACTCCAAATAGCCAGCACTGACCGTAATGCTACGGGTTGTGTTGTCAGGTGTGGTGAAAATGCAGCTGTTCTGAACACAGGTGCCACAGCATGTGTCAGATCCAGTCTCATATTCAAAACCCTGGAAACAAAATGAGCAGAGTAAGGAAGACAGAAAAAGCTCAGCTATGTTGCTAAGTTAGGGGTATTCAGTATTTCAGCATGCTGGAAAGTATTTGTGAAAACCTACTGCTTTTATTAAACACATAAGATAAGACAATGAAACAGTTCCTGTAAAACAGTTGAGTTCTGTAGTAGATGTTGTTTTGCTTATAAAACAAAACGCCAATGAATTACTCATTGACCAGTCAACATGTGTACAAGTCCACCTATTACTTCAGAGTTTCTCCAAAGTCCATGTCAGACCAGTGGAAGTATGTGTTTTTTGGTATGTCCACTGCATAAACTTACTTCGGGACAGGTTGCGTTGCAGACGACAGGATTGCAGGTGATGATATTCAGTTTGGTGACGGGATCCATTTTTGGCCCGCAGTAGCACTCCTGGCAAGGCCCAGGTCTAAAGGCTGCCCCCGACGGCACCGTCGTTGTTCCTGATGCTTCTGCTGGACCCAACGTTGAAGAGGTTGTTTCCACCGATGGTTCTTCTGGTGCTTCTAATGGTGGTTCGGAAGGTGTTTGTGGTGTTGGTATCTTAGCACCAGACTGTAAAATACACAACAATGATGCAACTCACAGGAGATGAATGATTTATGTTTTATTTATGCTGACGTCATATCTGTAGTGAACTGAAGGTCCTGAGGTCATTGCTGGTCACTTTGACCTGCACAGGAAACTGCAAACTGGAAGTGACCTCAGCAGACGTTTGTCTCCGTAGAAGTGAAGCTGTGTTTACTGACACACTACAACAACTCTTCATTTAGGCTTTTTTATATCTGTTACAGTCCCCAGCAGCTCGTTCTCCGTTGCCCCTCTTAGCTTCTTGCACATCTGTCCACTGTTTCCTAATTGCTGCTCCACCTCTGAACGTTTAGGGGTTGAACCTAAAAAAATATGTTGATCCCAGACACCTCTGGACATTGTGTTTAATAGAGGCCATGCCTCAGTGGGTTTGAGCTCATGGGATGGTCTTAACTTTTTATAATAGTGAATAAATAATGGCCATGACAGCTCCTGTTTGCCAGACACTCTGTATGTGAGTGACTGTTACCTGTGGTCGTGGCTTTCATTCCGTATACTGAATTACAGATACTTCAGTCCTCACAGGCCATGTTTGTGTTTGCTTTCTTGTAACTCAAGTGTGACACATCCAATATATTGATGTTTGGAACTTGAACTGTGTGTTTACCTCATATTCGGTCATGTTATAGACACATACACCCTTAGGAACTGTAGAAACAAAAAAGCAAAAATAAAATCACAAAATGTATCTGATCAGTAATACTGAATCGAAGCTAGGCTAAACTGTCGGTATATTGAATGTCATCATCTTGGTTTCAATTTTCTCTGTACATAGATTACAGAAATAAATATACAGATGATTTGAATTCACAATTTTTACTTTTATACTAAATACTAAGACAGAAGTTTGCTCAACATATACAACAATAAAGTAGCAAAAAAAAAATCTTTACACGTTAATATCTCAGTATAATAAATAAGTTTATCATTTGAAATTAGACTAGGAGTAAATATTATCCATTTCTTTTAAAGACTATTTTTCTTTTTGTTTATTCATGTATTGAGACTTTACAATGAATAAAATGGCTAAATTCAGTAACATTTTTATCAAATGATAAATACTGTACACTTGAATATTTCACTTTATTATATTTATATAATATCAATATACACAACCACTCTGCATTTTTGTCACATAAGTATTTTACACATTTATTATTTATGTTATTTATACATTTGGAAAATCATGGTGAGAAATGTAAGTCTATTAATTCCGTGCTTTTATCTTTTGAAAGTGGAAAAAAGTTTAGATACGTACCACATTCATAGGACTGGCAGCAAGTGCTGTTGATGACGTTGAGACTGAAGCCCAGTGGACAAGTGATACGTGGAGGACACAGATTGGTATTGCATTCTGTTGGGAACAAGTGTATGTAAATTTGACTCTGAACAATACCTGTAAGTTACTGGGACAGTACAAAAATAAGAAACATCTGCCTGGTTTAAAAACACAGAAAAAAAGCCACTTCTGCTGCATATCCAGGGCAATAGTCTAATCAACGAAGCCCAGACTTCAGCCTCCCTGGACACACAATTATCAACCTGTTTGTTAAAAAAAATCAGCTTTAAGGTGTGTGAATTAAAAACCTACCACAAGACTGTGTTTTGCAGCAGCCATCTGTCTTGTTGACCAGCTGCTGGAATGGATCACTGCAGGCAGGACTCTGCTCTGATGGGCACTGAATAGCTTGACACTGGATGCTCATAGAATCATTGTCACATACACAAGTGTTGCAGTCACTTGTCCATGTTTCCCCAGGCTGGTCAAGAAAAAAGGAAACAGACACATGGTTTATGCTTTGCAAATTGAAACAAACATAGGTTTAGGCACCGCTCTCACCTGTTTGGGTTTTCCATCTGGCCCAACACAATCTAAAATTTGAACAGAACATGGTTGTTCATTGGTTTGTTCATAACCATAGGGAGCCAATGTGATATATACAGCAGAAAGGATTTCTGCTTACCACAGGCGGTAACACATGTGCCATAAACTGTGTTAAACAAGGTGGTGCCATGGGGACAGAAGCAACCCTCCATGGTGCTGGTGCTATCTGCCTCAAACTTACTATTGTACCTGAGGTGACAAATGGAATTACTTATATAGCCACAACAACAATTTTAAAGACAATAATATGTCTTCTTTATTTGAGTCTGTGACATTTTTCAATACACATTACTTCATATTTCAAAACCACAATACAGTCAATACTGAGACAAAACAGTACGTGTCAGTATACTTTACCTGTAGCTGCATGTAGGCTCTACAGAGGAACCACACGCCATGTACACTTTGCTGCTTGGACACCTGTAGTCTGTGAGATGGAAATAAATTTATGTACAATTGTGTTACAACTCTAGTATTGGACAACATTCACCACAACCCTTACCACACTGGCCATTTGTAGCATTCCTCCAGTTGATGCAAACTCCTGCATTAGAACACTCAGTGGCATAGGCCTCTAGGCTGGAGCAGGTATCACTACTATTGTTACAAATATCAGATGTGCAGGCTGTTACAAATGGTCCAGGAGATATGATTGCATGGCACGGTGCAAACACACTGGTGGGGACAAAACAACACAAAAGATTAATTTTTCTTTTTGAGGCAATTCCAAGTTAACGTGCCACAGTTCAGAACTATGTCCACGGTCAGCAATCCCTTCATACAAGCCAGTGTTGGGAGAGAAAAACCCACAACGAGTCAGGTGAGAGTCTGACCTGATAGCTTTACACGACTGTTTCGAGTGAACAGACTGAGCTTCTGCTACAGAAAATCAAGAAACAGTTTTTCACACACTGATTACAGCCCGTGAGAGTGGCAAGAAACATCTACAGCTCCGTCCTGCAGGGCTGTGCACTACGTTCACTGTTTAACTCTGATGACACACTACATCTGATTGTGAAGTACGCAGATGACTCTCCAGTGGTGACAACAATGGCCTGTCCTAAAGAGAGGAGGTCACACAAATGGTGGAGTGGTGCAACTGGTGCAGCAAGAACAATCGGATCCTGAAGGTTGAAAACACCAAGGACGTGATCATTAAGGAGCAGCCGGCCCAGTCACGCTCCATTCTTCATTAACAACAGCTGTGGAGACAGTCAGGGCCTCCAGATTCTTTGGGCTGCAGATAAGCCATAGTCTGGCTTAGTCAGAAAACACGTTGATTAACAGACACAGCAGCACTTGACTTTCCTGCGAAGGATTCAATTCAATTGAGTTTATGTATATAGCACCAAATCACAACAAAACCATCTCAAGACAACACACCAGCCCCCTTCCATCCACATTTTACATAGAAAGCTTGTTACCCAGCTGCATTTCTATTTGGTTTGGTAGCTGTAGAACCTAACACCCAACCTCTGGGACATAGCACTATCACTAGCACTAGCCGATTAAAGCCCGTGCACCCATTAGAGATTTATCTCATCCTCAGCATGAACTGTTCTCCCTGCTGTCCTCTAGGAAGAGGTTTTGCATCATCAGGGTTAGGACAACTAGGTTATGAAATAGCTTCATCCCTTAAGTAATCAGACTGTGAATATCATGGACACTGTTTGTTCATCACACGTGCAACATATTAAAAACACTGTTATCTTTACAATATGCTATTCCCAGAACTGTCAAAATCACATTTTCAATAACCAGCCACACAGAAAAGAGAAGGTCCTTGTTTTTAGCTTTTGACATGCAGTATACTATATTGTTAATGCCGTGATAATTATCAAAACACCACAGTTAGTGGCTGTATACTGTACGTTTCTGCTTTGTAGAAATGAAAGACCAAATGTATTGCTTTTCTCCCAACAAAGTAATAATAATAATAATAATAATGGCATCTGCCATATGCAGCAGCGATAGAATGTCAACAATGTCAACTTCAGTGGAATCCTCCAGTGCAACAGTTGGAATATGAAACACAGCACCTGTGCTGGTCAGAAGTTACTCAATGGTCACTTCCATGTATGAAATACATTAGATAAAATGAACTGAGAAGAAATTCTACTACACTCAAAGATCTAAGGTATCATTATATGCACACTAGAACTAATGCGTTCAGTAAAGTCTATGCTCATAGGCCCAGTGTTACTGTACCTACCAGTCTAGGATTTGGTGCCGCGACTTAACGACGTTTTCTCTTAACAAATGCTGGTGAATACATTTTACTGGCTTTGAACACAGGATAACTGTTCTTGAGGTCATAGCTTTCATAGTGTGTATATGTATAATATTGTAGTCCACACCTAATTAATAGTTAACAGTGATAAAGCAGACAGGCATGTGGCAGAGTTAACATTTTGCTAGACGTGTAAAGTATGAGTATTCTGTGTGGCACAGTTAGTATATACATTAACTACCAATGACAATGGGATAAACAAAAAAGCCAGAATCACACCCCAGTTCATGTGAACCACATCTCAACAGTACACTTTGGGCTCTGTTCACTTTAGAAGTGGACCTATACTATAAAACTAAATAGTAAGCAAAGAAAAATATTAGGTTTGCTTGAACCTGGTGGTTAGGAGATCACAGATGGCAGGTTTGCATATGGGCTGTGTTGTTGAGTGTGGTGGTGAGGTGATCGTGGGTGTTGTCGTAGTAGTTGGGGCGGTTGTGGAGCTGACACAGGGCGAATCTGGGACATGCCACTGACTTGCAGATTTACAGCAGTTTTCCACTTGGCCATTGGGGGAACGGCAGTCATTGGTCTGGGAGTTGTCACAGGTTCCTGGAAAAGGGTAGAACAAAGAAGTACAAAAACGAGCCATAGCTACATTACCTGCATCTAATAGGATGGAAATTCATACGTTTCTGGTAATGCCAAACCTGCTCTGTAAGCATTTGGTAACTGATGAAGTCCCCACACGTTGAATTCATTTTTTGGTATGTAATAATAGTTTCCTACATTTATCAATGTATAATACGTTTGTGTGGATAAAAAATTAAACTTTTTGAACAACACAACATAGGTGCTTGTTCTTGACTCGGGTTATTCTGGGGCAGAGACTTGATAACATTTGCAAATCCTTGACATTTACAGAGATTCCATTCAATTAGAAATATAATTAATGGACATTTTTTAATTGTTACCTTTTAGTTGTAACTATTGGTATTTCATATTCCGTTCATTTCTATAGTGCCAATTTACAGCAAAGGTACATTTCAGAACACAAAAATACAAATCTATAGAAAACTCAACAAATCTCACTTGAGCAGCTCAAGTCAATATTGGAGGAGAACAAGTCCCTTTATAATCTATCTATCTATCTATCTATCTATCTATCTATCTATCTATCTATACACACAGAGAGAGAGAGAGTCAGGGAAGAAATTATTTGAACCTCAGCAGATTTTTTAAGTTTGCCCACTAACAAAGAAATTATTGGCTATTTGAACAGTGAGAGACACAACAAGAAAACAATCCAGAAAAGTGCCTTTCAAAATAAGTTATAAATGAATTTGCATTTTCATGAAGGAAATAAGTATTTGATCCCTTTGCAAAATGTGCTTTAGTACTTGGAGTCCAATAGTTTTAAACTTTGTAACTCAGCAGTTTTAAACTTCAGATGGGGTTCAAATAATTTTTTCCCTGTGTATATATTATATATTTATCCCCCCCCCGATTAAGATTTATTTCAACCCATGACATACAGCTGAAGGAATAGGAAGAACATAAGAACCAGATGTTGTAACTCACCACATTGACCCTCAGTGTTCCCGCCAAAAAGAGTAAAGGGAAGGTTAATATTAAAAAATGAGCTCCTATAGACCACTTTTAGGCCCAGCGTCGGTATTTCCAATGTGATCAACATGTCTGTGCTAGTGAGGAGAAGAACAGAATTGCTGTAGGCAGGATAGATCCGTTTCTGATTTACGTACACCTTTGGAAGAAAGAGAAAAATTACAACAAAAAAGACTGAGCCAAATAATTAAAAAAAACACAAAACAAATACGCATCCAAAATTCTAATTAATAATCACAGCAGCACTAAAGACCACTTAGAAATCCACAACTGACTGTATATTGCAAAATAAAGCAACAAATGACGATTCAAATCATTGCCTACCACATTAGATGCTGTTCCTGAAGTCATCCGTTGAGTCAAAACCACAGTGTAAGACTGGTACGTAACAGTGAGTGTTTTGGGGCAGAATGTGTTGTCTAAAGGATCGCAGTCATGGTTATTTACTGTAATAGTGAGATTATATTTAGGAATAATTTCTTTGACCAGGTAGTAGGAGCAATTCTCATTGAAGCTGTATGGTTTTCCATCAAATGTCAAGTAGTGGGATTCACCCCAGACACTGCACACACCTGTAGAAAAAAACAAGCTGGTGAATTGCATTATAATTATAACCTGGAGTTGCCTCACCAAGGAAGATAAAGCTCGTTGATTAGCAGTTTGTGTCTACATAGAATTCTTCAATAGTTGCTACTAATAAAGCTACGTTTGTTAGTTGTGGGTAATGACTTTTATGTGTAACAATTACTTATTGGTAAGAACTGAGAAATAATGATGATGAAATACAAATAATGTCAAAATTGCTGACTCCTAGTCTGAAGAAAGGAGCCCAAACACTTCCCTGCTTTTCCCGAGGGATCCTAAGACTTTCCCAGCCAGTTGAGACACATAGTCCCTACAACATGTCCTGAGGGGCTGTATGAGGCTAGTGCCATGTGCATCAGGCAGCAATTGAAGGCCGGGTTCCTGGTGTTCAGATCCCTGGAAACTGGCTTCAATGTAATATCTACCTGGTTTACGTAGGTGTGATAAAACTATGACAAAAGGCTAAAAGTTGAGGCCAGTAAGACTTTCTGGACAATTTTGCACAGGTGCTGTGTAAAAGTGCCACCTTAGCTACAATGGTCCCCGTCAGTCTGCAAATGAACACGGCAGTGACTTGAGACACCTCAGCTGTTCAACTAACATTAGTTGATATCAGTTGTAACTGTGCGAGCTAATGCTCAGCTATAGTGAATTAGCTGGGCGACATTAAACTGTATGAACTCTGCATCACTAACACTAGCTCTCAAACTGTCCAAACTACACATTACAATGCTACAGTTCAAAAAAGTGCCGCCAAGATAAATGGTGCAGCAAGATGTAAGAGCGAAGGAGTCAGTCTTTGCATATAACACACTGTAACAAATGTTTTGTATGTATACGCTCAACTTACATTCACATTCATAGTGAAAGCAGCAACCGTCATCATCATAGACCTTGACAACTTTGCGTCCATTGGAACAAATTGGTTCTGGCGATGCAGGACAAGGATTATGTGTCTCCGTGACTTTTCCATTGATGCAAGTAGCTGAGGTACAGTTGCTAATCTTCCAACTCTCCCCATTCTGGACGAGAAGTTAAATGGGAAAGCAGAAGTGTGTGAAACAAAGAGTAATTCAACAATTTATTTCAAATTCAAGAAAGCTGTTACTACATCTATGTATTTTTCTGTATGTATGTAACTTGGACAAAAACGCAGCTACTGTTGCTACAAATACTACCAATCAAAATACATTTATGCATCATCTCACCGTTCTTGGTGGATACACATCATTACAGTCTATCATAGTTGTAGACAGGACTGTTGTTGAATTGGAAGTAGAGGTTGAAATGCTTGAGGTGGTAGCTGAGCTTGATGTTGGAGCATTTGTAGTGGTGCCGACTGCTGCAGTAGATTGTAGTGTTGTGCTGGGTGTTGGTGTGGGACAAGGACTAGATTGTGTCACGACATCACAAGAAGCATTGCACAGTGCAACATAACACCACCCTAATCCATCAGTGACATTGTACACCAAGTCTCCTGTGAAAAACAGATTTGAGGATTAATGCACAACAATTTGATTCATGAAAAACGGCATATGATGTAAAATTGCATTACGGTAGAGACGCAAAGGACATTTGCGAAGGACAAATGAGATTAAGGAAGCCTTTTTTTGACAACACATCAAGTCATAGTGGTGGTTGGGTATTTGCTGTTTACAGTTGTGTCAACAGATGAGCTGAGTGGAAGTGTCCGGTATAGAACACATTCAAACAATTCACTAAAATCGGAAGAAAAATGTAATTGGGTGTAGTTGAATGAGAAGACATCTAATGCACGCTAAACATTCAAACTGAAATTCTTTTTTAACTGAAATCCAAAAAAACAGTAACTGAGTTCTAATTATTGATAATTAAAAGAAATTGAATGTGCAAGAAAATAGAAAATCTCACATTTGGAGATGAGAAAAGTAAAAACTAGGAAAGATCAGAACATAAAAAATATAACTGCACCTCGTCTGTTGAGAGCCAGACAAAAAGAAATAAAGAGTTAATGCAAAACAAAAAATAGAAAAATCACATACCAGGTTGATATGAAGTCCCATTAACAGTACAAGCACACAAAGTTGTAGGTGTGTTGAATCCTGAAGGTGTGGAAGTTCCGGTCGGTCGGGTAGTGGTAGTAAGAACCCTGTAAACAGTTGTGCTAGGTGGGAGTGTCTGTGTTATTGGACGGATAGAAGTTGTACCTATAGTCGTAACTTTGGTTGCACTTGTAACAACATTGACAGTTGTGTTTAAGATTGCAGGCTGTGTAAATGGAGAAGATGAATGCGCTGATCCGGTGACTACAAGGATTGTTGTTTCTGGGCTTGTTGTTGTGGCACCTGGCACGGAAGTTGTGGTTTGACCAATTGCTGTAGTAGCTGATGTCACTGGGCCTGTGGTGACTTCTTTAATTGGCTTAGTTGTCTCGACTTGTGACGTTGTTGCACCTGACCGTGTTGTTTCTCCTGATTTGGCAGTTGTTCCTTTAGTTGTTGTTGGTGGAACCTCAGTGGATGTAGTAGTGACCGAGGGTGTTGATGTTCCAACGGATGTTTCTGGGCTTGTTGTTGTGGCACCTGGAACTGAAGTCGTGGTTTGACCAATTGCTGTAGTAGCTGATGTCACTTGGCCTGTGGTGACTTCTTTAATTGGCTTAGTTGTCTCGACTTGTGACGTTGTTGCACCTGACCGTGTTGTTTCTCCTGATTTGGTAGTTGTTGGTGGAACCTCAGTGGATGTAGTAGTGACCGAGGGTGTTGATGTTCCAACGGATGTTTCTGGGCTTGTTGTTGTGGCACCTGGGACTGAAGTCGTGGTTTGACCAATTGCTGTAGTAGCTGATGTCACTTGGCCTGTGGTGACTTCTTTAATTGGCTTAGTTGTCTCGACTTGTGACGTTGTTGCACCTGACCGTGTTGTTTCTCCTGATTTGGTAGTTGTTGGTGGAACCTCAGTGGATGTAGTAGTGACCGAGGGTGTTGATGTTCCAACGGATGTTTCTGGGCTTGTTGTTGTGGCACCTGGGACTGAAGTCGTGGTTTGACCAATTGCTGTAGTAGCTGATGTCACTGGGCCTGTGGTGACATCTTTAATTGGCTTAGTTGTCTCGACTTGTGACGTTGTTGCACCTGACAGTGTTGTTTCTCCTGATTTGACAGTTGTTCCTTTAGTTGTTGTTGGTGGAACCTCAGTGGATGTAGTAGTGACAGAGGGTGTTGATGTTCCAACGGATGTTTCTGGGCTTGTTGTTGTGGCACCTGGGACTGAAGTCGTGGTTTGACCAATTGCTGTAGTAGCTGATGTCACTGGGCCTGTGGTGACTTCTTTGATTGGCTTAGTTGTCTCAACTCGTGTTGTTGTTGCTCCTGACCGTGTTGTTTCTCCTGATTTGGCAGTTGTTGGTGGAACCTCAGTGGATGTAGTAGTGACCGAGGGTGTTGATGTTCCAACGGATGTTTCGGGGCTTGTTGTTGTGGCACCTGGAACTGAAGTCGTGGTTTGACCAATTGCTGTGGTAGCTGATGTCACTGGGCCTGTGGTGACTTCTTTAATTGGCTTAGTTGTCTCGACTTGTGACGTTGTTGCACCTGACCGTGTTGTTTCTCCTGATTTGGCAGTTGTTCCTTTAGTTGTTGTTGGTGGAACCTCAGTGGATGTAGTAGTGACCGAGGGTGTTGATGTTCCAACGGATGTTTCTGGGCTTGTTGTTGTGGCACCTGGGACTGAAGGCGTGGTTTGACCAATTGCTGTAGTAGCTGATGTCACTGGGCCTGTGGTGACTTCTTTAATTGGCTTAGTTGTCTCGACTTGTGACGTTGTTGCTCCTGACAGTGTTGTTTCTCCTGATTTGGCAGTTGTTGGTGGAACCTCAGTAGATGTAGTAGTGACCGAGGGTGTTGATGTTCCAACGGATGTTTCTGGGCTTGTTGTTGTGGCACCTGGAACTGAAGTCGTGGTTTGACCAATTGCTGTAGTAGCTGATGTCACTGGGCCTGTGGTGACTTCTTTAATTGGCTTAGTTGTCTCGACTCGTGTTGTTGTTGCTCCTGACCGTGTTGTTTCTCCTGATTTGGCAGTTGTTCCTTTAGTTGTTGTTGGTGGAACCTCAGTGGATGTAGTAGTGACCGAGGGTGTTGATGTTCCAACGGATGTTTCTGGGCTTGTTGTTGTGGCACCTGGAACTGAAGTTGTGGTTTGACCAATTGCTGTAGTAGCTGATGTCACTGGGCCTGTGGTGACTTCTTTGATTGGCTTAGTTGTCTCAACTCGTGTTGTTGTTGCTCCTGACATTGTTGTTTCTCCTGATTTGGCAGTTGTTGGTGGAACCTCAGTGGATGTAGTAGTGACCGAGGGTGTTGATGTTCCAACGGATGTTTCGGGGCTTGTTGTTGTGGCACCTGGAACTGAAGTCGTGGTTTGACCAATTGCTGTGGTAGCTGATGTCACTGGGCCTGTGGTGACTTCTTTGATTGGCTTAGTTGTCTCAACTCGTGTTGTTGTTGCTCCTGACATTGTTGTTTCTCCTGATTTGGCAGTTGTTGGTGGAACCTCAGTGGATGTAGTAGTGACCGAGGGTGTTGATGTTCCAACGGATGTTTCTGGGCTTGTTGTTGTGGCACCTGGGACTGAAGTCGTGGTTTGACCAATTGCTGTAGTAGCTGATGTCACTGGGCCTGTGGTGACTTCTTTAATTGGCTTAGTTGTCTCAACTCGTGTCGTTGTTGCTCCTGACCGTGTTGTTTCTCCTGATTTGGCAGTTGTTCCTTTAGTTGTTGTTGGTGGAACCTCAGTGGATGTAGTAGTGACAGAGGGTGTTGATGTTGCAGTGGATGTTTCTGGGCTTGTTGTTGTGGCACCTGGAACTGAAGTCGTGGTTTGACCAATTGCTGTAGTAGCTGATGTCACTGGGCCTGTGGTGACTTCTTTGATTGGCTTAGTTGTCTCAACTCGTGTTGTTGTTGCTCCTGACATTGTTGTTTCTCCTGATTTGGCAGTTGTTGGTGGAACCTCAGTGGATGTAGTAGTGACCGAGGGTGTTGATGTTCCAACGGATGTTTCTGGGCTTGTTGTTGTGGCACCTGGGACTGAAGTTGTGGTTTGACCAATTGCTGTAGTAGCTGATGTCACTGGGCCTGTGGTGACTTCTTTTATTGGCTTAGTTGTCTCGACTTGTGACGTTGTTGCACCTGACCGTGTTGTTTCTCCTGATTTGGCAGTTGTTCCTTTAGTTGTTGTTGGTGGAACCTCAGTGGATGTAGTAGTGACAGAGGGTGTTGATGTTGCAGTGGATGTTTCTGGGCTTGTTGTTGTGGCACCTGGAACTGAAGTCGTGGTTTGACCAATTGCTGTAGTAGCTGATGTCACTGGGCCTGTGGTGACTTCTTTGATTGGCTTAGTTGTCTCAACTCGTGTTGTTGTTGCTCCTGACCGTGTTGTTTCTCCTGATTTGGCAGTTGTTGGTGGAACCTCAGTGGATTTAGTAGTGACCGAGGGTGTTGATGTTCCAACGGATGTTTCTGGGCTTGTTGTTGTGGCACCTGGGACTGAAGTCGTGGTTTGACCAATTGCTGTAGTAGCTGATGTCACTGGGCCTGTGGTGACTTCTTTTATTGGCTTAGTTGTCTCGACTTGTGACGTTGTTGCACCTGACAGTGTTGTTTCTCCTGATTTGGCAGTTGTTCCTTTAGTTGTTGTTGGTGGAACCTCAGTGGATGTAGTAGTGACAGAGGGTGTTGATGTTCCAACGGATGTTTCTGGGCTTGTTGTTGTGGCACCTGGGACTGAAGTTGTGGTTTGACCAATTGCTGTAGTAGCTGATGTCACTGGGCCTGTGGTGACTTCTTTAATTGGCTTAGTTGTCTCGACTTGTGACGTTGTTGCACCTGACAGTGTTGTTTCTCCTGATTTGGCAGTTGTTCCTTTAGTTGTTGTTGGTGGAACCTCAGTGGATGTAGTAGTGACAGAGGGTGTTGATGTTCCAACGGATGTTTCTGGGCTTGTTGTTGTGGCACCTGGGACTGAAGTCGTGGTTTGACCAATTGCTGTAGTAGCTGATGTCACTGGGCCTGTGGTGACTTCTTTAATTGGCTTAGTTGTCTCAACTCGTGTTGTTGTTGCTCCTGACAGTGTTGTTTCTGCTGATTTGGCAGTTGTTCCTTTAGTTGTTGTTGGTGGAACCTCAGTGGATGTAGTAGTGACCGAGGGTGTTGATGTTCCAACGGATGTTTCTGGGCTTGTTGTTGTGGCACCTGGAACTGAAGTCGTGGTTTGACCAATTGCTGTAGTAGCTGATGTCACTGGGCCTGTGGTGACTTCTTTTATTGGCTTAGTTGTCTCGACTTGTGACGTTGTTGCACCTGACAGTGTTGTTTCTCCTGATTTGGCAGTTGTTGGTGGAACCTCAGTAGATGTAGTAGTGACCGAGGGTGTTGATGTTCCAACGGATGTTTCTGGGCTTGTTGTTGTGGCACCTGGGACTGAAGTCGTGGTTTGACCAATTGCTGTAGTAGCTGATGTCACTGGGCCTGTGGTGACTTCTTTAATTGGCTTAGTTGTCTCAACTCGTGTTGTTGTTGCTCCTGACAGTGTTGTTTCTGCTGATTTGGCAGTTGTTCCTTTAGTTGTTGTTGGTGGAACCTCAGTGGATGTAGTAGTGACCGAGGGTGTTGATGTTCCAACGGATGTTTCTGGGCTTGTTGTTGTGGCACCTGGAACTGAAGTCGTGGTTTGACCAATTGCTGTAGTAGCTGATGTCACTGGGCCTGTGGTGACTTCTTTTATTGGCTTAGTTGTCTCGACTTGTGACGTTGTTGCACCTGACAGTGTTGTTTCTCCTGATTTGGCAGTTGTTGGTGGAACCTCAGTAGATGTAGTAGTGACCGAGGGTGTTGATGTTCCAACGGATGTTTCTGGGCTTGTTGTTGTGGCACCTGGGACTGAAGTCGTGGTTTGACCAATTGCTGTAGTAGCTGATGTCACTGGGCCTGTGGTGACTTCTTTAATTGGCTTAGTTGTCTCGACTTGTGACGTTGTTGCACCTGACCGTGTTGTTTCTCCTGATTTGGCAGTTGTTCCTTTAGTTGTTGTTGGTGGAACCTCAGTGGATGTAGTAGTGACCGAGGGTGTTGATGTTCCAACGGATGTCTCTGGGCTTGTTGTTGTGGCACCTGGAACTGAAGTCGTGGTTTGACCAATTGCTGTAGTAGCTGATGTCACTGGGCCTGTGGTGACTTCTTTGATTGGCTTAGTTGTCTCAACTCGTGTTGTTGTTGCTCCTGACCGTGTTGTTTCTCCTGATTTGGCAGTTGTTGGTGGAACCTCAGTGGATTTAGTAGTGACCGAGGGTGTTGATGTTCCAACGGATGTTTCTGGGCTTGTTGTTGTGGCACCTGGGACTGAAGTCGTGGTTTGACCAATTGCTGTAGTAGCTGATGTCACTGGGCCTGTGGTGACTTCTTTTATTGGCTTAGTTGTCTCGACTTGTGACGTTGTTGCACCTGACCGTGTTGTTTCTCCTGATTTGGCAGTTGTTCCTTTAGTTGTTGTTGGTGGAACCTCAGTGGATGTAGTAGTGACAGAGGGTGTTGATGTTCCAACGGATGTTTCTGGGCTTGTTGTTGTGGCACCTGGGACTGAAGTTGTGGTTTGACCAATTGCTGTAGTAGCTGATGTCACTGGGCCTGTGGTGACTTCTTTAATTGGCTTAGTTGTCTCGACTTGTGACGTTGTTGCACCTGACAGTGTTGTTTCTCCTGATTTGGCAGTTGTTCCTTTAGTTGTTGTTGGTGGAACCTCAGTGGATGTAGTAGTGACAGAGGGTGTTGATGTTCCAACGGATGTTTCTGGGCTTGTTGTTGTGGCACCTGGGACTGAAGTCGTGGTTTGACCAATTGCTGTAGTAGCTGATGTCACTGGGCCTGTGGTGACTTCTTTAATTGGCTTAGTTGTCTCAACTCGTGTTGTTGTTGCTCCTGACCGTGTTGTTTCTCCTGATTTGGCAGTTGTTCCTTTAGTTGTTGTTGGTGGAACCTCAGTGGATGTAGTAGTGACCGAGGGTGTTGATGTTCCAACGGATGTTTCTGGGCTTGTTGTTGTGGCACCTGGAACTGAAGTTGTGGTTTGACCAATTGCTGTAGTAGCTGATGTCACTGGGCCTGTGGTGACTTCTTTGATTGGCTTAGTTGTCTCAACTCGTGTTGTTGTTGCTCCTGACCGTGTTGTTTCTCCTGATTTGGCAGTTGTTGGTGGAACCTCGGTGGATTTAGTAGTGACCGAGGGTGTTGATGTTCCAACGGATGTTTCTGGGCTTGTTGTTGTGGCACCTGGGACTGAAGTCGTGGTTTGACCAATTGCTGTAGTAGCTGATGTCACTGGGCCTGTGGTGACTTCTTTAATTGGCTTAGTTGTCTCGACTTGTGACGTTGTTGCTCCTGACAGTGTTGTTTCTCCTGATTTGGCAGTTGTTGGTGGAACCTCAGTAGATGTAGTAGTGACCGAGGGTGTTGATGTTCCAACGGATGTCTCTGGGCTTGTTGTTGTGGCACCTGGAACTGAAGTCGTGGTTTGACCAATTGCTGTAGTAGCTGATGTCACTGGGCCTGTGGTGACTTCTTTAATTGGCTTAGTTGTCTCAACTCGTGTTGTTGTTGCTCCTGACCGTGTTGTTTCTCCTGATTTGGCAGTTGTTCCTTTAGTTGTTGTTGGTGGAACCTCAGTGGATGTAGTAGTGACCGAGGGTGTTGATGTTCCAACGGATGTTTCGGGGCTTGTTGTTGTGGCACCTGGAACTGAAGTCGTGGTTTGACCAATTGCTGTAGTAGCTGATGTCACTGGGCCTGTGGTGACTTCTTTAATTGGCTTAGTTGTCTCGACTTGTGACGTTGTTGCACCTGACCGTGTTGTTTCTCCTGATTTGGCAGTTGTTCCTTTAGTTGTTGTTGGTGGAACCTCAGTGGATGTAGTAGTGACCGAGGGTGTTGATGTTCCAACGGATGTTTCTGGGCTTGTTGTTGTGGCACCTGGGACTGAAGGCGTGGTTTGACCAATTGCTGTAGTAGCTGATGTCACTGGGCCTGTGGTGACTTCTTTAATTGGCTTAGTTGTCTCGACTTGTGACGTTGTTGCTCCTGACAGTGTTGTTTCTCCTGATTTGGCAGTTGTTGGTGGAACCTCAGTAGATGTAGTAGTGACCGAGGGTGTTGATGTTCCAACGGATGTTTCTGGGCTTGTTGTTGTGGCACCTGGAACTGAAGTCGTGGTTTGACCAATTGCTGTAGTAGCTGATGTCACTGGGCCTGTGGTGACTTCTTTAATTGGCTTAGTTGTCTCAACTCGTGTTGTTGTTGCTCCTGACCGTGTTGTTTCTCCTGATTTGGCAGTTGTTCCTTTAGTTGTTGTTGGTGGAACCTCAGTGGATGTAGTAGTGACAGAGGGTGTTGATGTTCCAACGGATGTTTCTGGGCTTGTTGTTGTGGCACCTGGAACTGAAGTCGTGGTTTGACCAATTGCTGTAGTAGCTGATGTCACTGGGCCTGTGGTGACTTCTTTAATTGGCTTAGTTGTCTCGACTCGTGTTGTTGTTGCTCCTGACCGTGTTGTTTCTCCTGATTTGGCAGTTGTTCCTTTAGTTGTTGTTGGTGGAACCTCAGTGGATGTAGTAGTGACCGAGGGTGTTGATGTTCCAACGGATGTTTCTGGGCTTGTTGTTGTGGCACCTGGAACTGAAGTCGTGGTTTGACCAATTGCTGTAGTAGCTGATGTCACTGGGCCTATGGTGACTTCTTTAATTGGCTTAGTTGTCTCGACTTGTGACGTTGTTGCACCTGACAGTGTTGTTTCTCCTGATTTGGCAGTTGTTGGTGGAACCTCAGTAGATGTAGTAGTGACCGAGGGTGTTGATGTTCCAACGGATGTTTCTGGGCTTGTTGTTGTGGCACCTGGAACTGAAGTCGTGGTTTGACCAATTGCTGTAGTAGCTGATGTCACTGGGCCTGTGGTGACTTCTTTTATTGGCTTAGTTGTCTCGACTTGTGACGTTGTTGCACCTGACCGTGTTGTTTCTCCTGATTTGGTAGTTGTTGGTGGAACCTCAGTGGATTTAGTAGTGACCGAGGGTGTTGATGTTCCAACGGATGTTTCTGGGCTTGTTGTTGTGGCACCTGGAACTGAAGTTGTGGTTTGACCAATTGCTGTAGTAGCTGATGTCACTGGGCCTGTGGTGACTTCTTTAATTGGCTTAGTTGTCTCAACTCGTGTTGTTGTCGCTCCTGACCATGTTGTTTCTCCTGATTTGGCAGTTGTTCCTTTAGTTGTTGTTGGTGGAACCTCAGTGGATGTAGTAGTGACCGAGGGTGTTGATGTTCCAACGGATGTTTCTGGGCTTGTTGTTGTGGCACCTGGGACTGAAGTCGTGGTTTGACCAATTGCTGTAGTAGCTGATGTCACTGGGCCTGTGGTGACTTCTTTAATTGGCTTAGTTGTCTCGACTCGTGTTGTTGTTGCTCCTGACCGTGTTGTTTCTCCTGATTTGGCAGTTGTTCCTTTAGTTGTTGTTGGTGGAACCTCAGTGGATGTAGTAGTGACCGAGGGTGTTGATGTTCCAACGGATGTTTCTGGGCTTGTTGTTGTGGCACCTGGGACTGAAGTCGTGGTTTGACCAATTGCTGTAGTAGCTGATGTCACTGGGCCTGTGGTGACTTCTTTAATTGGCTTAGTTGTCTCAACTCGTGTTGTTGTTGCTCCTGACCGTGTTGTTTCTCCTGATTTGGCAGTTGTTCCTTTAGTTGTTGTTGGTGGAACCTCAGTGGATGTAGTAGTGACCGAGGGTGTTGATGTTCCAACGGATGTTTCTGGGCTTGTTGTTGTGGCACCTGGAACTGAAGTTGTGGTTTGACCAATTGCTGTAGTAGCTGATGTCACTGGGCCTGTGGTGACTTCTTTAATTGGCTTAGTTGTCTCAACTCGTGTTGTTGTCGCTCCTGACCGTGTTGTTTCTCCTGATTTGGCAGTTGTTCCTTTAGTTGTTGTTGGTGGAACCTCAGTGGATGTAGTAGTGACCGAGGGTGTTGATGTTCCAACGGATGTTTCTGGGCTTGTTGTTGTGGCACCTGGAACTGAAGTCGTGGTTTGACCAATTGCTGTAGTAGCTGATGTCACTGGGCCTGTGGTGACTTCTTTAATTGGCTTAGTTGTCTCGACTTGTGACGTTGTTGCTCCTGACAGTGTTGTTTCTCCTGATTTGGCAGTTGTTGGTGGAACCTCAGTAGATGTAGTAGTGACCGAGGGTGTTGATGTTCCAACGGATGTTTCTGGGCTTGTTGTTGTGGCACCTGGAACTGAAGTCGTGGTTTGACCAATTGCTGTAGTAGCTGATGTCACTGGGCCTGTGGTGACTTCTTTAATTGGCTTAGTTGTCTCAACTCGTGTTGTTGTTGCTCCTGACCGTGTTGTTTCTCCTGATTTGGCAGTTGTTCCTTTAGTTGTTGTTGGTGGAACCTCAGTGGATGTAGTAGTGACAGAGGGTGTTGATGTTCCAACGGATGTTTCTGGGCTTGTTGTTGTGGCACCTGGAACTGAAGTCGTGGTTTGACCAATTGCTGTAGTAGCTGATGTCACTGGGCCTGTGGTGACTTCTTTAATTGGCTTAGTTGTCTCGACTCGTGTTGTTGTTGCTCCTGACCGTGTTGTTTCTCCTGATTTGGCAGTTGTTCCTTTAGTTGTTGTTGGTGGAACCTCAGTGGATTTAGTAGTGACAGAGGGTGTTGATGTTCCAACGGATGTTTCTGGGCTTGTTGTTGTGGCACCTGGGACGGAAGTTGTGGTTTGACCAATTGCTGTAGTAGCTGATGTCACTGGGCCTGTGGTGACTTCTTTAATTGGCTTAGTTGTCTCGACTCGTGTTGTTGTTGCTCCTGACCGTGTTGTTTCTCCTGATTTGGCAGTTGTTCCTTTAGTTGTTGTTGGTGGAACCTCAGTGGATGTAGTAGTGACCGAGGGTGTTGATGTTCCAACGGATGTTTCTGGGCTTGTTGTTGTGGCACCTGGAACTGAAGTCGTGGTTTGACCAATTGCTGTAGTAGCTGATGTCACTGGGCCTGTGGTGACTTCTTTAATTGGCTTAGTTGTCTCGACTTGTGACGTTGTTGCTCCTGACAGTGTTGTTTCTCCTGATTTGGCAGTTGTTGGTGGAACCTCAGTAGATGTAGTAGTGACCGAGGGTGTTGATGTTCCAACGGATGTTTCTGGGCTTGTTGTTGTGGCACCTGGAACTGAAGTCGTGGTTTGACCAATTGCTGTAGTAGCTGATGTCACTGGGCCTGTGGTGACTTCTTTAATTGGCTTAGTTGTCTCAACTCGTGTTGTTGTTGCTCCTGACCGTGTTGTTTCTCCTGATTTGGCAGTTGTTCCTTTAGTTGTTGTTGGTGGAACCTCAGTGGATGTAGTAGTGACAGAGGGTGTTGATGTTCCAACGGATGTTTCTGGGCTTGTTGTTGTGGCACCTGGGACTGAAGTCGTGGTTTGACCAATTGCTGTAGTAGCTGATGTCACTGGGCCTGTGGTGACTTCTTTAATTGGCTTAGTTGTCTCAACTCGTGTTGTTGTTGCTCCTGACCGTGTTGTTTCTCCTGATTTGGCAGTTGTTCCTTTAGTTGTTGTTGGTGGAACCTCAGTGGTTTTAGTAGTGACAGAGGGTGTTGATGTTCCAACGGATGTTTCTGGGCTTGTTGTTGTGGCACCTGGGACGGAAGTTGTGGTTTGACCAATTGCTGTGGTAGCTGATGTCACTGGGCCGGTGGTGACTTCTTTAAATGGCTTGGTTGTTTCCGATTTGACAGTAGTAGGTGTAGTTGGTGTTGTAGATTTGCTAAATGTAAAAGGGGTTGTGGTAGATATTGTGTCGTTTGAGTTAGAACAATCGTACACTTCCCTGGTTACCGTCGCATTGGCTCCACACTTTGCTGTGATGCAGTTCATCAGTACATCTGTGGTTTCGTAGATTATGTCCCCATAATTGTAGGTTGTTCCATTAATGTAGCAGTCGCAAGCTACAGGTGACATGTACAATATGTTAATCATATTTCGAAAGTCTCACCAGCCATGCCACCCCTTACTTACACAAGATGTCAATGTATTCTGTCATTATACTCACCGGTTACGTTGTAGTTGCACATTATACCAGAGACTGTACAGGAGCTTTAAAATAGAAAGATTTGTCTTTACAAAAATGTTTGGTATTTCAATGCCCAGTATCATTTTTTGAACTATTTCAAGGATAACAGCTCTATAGCATAACACAAGAACAATGATATTTCTTGTTGTAATGTGAAAGGTTTCTGGTCTTCTTCCTGCCCAAATCTCTTCTTGACAAAACGTTTCCTTTAAACACATTGTATGGATGCTATCCAATGAACTTCTAGTCCTACTTTGGCTCCACAACATCACCTTGTGGAAAAATGGTAACATGTCATTGCTCAAAGTATCCCTCATGCTGTAGGTGAAGGTACAAGTAAACTTTTTGGCTGCTCCCTGTGACTGTTTGAGGGTCAAGATCTGGTTTTAAGGCTAAGAGTAGAATTAAGTTTTTGTTAAAATTATGTCAATATCACAAAATGGACATAAAAGTGTGTGTGTTGTTTCAATGTGACTAACAGCACGAGTCATACCAAGTGTAACAATTGTTTGATGGAACCTTATCGCCAATACTATAATGGGAGCCTTTGTCATCATAACAACCACACTGGTCCCAGGCAACACACGTCATGGCGTCTTCATCAAAGTAGGGATATGTTGGGGGGCATTGTGGGTAGCAGCCTGTAAAACCATTGAAGCACTTAGATTAAAGGCAATAGCAGCTTTTGTAAAATGACATGAAAACCTTCACCTCTTCTTACACAACCATCCATTACACATTGGCCCAGCATATTTTCAGAACCAATTTCTCATTATTACCCTCAAAACAAAATTATATTGAAATTGTTCAGTGTGACTTTATGCTAATAGATGTGTAATGTACCTTCTAGGGCAGTAACAAGGTTTGAACAGTTTCCTGATGGATTTCTACATGTCTTCATGCAGTCAGCTCCACAAGGCTTATAGTGCCACTCACATTCCCCAGGGGAGTTATAGTAGTCACAGAAAACAGCTGTGAACAAATGAACAGTCTTAGAGTTACTCGCATCCTAAAACCCTGCAGCTCAGATTTCCAGGTGTGATGGTGGTCAAACTTACGACACAGCTTTGGAGTTCGCCATTTTACACAGGCACCAGCTTCATTACAAGCTTTGGCGTAAGCAGCCACAGCTGTGCAGAGACACTCACAATCCCCCCCAGTGTCACAAGCACAGGAGTCTCTTACACAAGAATCGAAGTATGGGCCTGGGTCGACCTTAAAAGCACAGTCATTCGTTATTTACAACAATAGTAAATGTAAGACTGTGTTCATTGTAGTGTGGCAGCAGCAGTGTTGCTAATCTTAAATAGGAACAACATAAAGTGTAAACATCTGCCACATTTTTTAGGTTTTGCAGATGTTACTAGTTTATCCAAATGACCGACAAAAAGCCAATAATCTCTTAGTGTAAAAGATAACGTCGCCCTTTTGTCATTCTTTAAGTACCACAGAAGCATGCAGCTGATAATCCTCTGTTTATTTCTATGAACGTCACCATCATTACCTGTGAATGGCAGGTCTGAAAAGTGCTACTAGTAATGATGCTGCACTGTTTCTGGGACCAAGCTGCCCGGTAGCTGTTGGAGGCACATGGATCACTGAGGAGCTGGGCATTAGGGCAACTGGACGACACCTTCCAGCTGTTACCAAATGCTAAGACGTCTGCCACCGTCTCCTGGGAGCGTGTGGTGAAGTCGTTTCTACTGTTGCCATCATAGTTTCCACACAAACCGCAGACTTGACCCTAAGAGGAGGGGAAACCAATGACTGAGCTTGTGTAACGTGGCTGCTAATGCAATTGTGAAAGTAGAGACATTTCTTGCCCCAGTGGGATTTGTTGGCCTTTATATGATATAAATTATAAATAAGTTTAATAAAAACCTGCATCTTGACAAAAGTCCAGACAGTAAGGATTCTTACAAAGACACTGAGTTACCTTGAACTGTGGGCTGAGTTTAACGAAAAGACTTGTCTTCTGGTCCCACATGAGCACAACTCCTGGGATGATCGTCAGCACCAGGTAAATACCCATTTTTTGTATCTGAGCAGGGAGCAACTGGCTGCTTCCCTTTACCACATGGAAGCTCTCATCTTTAAGTTGGAATTCATTATCCTGCAGGCACATTATTCAAATTAAGATTCATTCATTTTAGTACTATTTTCGCATGTCCAGTGTAAACTGTGGCAAGGCCATGAAATGACATTCTGAAACTCTATGATTAACATTTTGGCTAAGTAATTTCTGCTTGATGGGTAAATGTATCAAAATGTCAAACTACTGCTGCTGTGCTGGGCAGAACATGGACGACTGAACGAGCGAATAGGGAGATCCATGACTGACTGTCAGAGTCACCTTTACAGTGATGTGACTTATAGTCTCATACTTTTAAATCACCATCAGTATCATAACCACAACATCCTTGCTTTTTATCTCTGTAAAAATCTCTTTTAAATCTGTAAGTGACAGTAAACTGACATATGATCAAATGTTTATTACCCCCAGGAAGATCTTGATGGTCTTGGAGCAAGTAGTTCCTGTTGTTCCACATGGAACATTCTCAGTGATAATTCTGAAGATGCCCCCATCTTGACCAGTGCCGCAGGAGTTCTGGTAAAAGCACAGCCAAAATAGGTCAGTAGTGTACAACACTGAAACCCATACGGTTTTCACAAAACCCAGTCAAAGCCTTACTGCTATTCTTGGCATAGATATATGTGCGTGTAGAAACTCCACCTCACCTGGATGAGTGTGTATTCACACTGTCCACTGAAGTCAAACCTCTTATCATCAAATGTGACATAGTGACCATCGCCATAGATTTCACAAACTGCATCACACACGTTGCTGGTACATGTGAACTTCCTTCCACTGCAGTAGCTGAGGAGACAAACAACAGACACAAACCTCAGGCCTTGTTGTTTCAGCTTCAGCTCAATCATGTTATGGTGGATAAATGATGCATTACAAGCAAAATGGTAGGATTCCCACAAACGTCATGATTATGCCTGAATCCTAGACATAAAAGATTCTATATGTCTTTAACGTTTTAAAATAATGTGTTGTTATTTTCAATGTGTATTATTTTAATAGGTTTAAATTGAATAAACCTTTATTTATTGCACATTAATTTCCCAACTACAGTGGTGTGCATGTTAAGCTCTGACAAACCAAGTATTGCAGTCCACAGCGAGCGTCTGTCCAGGCTGGTAGACCTGCCCATTGTGCAGACACGGGCAGCTGCTTTCATTGACACAGCCTCCTGCTCCATCTGACACCAGGCCGTCAGGACACATACAGCCTGATGTGCAGCCTGTGCTGATCTGTAACCAACCAGAGCGAGGAGTGAATTTATGCACATCTAAGCATTTGTCCTGATTGCGGGCGCGTTCTTACACAAGCCATGTCTGGAGTGTTGCAGCTTTTCTGACACTCGGTCCCAGTAGCCCCAGGTTGAGCGGAGGAGCAGTCGAAGTACAGCATGGGAGCAGCACATGACGGTTCGGCTGGACAGTAAACAAAACATCTCAACTCAGATGAGTTCCACTGACATTCTGAAGCATATTCAGATCACTGTCATTTAGTTTGTAACAGTAACACCACATTCACTCAACAGGCCTCTGATGTAAATGTAAGGATTTACTGTTTGACAATGAATTATTGGCATTAAAATATTATGCATCATATAATATATGGTAGTATAACAGCTTGATTATCTGAATACCTACATAGTAATTGTGTTCCTCCTGAGCAGCTGAGAACTCCTTGTCTGCAGACACTGTGAGAACAAATAACATGAGTATGTGTGTGTGAGGGCTGGATCCTAGAAATGGAAGGTGACAAACCACGATGAAATGGCTTGAGTCACGTCCACCACCAAGGAGATGCTCATGGATTTGCTAAGGTCTAAATGCCGTCCCTATGTGAGACGGAAGTGGTGCCAGTCCACAAATACTGAGCTGTGCACCTGGACTAAAGGTTGGATCAGTCACTTCACCAAACAAACTATATGAAAGGGCAGACGGGAATTTTCCTCCTAATGCAGCTTAGCTTTCAAAGGGCAACAGCGATTTTCACAATCTCTGTGTTTACCATGTGGTGCCGTCTTTGCTGAAAGCCTGTCCGGCTGGAATAAGCGTGTCTTTATCATAGCACGGACACATTGCGCTGGTCACACACTTCCCTTCTTCATTCATGTAGGTTCCCTCAGCACAGCCACAGCCGTCAACTGCGGTGAAGTTGGTCTGGCAGGAGTAGTCGGCCTGACCGAGGGAGCGACAGGTACGATCACAGCACGTCATGTTGTACTCGTACACGGTTTCTGCTGGACATGAAGCACTGAATTTCTCTGTTGGGAGAAAAAAAGAGCTGAGCAATAGCATAAAGTAGTTGCTTATATATATATATATATATATATATATATATATATATATATATATATATATATATATATATATATATATATATATATATATTTCATCAATATATGTCACATGTGGATATCCTGTGCTGTATCCATGTACTGATGTTGCTCTATTTATGGCAAAGATAGATGATCCCATAAAGAAAAGGGTGTTTGCTCACCACAGATGGTTTCTCTCCAGCCACTGATGTGAATTCCTGCTAGTGAACAGGCGTAGACGTAGGAGGAGACTGCAGCGCACATGCAGTCCTCACTTTTCTCACAGTTACAGCTGTCATACATGCAGTTCTGTGAAGAGAACAGTTAACATAGAAATAAGTGGCCACTGTATTTTAGGTCATTTGTTTCCACAGCTTTTTTTGGAAACCTACATCTTTGTATGTTTTAGGGCTAATGACTGAGTGGCAGGAAGCAAACACTCCACTGGGGTCAATAAGTTTCGAGCACCAATACTGGGCATAACTCTCTGAAACACAGAAACAAACACAAATAAAATACTAAGGGTGAAAACAGAGTGAACGCAGCACAGTTATTATCGGTTATTATGCTGCTTCCATTGCACATCACAAGAAGAGGTTGTAGCCGTACCTTTGCTGATGCCCTGGCTACAAGGATGCTCAAAGCTTGCTGTAACGTCAGGGCAGCTGGCTCTGGTTTTCCAAGTGTTGGCAAATGCGGCAGCAGTTCCCTCCACTAACCCACTAATCACCCTGAAGTCATCCGTCATTATGTTGTTAAAGTTCCCACATAAACCTGGTGATTAGGTGATGTTTATATGAAACTGATAAAGAAAACACTGTATGCAAAATTGCTAGTTTACTGCCACAGTTCTATGAAGGTATACCAGCTGTGGTTCCACGGAGTGAGGCGTCAGCTGTAATGAAGACTTGCATCATGGGAGACAGCTGAACCATCACCTGTATGCCCACGTTGGTGCTTAGGAGGATGTAAAAGGACGATGGCTTGAAGAGACTTAGCCCCCCTGCTGCAATCAGAGGTCATTCAAAACGTTAGGCTCCCGTGTTCTTCAACGTGTCACAGATTTGCTGGCTTGTTGTGTCTCTTTGTCACTTAAAGTGTTGCCACTCTGCGAACAACAAGTACGGCAGGTCTACAGATTTACGGATGTAAAGGAACTCACGTGTAAATAATGGCAGCTGAGAAAGAATTTGGTTCACATAGACCTGCCCAGAGACCTGGATTTTAACAACCTGTCAATTAGTGGACAAAGGAAAAGAATATTTAAAATGGGTAAAATGCGTCTGATATGAAGCAGGCACGTGCTACATCGTGTGTAGAAGTGATTTGAGCGTTTTGATATTAAACGGGGCCGATAACCCTTCGGTGACAAAACCCTGATACCTCTTAGACTGGAATCGTGGGGAAAAGTGTGTTAACTCATCAGAACACTTTTCACTTTGGACCATTAGTATTTGCATTGAACCAGGTCTGTGTTTTTAACTCCATATTACACGCTTGCGTCCGTGTGTGTCTGCGTTTGGAGATTACCTCGGAACTGTTGTGCAAGGCCAAAGTCACTGCCCTGAGGCAGGTTCTACTTTCAGTAAGGCCACATTTGACCAGATCCACAAGCACAGTGTATGAGGAGCCACTGCTGTCCTGTAGAACACATTAGCACAGTCAAATACATTCTTTACAATATGGGCACACATTGTACGCGACAGTAGTAGTAAACAGCAGCTTGGGTACAAATGTAGTATAATTGTAGAAGCAGTGTTGCAGGTAGGGAAGTAAATCTTGCCTTAGCCAGAACGTAGGAGCAGTCTCCATGGAAGGTGTAGACTTTTCCATCGAAGGTGTGGACATGAGCTCCTCCTTCTACAGAACAGGTTCCGGGGCAGTTCTCCTCCACACATGTCCACTGGCCACTGTCGCACACACTGACATACATAGACACACACACAGAGTAGTGTCTGTGATCGGAGAAGCTGTTTTGCTGCTATTTTAGTGAAAAGCTCTTTATATGAACTAATGATCAGAACGATAAGTAGCTACAATCATATTAGTACATCACAGTCATGTTTGATGTTGCGAATACATAAAACTTAATTCATTTAGTTTGAGTAATAGATGGAAATATGTCCGTCCTGTGTTCACCACCCACAGCTACTTTAAAACGTGTCCCACCCTGACTACACAAGGGAAATGTTGGTGGCTAACACAGGAAGGTCCTTAGGCCAAACGTGTTACTTGTATATGTTTGTCTACATTTGCCTTGATTAGTTTTAGTTAAAACGTTTGAGACAGAGGACGCTAAAGTCTTAGTTATACTTTAAGGAGCCGATGTTTAAATGTTAATTCCTAAACTGTTAATATGCATAAATTGCTATTAAATGCAAATAGTTTTATTAAAATAAATATTAAATATTATTGAATTTATTTTAAAAGTATGTAAAACAATATATATATATATATATATATTAATTTATTTCAAAAATATTTACAATAAAACTTGTTGTAGCTTAAGGATTGACAGGTTGACAAAATGGTTTCATGTGACTACTGAGCCGAACCGTACATCGGTTCTGACGTCCAGTTTCAGAAACAGCCACACTGTAGCTGGACCAGAACCACCGTACATACAGATGCCTGTTACCGTTTCTTATGTGATTAAATGAACATACCAGGATTTACAGTTGTAAGAGTATGACTGTCCGGGTTTGTACACTTTGTTGTTGTGCTGGCACGGACACTGATTCAGTGCAATACAACCAGACATGCTGATGTCATCAAAGACCGTCCCTGAAGAAAGGAGCAAAGACAGTACAAACAATAAGTGATTCTTGAAGAACTGTCTCTGAAACAATTACACATAACTTGAATTGTCATGTTACCACTTACAGTAGGTCTGTAATCATTGTATTCCTGCTCTGTTGTGTCAGTTATCTGCCCACATAACAACTAACATAGACAATAGTAAGACACGGAGCAGGTGACGATTCATGCTCATCATGGTTGTTTGGGAAGCAGTAGCACATTTTAAATAATAATAGTGATTCCCATTCGTTTTAGTAGCATGTCTTGCACAGTACACCTGCATTATAGTCCATCTGTCCATCGGCTGAACTGCTTTTCCTCAAAAGGTTTTGTTAATTTATAGAATTGCTGTAGTTTGTGCTTCTCGTGGTAAATGTCGACTTTACTGACACAGCACATGTTGCAAGTGTTTAAAGAATTTGGCAGAAACTGTTTGCTTTGAAAAAGTTCCATAGGCTATAGAGTCAAGGTAGTGAGTGACCCAGACACTGTACATCCAGTTATGTGTGACATAGTTATATGTGTGTGTTGGTGAAGGGTCTCCCTGGTGAGGTGCTCTGGAAGTGGAGCCATGACTTCGATGGGTGAAAGTGACCGTGTGTGAATACCAGCAGGGCAGCTGCAGCCGTCATGGCAGTGACTGTCACACGTCTGACTGGCCTGAGGCGTGGAGCAGGTGTCCGCACAGGAGCTGGTGCATTCTACAAACTCCATGTTGTATGGACATGTCCTAACTGCGGAAACAGTCACCGTTTCATGTGAAATGCGGTTTTTACGACAAGAAAATTAGGATTTACATGATTCTGCAAAACATGTCAAACTTTGCTACCACGCATGCAATTAAGGCACAACTTCTATATGAACATTTGGTAGAGAAACCCTCACAGCAAAAAGTTGCATTCCTCCATTGTTTGGGCGTTCCACCTGCATGGACACACTCTCTGGAGAACTCAGAGATGGTTTTGCAGAGAACAGAGTCTGTATTGTTAGAGTTGCATGTGTCAGCCATGCAGGCTTTGCTGAAGGACTCCACATCCAGAAGGTTTTGGCAGCTGCTGAATGGAGCACTGGAGAAGATCTCATCACAGAATGTCTAGAAAAGCAAAGTTAAATTTATGTTCTGACAATCTGACACATGAACACGAATGATGAATTATGTGGAGAATCACTGAATCAGACACAGAGAATAGCCAACAAAACAAGAAGATGTGCTTCCATGAGATCATCAGCAGAATTACTCACAGTGAAAAGTTACCACCACAAAACAAAAGAAAGCAGTAATCACAGCAAACATAATCTCAACAGTCTAAATCTCATGCAATAAATATCTGTAAAACAAATGTCACATATTATACTGACAATCTGAGTCAGAACATTACGCGTGTACCTTAATATTCAGTGAACAGTTACCTTTTCTCCACAGCTCAGGGCTGGGCTGAGGTCGGATTCCTCGCAGGCCTCCGTCGGCCCGTTCACCTTGTTGCTCTCAGCGTAGTCGGTCACGGACAGAGCAGCTCCTACAGACAGTAATGTGACCAAGCTACGGTTGAGTAAATCATTGCGGTGCAGGTTTGAATTAGTTTTCCTGTCATTTTGTAAGACAGTAACTGGAAATCAAGTTCACTTCGCGAACATTTTGCAAATATTTTAATTTAATTATAAAAAAGTCTAGAAATGTTTTCCTCCAGCACAGGGATCTGTGTTTAGGGACTAAAGTGAACAATCTGTGTTGAGTTCTGTCTGGTATAATATAGACACTCATAGCATGATAATATATATATATAATAATATTTGTGAACCTGTGAGGTAGGTAGTATATTAAAAACGTGTCCCAGCTAACAAAAAGGCTTCTTCCTGCAAAATGGGGCCTGATACACCACAACAGACACAAACTACATAACTGCAAACACAAGCATTAACCCTCCACTCAGGTAGGAAATAAACTAACAATTATGAGATACTGAGAACTAGAGCAATGACAGGAAACAACCGAACAAGACATATCTTACAAAAGAAAGCACAAAGCGGATAAGCTGCTCAGAGCAGGATAAGTACGGGATCAACACTAGTTCTGAACAAGGCACAAGCAACAAAATGCAAAGGCAGCTATGAACCAGCAGCCAACGAATGACGCGGAGGCAAATTGGTGAGAACTTTTACATTGTATACTGAGACCAGGTGAAGATGATTGTAGTGATTAGGCCAAGAAGTCAGGAACAGGAAATGAGTCAGTGGGAGAACAACAGAACGGGCAGAATTTTCACAGACAAAGGTGATGTTTAATTTGCATAATTCAAATTCATTATACATAATGAACCTGTGTCCCTTAGTTCTTTGACGTCTTAGAAGAGCAGAACACACAGGAATCATCTCTTCGGGTCTTCCCTCTAGTGTTTTTACTGTTGACCTGACAAATCGATGACGGCGACTTCAAGCCTACAGTACAACAACTGAACACACACTGGCTCTTGGCCAAAACAGTTCCAGGTGTCTCTTACAGCAAATATTAACTCTCAATGGTTGAGTGCTTATGAACACAACAAATCAAATAAGTCTAATTAACTCTGAATGGAGAAAGCACCAAACGTCCTGACCATGGAAAGGGTCTTACCGTCTTTAGTGAGGTCGTTAGCTATGCCGTCAAAGTTTCCACAGAGTCCACACGTCTCGTTCTGGTATTTGTTGTCTATTTCAATCTGTAAACAGCCCAGTTAACACAAATCGTTATTGACGAGCAGTTTAGCAGAAACGAAACCAGTGAGTTTTTAATGAGCATGTTTTCAATGTCATTCGTGTGAGTTTCAGGTCACGTAGCTACAAGCTAGTTTTTAAGTGCATCAACTAAAAAATAAAGTCCTTTCATGACTTTCTTGCACTGAATAAATGTTTTAGTTTTATTTTCTTACTGCCCTGCATGACGTGACGGAACTGCTCCGTCAGTTACGTTTGTGTGCACACGCAGAGAGCAGAGGCAGGTCAGTCTGTGTGCGTTACAAAGGTTTACAGGGTCTCAAACCTCATCTAGGCATGAAAGAAAGGACAGAAAGGACGTGTGTGGATGTGAGGCTGCGCTTCATACGTCCAGGGAGTCGTCCAGATTCCAAATAGCTCTGATTCCCAGCTTAGAGTCAACAGTTATACTGGATGTGGACACTTTGACAGTCACCCCAAATCCAATAAAGGGCAGAGACACTCTGTGAAAATGAGAAACGGTAGAAGAGAGCAGTAAACAAAGAAAGTCACATTTCAGTGAGTCTGTCATATGTTCTACTACGTATATACAGCCTGTGTTTGCACTTCACAGCCATTGTGTGTAAACATAACTCAAACTTGTTAAACTTAAACTTGTTTAAGTTGTGTGTGTTTTTAAGTTACTGCCATTAGCAAAGCCTGGCAAAACCAACGGCCAGTAGCAGATTGTTCACGTCTGTGTACGACATTCGATGGACAACCTGCCCCAGAAGGCAGCCGGGTCCATAGCGAGGTTGTTGCAGATCCAGCTCCGTCTGGGTGGGTTATTGATTTTGAATGGCCCATAAATCGCATCAAACTCTCACCTGTTGGTTTGTGTTACTTTAAGTAGTCATTTGTGAAGTAATACCTACAAAAATCGTGGTGCTCTGCTTCAGTAAGTTGCAAACTGACTGATTAACTAGCTCTGTATTTGCAGGACAGAAACACAAAAAATTGA
The DNA here is from genome assembly GCA_030770545.1 of Macropodus opercularis. Classification (NCBI taxonomy): domain Eukaryota; kingdom Metazoa; phylum Chordata; class Actinopteri; order Anabantiformes; family Osphronemidae; genus Macropodus; species Macropodus opercularis. Next base: position 58,558 of record CM061091.1, read on the forward strand.
GTTTGCTCACGTTATTCTACTTCTACACAGAAACAATAATACAAGTCATGTGGAATCTTTCCCCTCAGTTCATTAATAGAGTATCTGAAGAGCAGATTCTGGTTGGGTCCCTCTGAGGTTTTAACAGTGGGATGGAAAGAGGAGCAGCTGGATTTTAGAGTGAAAAAACTTTACTTTACTTTGTGTTGACACTGATTAATTTAAGTCTTTCTTTGACAGACAATTTGCAGAATCAGTTGTTACAACATAACATAGTTAGATGCAGTGTCTCAGTGAATCTCAGCTCTCTGACTAAACTTACATCTCCCCATTGACAATCACTGAACTGCTTGAAATTTCCACCACGGAACCTTCCAACTTCATCATGATGTTGTTGATTGTGGGAACCCCGTCGACTGTCTTGCGTCTCATTTGAATAATAAAATTTTCATAGCTGCCTTTACACTGTGAGACCAGGACATGGTTACAGCTGGAAGCTAGCTGGAAGAAATTTCCATCAAAGGTCTTCCAATGGTAGTATCCCCAAGTGGTGCAGACGCGGCCAATGTGAGATACGTTAGCTACAACATTAAGAAAATCATTCATTACAATTATTACCATTATAATCATAATAATAATAATTATTATTAGGCAACAAGAGAAAAGGACATAGTTACCTGAATTTAGGCTCAATGTGTTTAGAGAAGGAATAATGGAAACTGTAGACAAGACAAAAAATGTCTTCATTTAGAACAGTACTACTTGACTAGCAGCAAAATGAAAACAACACTCACCAGTCTGGGTATGTGAGCCGACAACAAGCATCAGGTAGAGGCACCATAATGTGGCTTGGAGTCCTGTGGTCCCCATGTCGGCCCTGAGGACTTACCTATGAGAGAACGCAACTCAAGGACGAATCCCTTTATAACCTGTCAGTCAAGGTGGAGCTGTGGCAGAACCTTCAGGAGAGAGAGAGACGTTACACACCCCTTCTTCTCAACCTATTCTTTGGAGTTTGCTTGTTAGTGTTTGTTCGCCTCTAGTAGTGAATAGCTTGTTGGGCCTACGGGCGTCAGATGAACTACTGAACTTGACAATTAAATGTTCAGAAAACACTGAACAACAGTTTGTTGGGGCAACACGAACGTGTTTTAAAAAAATTAGGTGCTGGACTCACGTAAAGACAGAGAGAGACAGTTCAACAGGCTTCCTTTTGGTTCAAGGCAGATTCTTGCATGACTCTTGACAGTTTAGGGTCAGGTCTTGTGATCTTTTCTACGCTAATGTGTCACATCAGCAGTTGTTGTACTATAAAATGTTTGCACCTATTCTTAAACACACTGTTATAATGTAGGAATACAGACAGGACCCACAGGATAAATCGGATTAGTTGCCGTACAGCTGAGTCATTAATGTGACCAGCATTACTCTAGTGTCACGTAGCTGTAGGATTGAACTCCCAGAATTCCTGCTTCTGTGAACCATGCGAGAATAAACAAGAGGATAAATCAGAACAGTCAACTACTATATGAATACAAGGAGCCGAAGTGCAGTTATACACATTCAGTGACGTGAGAAAGTTTAGAGAAGGTAGAGGTTGAATAAAAGGAAGGAGCAGCGTTAACAAGTGAGGAATGATTCCTTTCCCTATGGTTCAGGATAATGGATGGATCAAGAAGTACTGGCTCAACAAAGCAACAACGGCACCATTAACCACATACCTGACGTGAATTGGCCTTTACAGCGTTACAACATGAAATATAGAGAATATTAACCAGGTCTATCCAGCCCAAAAACATTTGATTGTGTCATTAATATCATTTGATTTTAATTACTTCATTATTTAATAACTACGCAAGTGGAGCCTATAAAAAGGAAACTTTCCAACAGATACTGTACATATTGGTTTAGCTGACGTGTCATGTTGAAGAACAACTTTGCATTTGCAAAGCTACCATTTTAAAGTCATGATTCATTTGTTGTGTGAGACGTGTCAGTGTAGTGGTTCCCACCCGTCACTCACCAAGCTCAGTCGCACAGTAGGGAACATTGTTCAGGTGTAAACATGACGTAAGGAGGAGAGGGATTATTGGATAATTGATGTCAAGAGTCCTGCGTAAATAGAGTGAGTCAGCTTCCTCAGTCCAGGATATGCATCCTGTCGTTCATCTTCCAAACCCTCGCTGTGTTTCACAGGGTTTCAGATGGTGATGATGCTGTTTCTGATGTACTTTATTTCCTTTTGCTCCCTTCCTGGTCTTAATTCAGACCATCAAGCAGACTAAGAATTACACAAAGATTTTCAGTGTGAAAACTAAAAGCTTTTAATGATTTTACTTCTTAAAGGTAAAAGTGTGAAAAAGTAATTGTCCGTGAACTTAATCGATAGGCAACAACTGCAATCAAGCATTAATTGGAGGTTTTCGGGCCCGAAGTCGTGTCATTCTGAGGTGGACACGTCGTCGGAGCCCACCTGGTCCAGGTAACAAGCTGTGGTTGGGAGGGACAGTGGCCAATAAGCAGGCACAACACAATGGTGACGCTGTAAAATGGAAGCGCTGGTGATTAAGTGATTCACGAATATCTGAGAAACAGATGCTGAATAATGTTCATGCTGAGTTGATGCTAAATGCTCAAGAACATAACTTCATGCATATGTTAGCAGTTTCACTTCTTGGTAGAATATGAGAAAACATTTAAAGACCTTGCACAACATGTGACGTTGTAATAGATTTTAAGTGAATTACTCATAGAGGCCACTGCTCACATCACTTAGTCTTAGTCAACTTGTGTCCAGTTAGATAAAGGTTCATGGAATTAATTATGATCCACTAACTCCTAACATTATTCATTATGTCAACAGGTTTCCAAGAAGGGGTTTAAAAAAGGCGAGTCTCTAAACCAGACACGCATCATGTAACAATTCATCGTACTTATCTATCTATCTATCTATCTATCTATCTATCTATCTATATATATATATATATATATATATATATATATATATATATATATATATATATATCATATATACTTATATAATATATACATGAAACAACTGGTGTCAGAGAAAACATTGTCATTTGTTCATAAATGAACATCAGCAGCAAATGTAAACTAAAGGTATTGATCCTACTTAGAACCAAGGTAACGAGTTGCATTACTTACAAAACAGAACCAACAATGTGACCTTTAGCGAGCTAGTTAGCCAAACTTAGCCTTAGCCAGCTAGCATTAGCTATATGCACGTGAAAAACATCGCTCCTCCAAACATCAGACAGGAAACATATTTATTTAGATAATAATTCAGATGCTATTAAATATGTTTAGATGTTCTATCATGCGTAAAGTACTAAAAACATTTTTATGGTCAAGCAATGCTTCTTTAAAACTTAATTAAACTGTCAGCTGTTTTTGAAAACCTGATCCCATGAGGCAAGTGCTGGAAAAATAAGATCTTATGCGACACTCAAACCCCAAAAGTATGTAAATGATAAAGCTTGGCTAAAAGCCCAACATCAGCTTGTGCTTCATCAGTGCAGCCACGTAACAGAGTGAGTTAGCAACAAGCAGCTGCTACTTACTCTCCTCGAGTCATGTTGCAGGTAAACCATTAGAATTTACTTCCATCCATGTCTATATTAAGACAAATATTAGACTAAGTAAACATCCGTGTTTGCCAAGACCTCTATCAATATGGGTTCTCTCCACCTGTTAGCGGTGAAAGGCTGGACTGTGCGGTACCACCTTGCCCAAACGTGTGTCACACACTAGGAGGCCTGTGACTGTGCAGCTGTTTGCTTCCAGGTGCGGTGCTTGGCTGCTCTGTCATCGTTGCTTTGCCAAGATATTCAGGTGTGACCTTTATCTTTGAAAACCTAAGCAAATACTTGGGGTTGGGAAAGTCAAAGCAAGACTCAGCCACAGATACGGATGAGTGAGTTTTCAGTATTAGCACATGCAACACAAAAATATATTAGTAATGGTTGATTGTTCTACACATCTACTTTTGTGAACATAGATTTTTTACTCCATAAAGGAATCGATCTTAAGTTAAACGTCATTATCGTTTAGTTACCACTGTGCTTTGTTTTATCTACACACACGTCTTGGCTCAAAGAATATTGAATCTTTAACGCACTATTTGCTTTTTGATTCGTTCCAGTGTGTAAACATTCTGCAAGTACATAAACAGAGCCCAGTCTGCAGGTACACAATGATCTTTATTAATGAGATATTTGTGGCTTCACAAAGCTAAAACTATGTATGCCAATGCATTAGACATAAATAGAGAAAAGTAATTTATGCAGATCAAGTTGATTCAGATACAACAATTCAGGTTCTGTCATACAAATGTCGGCTCACTGCACGCTTCTCCTGCGTCGCCGTGATTTCGTGCTGGAGCCCTGGCCAAGTACGGAACATTCTGTCTTGAGGCACCCGCAGGCATCGATATGGGTGTAGGTGTAGCTGATCTCTGTGTTGTCAGAGCAAAGCAGCTGAATTTGCCTCTCAGAAGTGGCCAACTCTTGACAACAGGAGCAGCTGTGCTGCAAGGTTTCCATTTTGGTGGAGTAGCTGGAAAAGGAGCGAAATGATTCGTGGAAAATGAAAACAGAGAGCGTGAAAGACAGGTGACAACAAAAATGGAGGACATTACACAAGTACAGTAATGTTACAGGGACTCACAAGGTGAAGGTTCCACAGGCTCCATTACAGGATGTGACATTGACTGGGTCTGTGGATTTGCAGCTCCGACTCTCCAGGTACACGGCAGTGGTGGACACGCTGCACGTCTGATAGTTTGAAATGCCTAAGGCGGAGAAAAAGTGGAATGAGGTGGACCAACGCCTTATACGACCCACTTTTCTCAAACGGTGTCACATCAGGACGCCAACGCTTTCAGTCCACTTTTTAGCCTTTCTGACATGCATAGAAATGTAGACCTTTAATCTTGACTTTGTTTTGGGGAGTAAAAGAAATCTAATGAGTTTTCCTGTTTTATCTGGATCCACATCGATAGCACGTCTGAACCAACATGCTGAATTTCAGTATGGACCCTTTGATTCACTTCATTTTATTTATATAGTGCCAATAGGTAACATCATCTATAGAGACTATAGAGATTTCAAAAAACATCCTTATCCTTAGAAGATAAGTGCTGTTTCCTCTTAGCAATGTGTGAAATCAGAGCAAGTTACTGAATAAACATCAGCAGCAACATTTTGTTACATGCTGATGTTTGTTCAGTAGCTTCTTGTAAAATCTTTCAAAAAATGGAAACTGCTAAATACATCTATCTTGGCTCATTACTTGCCCTTGGACCACAGAATGAAGCTCACAGTGCCACATGGTGTCCATTTATAGGCATAGTCATAAGAAAAACAAATGACATGTAAAAATGCTGCAGATAGTTTCAATCAATGGCTCAAACTACTATGAGGGTTAAAAGACAAATGGTTCTGTGGCAGGTGTTGAAAGAACCTCTAGTGAGTGAAGTGACGTTTTTTAGACATTTGTCTAACTGATTATTATTGGTTCAGCTTATTAAAGTTGAAGCTTACAGTCTGTTACAGTGATGATCAGGTCGTAAAAAAGTAATCGTATGAAAAACGGAAGTGATACATACAACGATGGCAGCATCCGTCTGGAGCGATCACTTCTGTTCCCTGCAAACACACATATTCACATGAATGCATTTAGGGTTAGGGTTACCGTGGTAACGACACTGCTAAAAAACTAAAACCACTGCTTTGTGTGCTGTGTGCGCTCTACCGGAATGCATTCTTCGGGCTTGTAGGGCGGGCAGACCGTCTTGGCTTCGACAGTGATGAACTGATTAGCGATATTGACGCATTCATACTTCACACAGGGGTCGTCGGCAGGAGTCCAGACTGAGCCCGGCTGACAAAGAACAGAAATTAACTCATACGGTCACATTGTTCTCATGCTTCACTGGTCCCACAACAGCCACAGCAGACAGAGAATATTCTACATTTCTACACAAGACAGCTGTAAAGAAAAGAGCAAAGAAGAAGCTGCGAGGATTGTTCTCTTCAGTTCCTATATTAAAACAGAATTCATCGTGTAAGGGCAGGATGATCCATGGCAGCTTTGAATAGTCAACATTCCCTAAATGTGAAAATAACTCGGTGGTTTTCAGCCGTAACGATGGAATAGCAGCGACCTATGTCATTACATGAGTTATGCTGCAGGAAGAACATCGTTACTGTTTTAAGCAAAAGCAGAGACATTAATATTATTATTATTGTTGTCATACCGTAAAATTGAACGACCTCATCTTTGCATTTGTTTCTCCAACATACCAACCTTTATTATGTGTGTAGAGTTGTCTGATGTGACGATGCAGCTGTTTGGGACACACATCCCACAGCACTGGGTGGAGACGTTCTTGTATTCATAACCCTGAGTAGAGGCACAAACACACGACCACACGTTCCAATTCAACAACAATATCCACATGCACCCAGCAGGCGGTTTATTAAATAAGTAAGCTTTCAGTTTTCTGCTGATTCAACAGTTTGACCCTTTTCAACCATGTGATTTGTGGCCCTGTTAAATGACATTGTGCCAGACAGTGTGGGCCTTTTATCACAGTACTAATGCTCAGACCTTTGACATATCAGCTAGTAGCTCTGCAGAATATACAGACAATAATTTCTTTGCAACAAAATAGAAAATATGCAACATAAAAAGTAGCTCAATGAACGTGTAGAAGGTGGCGTTGAGACGATCCTTCAGACATTTGGTTGCAGTTTCCATGAAAACCTTTTAGTTTTGCAACACACTGTGCGAGAAGTTTTTCTAAATAATATTTAAAGTTTAGTGTTGATTAACTTTGATGTTATGAAATATTCCTTCTTTAAAAACAGGAATTTTAAAACAGTATGAGTAAATTTATACCAATGTTGTTTTGTTGAAACAAGCTGTGAGAGAATGTAACAAACATATGTGTGTTTGAAGTGATGAGAATAATTAGTGACTAGTCTCACCGCAGGACAGTCAGTGTCGCACACTGTGGGCTGACATTCTATTATGTGCAGGTGGCTGCTGGCATCAATCTGGTTTCCACAAGTGCAAATGTCACACGGCTTCATGTTCACCACATCTCCAACCTGAAGGGAAGGAGAGAAGAGCAAACGTTCAGAATGTCTTACAGTAAAACACACTTACTATCAGTGTTGCATTATTCAAAAGCTGAACCCAGAAGGGATTCATGCATTAATTTGTAAAATGTGATCTAATCTAAGTCTGGAATATTGAGAAATGTAATGTCTTTGTTGAGAACAGCCATAATGCATACACATACTTTTTATCTTCTTTAAACAACAACTGGAATCGGGCGTTAGCATACACGGAGCCATGCTAACGTACAAGCTGGGCTCGGATTTGGCCCCAACAACTCAGCCCGACTTGAAGACGTCCAAAGAATATGACAGAGTTAAAGCAGTTCTGCCAGGACAAACGGGCTAAAACTCCTCCTGAATGATGTGCAGGTCTGTGCCACAGCTACACGAAGCACCTGGTTGAGATTATTGCTGAGGGGGAGTCAACTCGTTAGTAATTACAAGAGTTCACTTAAATGTCCCAGACCTGAACCAAAGACCAACCAAAAACACGGAGAAAGTTCTTTCTTAATAATACTACTGCTCACTAATGCTATTTTAATGTAAGCTGCATAAATGTTCGGTTTTGTTGTGAACCTTGGGAGGATGGTCAGGTCATTCTCTCACTGAAGAGCATGGCCAGGCAGTAAGTCAGTGGAAGACGTAAAATCTCACCTTATATTCATGGTTGTTGAAAACGCATATGTCCGGTTTGATCACTGTAAAACAAGCAGAGTCGACCAGTGACGGATATTAAATGTACCACAGCAACAATAGCTGCAAAAACAAATCTGCGCACACTCACCACAGGTGTATTCCACACAACAAACTCCTTTAGTGGAATGTAAAGCAAAACCAAGGGGGCAGGACGGCACAGAAGCTGAGCACAGATTTGTCTCACACTCTGTTCAGAGACGATGATGGATTAGTCAGGAAAGCAACGCCGAGCAAAGCAAAAAGGATTAAAAAGGCACTGCACACTGGACAGGAAGGCTGTGGCTTCGGTTTGGGGGATGCTACGTCTTTGTGCTTACCACACTTCTCCTCTTGACAGCACTTAACGGTGTAGTTGACCTTGACCTGACCTTCTTCGTCACAGCTGAGCGGTGGTAGTGTTGGGCAGGACAGTGGATGGCAGGTGACCTGCAGCGTGTCTTCCTCACACGTACACTCGTCACAGCCTTCCGTCCACGTCACGTTGGCCTGAGGAGAGAAGGTTTGATATCAGAAGAAGGCAGAACAAAGAGTATTGTCTGGTCTGCTAAACGATTAAGTAAACATCTCACCTTAGCCCATTTTCCATTCGCCAGTTGACAAATTTCTATTAGAAAAAAACCCAATATAAAAAGGTCATGAGGTCAATGTAACGGTTAATCTGTGTCTTTATAGTGTTTTACCAACAAATCGCATTTAACCAACCCCCACGTTAGGATAAACCCTTCAGTTCATCTTTTGACCTGGAATAAGAGATTCTCCTTTTTTCTTACCACAGGTTGGGACACATTCATTTGAGTTGGAGGAGAGGAGGTAAGTGCCAGAAGGGCAGTAGCAACCCTCCAGCTTCACATTGGTCATGGCACTGAAGCCATTGATAGTGTAGATGAATTTCTGGTTGTACCTGCAGAAACAATATCACACATTTACTCTAAGCATAAATGAATGAACCCAATTGTTGGCAATGAGCAATATTGTTTACCACAGGTCACATGTGGGCTCCACCAGAGGGCCACAGGCCTGATACACTTTGGGACTTGGACATTTATAGTCTATCAACAGACAAAGAAAGAACGTTCATTGTGGTGAGCAGTAAAAGCTTATTGGTGAGTTGTTAAACCGTGACCGTGCTTGACATAAACAATACTTGTGCGTGTTGCGTACCACAAAGTCCTTTGGTGGATCCCCTCCAGTCAACACATACTCCGGCCTCAGCACAGACATCAGCATAGGTTTGTAAACTGGTGCAGCCAATTTGACTGACGTGCATGTGACACACATCAAACTCACAGGCCACAACAAATGGACTGTAGTCGACAATCTTGTGACAGGCTTCAAACACACTGAGGAAGATGGGTTTCGTGTCAGTATGAGCGTCGGACACGAACTGAACGTATCATGAAACATCACTTGGTTCTATTGTCAATGTTACGTAGTTAACTCTGCAAAACAGTATTTAGCAATTTGTCCATTTTAAAACTTGCATCATAGGTGTGATCTAATGTTTCCCCTTAATCATCCTACCTGCTCTTGATCACCTCACAGATGCTCGTGTTGCAGGGGGAAGGTCCAGGAGTCGGTGTGGGCTGAACGGGAAGCTCACAATGACTGTTGTTAACGTGCCACTCGTGCGCCATATTAGGACACGAAGGATCAATTTTGCCATTGGGTAACATGCAGTCATCTGACCTGTTGTTATCACATGTGCCTAAAGAAATCCCACAAGTCATTTGAGAAATCATATTAAACTATTGCATCATACCCTAAATTAAAAAGCCTACATTTTCAGTTAATGCTACAAATCTGCTGGACTCACCACACTGTCCCTCTGTGTTGCCACTAAATTTACTATAGGGCAGGTAGATGCTGAATATGAGCCCTGAGAAAGTGACCTTGGCTTGGATTTCAGGGATGACAAGAACTGTGTCAATACCAGTGGTGGTGATACGGAAGTCACTGTTCTGGTAGGCAGGACTCACAAGTTTGTCATTCACCGAAATCTACAACAGAAGGAAAAAGTCATAAAAAATAATGCCAGAAATAGGCCATTACAAATAATTAGTGATAAGAACTGTAGGTATTTAATGAACAGTTACAAAGTCTGCACACCCCTAATGAAGGCAGCTCTGCCACTGGTGTGTGAATGTGAGTGTGCTTGCTTCAGCGAATGCGAATCAAATCAAGAAGCCGCATCAAATCAATTACAGTTGCAAGAAAAAGTCTGCGAACCCTTTGGGACAACATGGATTTCTGCATAAATTGGTCACCAGTTTGGAGTTTAGCTTTGCCTGATGTGAACCATGCCTCACACAAAGAGCTCTCAGAAGACCTACGACCAGGAGCTGGAAAGGGTTACAACAGCATCTGGACAAGAAATTTACAATAAGTAAAACTTTAAACAGGAATGGAGAATATGGGAGGAACCACGGAGGAAGCCACTGCTGTCCAAAAAAATATTGCCAGGACAACGATTCAAAGCATAGAAGTGCAGTAGAAAGTCCCTGCATATTTGTAAAGGAATATTTATTTAGCACATGTACATGTAATTCAGGCTAAAGGGTTTAGAACAGAGTAGAACACGTCCTGTCTGGGCTTTGCAGGCTTGCTGGCCTTGGGTCCGAGGACAATCTGGCCCGAAGACAAAACACTGGCCCAGTCAGTCCGGACCTCAACCCGGCTGAGATGCTGTGGCAGGACCTCAAGAGAGCGATTCACCAGACGTCCTAAGAATATAGCTGCACTGAAACAGTTTAGTAAAGAGGAAACGTCCAAACTTCCTCCAGACCGTTGAGCAGGTCTGATCTGCAGCTACAGGAAACGTTTGGTTGAGGTTGTTGGTCGACCAGTTATTAAGGCCAAAGGTTCACATACTTTACCACCTGCTCTGAGAATGGTTACATGTTATGTTCACTTAAAACATGAACACATCTCATTAGTTTAAGCAGAGAAGATCAGAACATTTATGACCAATTTATGCAGAAAACTATGAAATCCCAGAGGATCACAGACTTTTTCTTGCAACTGTAGGTGAAGAAGTGCTATAGACAACCAGACGTGAAGTAAAAAAGTACAAATAAGTTGGATTAAAATGAACAGATGGTGCCATTACCTGGTTTGTAAAAATGCCATTGATGTCTTTCTGTGTAATAAAGATCTTGTAGCTTCTGTAGAAGATGGTGATAGACTGAGGACAGGACAAACCGTCGGGAGCCCCACAGTAGTAGTTATCAATCACAACACTGAAGTTGTATTTGGGCGAGATCTCTTTAACCAACCAGTAGGAGCAATTGCCTTGAAACCCATAGTAGGTTCCATCAAAGGTGACATAATGGGGGTCTCCCCAACCATAGCAGATACCTTCAAATACACAAAAAGATCATTAATTCACACTGGATTCCAAAATGTATTTTCTAAAATAAAATGGCAAGAAATGATGTTGAGAATAAGCAGCATGTTTTGTGTTGGACTTACATTGACATTCATAGTGGGAGCAGCACTGATCGTCGTCCAACACTTCAATGGCAGGGAAGTTATTTGCACAGACCACAGGCTTTGCAGCTGGACATTGTGTGTGGTTATAGGTCACCTTTCCGTTATCACATGTTCCTATAACACAGTTACTCTCCTTCCAAACTTGACCGTCCTATTAGAGGAATCGTGGATTATTTTAATCAAATGATTTTTATTTTATTTTTATTGAGATGTGGTCCTCAAATATGAAACCAGAAACAAACTGAAAATGTACAGAATGAAAATTAATAAGTACCTTTCTTGGTGGAAATACATCAACACAGTCAAAACCAGGGATGGGACACTGTTGCTGCACAATAACACAGTTCTCATTGCAGTGGCCTACGTAACAGTAGCCATCGAGGTCTGTCACATTGTAGACTATGGACCCTGATAGACGTTGGAAGAAAGATTGTTTAATTACGTGACAGTTGTACACGCTCTCTAAATATTATATATCCATTTGTTACGCTAAGTGCTGTAGTTTCAGACTACTGTTGTTATCCAATCAGAATTCAGCCAATCAGATTACGAGTTGCTGACAGTAAGGCTGCTAGAAGACGTTGAATGTGAAAACACGTCCTGTGATTGGATACTCGCTGAGAGGCAGCGCTGTTGGAAATAGATCTAATAGCTTTTAATGCACAATGACTGAAGGTGGAGAAGAAATAGATTTGGTTGCAGACTGAAGCTGGATCTTGTCAGAGAAGGACGGCTAGCCCCAGTGCTAACCCTCTCCCTGGTTTACGGCTGTGGGGAGCTGTGGAGTCATTACTGATGGTGCTTCGATGGGTATTTATTCAGGTTGAACCAAATAGGACATGAAGACCTAGGTGTGAAATGAACGCCTGCCACTGTGTTTCTTTAAGTCTGAACCTAAACCTTCTAGTGATTTGAAAACTCTGTTTTATGCCTAAACTATATTAAATGTGACTGGACATTGAGAATTTAAAATCACTAACCGATTACTAAGGACACAAATACGGCAAAATAACCTTAAAAAGCTATGTGCAGTGTCGTAAATATTTATTCATGTGTAACATGGACTTACCAGTGGGAAACTCTGTTCCATTGTAAATGCAATAGCATTTAAGGGGGGATGTAGAAACGGCTGAAGTGGGTCCTGTCACTATATGTATAGTACTTGTTGTAATAGTAGTAGACGGTGTAGTAGTTGTTGAGGGTGTAGTAGTAGTGGTGGGTGCAGTAGTTGTTTCAGTAGTTGTTGAGGGTGTAGTAGTTGTTGTAGTTGGAGGCAGAGTTGTTGTTGTTGTCGTGGATGTGCTGGTGGAAGGTGTTAAACAGTCACAGCACTTGACTTGAATCTCATAATCGAAACACTCTTGCTGAAGCCCTTGTTGGCTGTTGTTGCATATGAGGCCCACATCTTTGTTGCAGGTCACCGCTTGTCCAAGCTGGGAAATGGAAAGACCCGGATAAAGAACAGCTCTGCATTGGACTTCTTCTGGACTGGAGCAAATGTGATAACCAGCAGAGATGATCTTCGAGATGGATTCGTCTTCTCCACCACTGGGGCCTGACGTGGGATTTCCCAGATTTATCCATGGTGACCAGCTACAGGTCATGTCTTGTCCTTTGGGACATTGCGTAGTGGTAAGTGGCTGAGTGGTTGAAGGCACCGTTGAAGTAGACGTAGTCCTAGTTGTGGTTGAAGGTGTAGTAGTAGTGGTGGGTGCAGTAGTTGTTTCAGTAGTTGTTGAGGGTGTAGTAGTTGTTGTAGTTGGAGGCAGAGTTGTTGTTGTTGTCGTGGATGTGCTGGTGGAAGGTGTTAAACAGTCACAGCACTTGACTTGAATCTCATAATCGAAACACTCTTGCTGAAGCCCTTGTTGGCTGTTGTTGCATATGAGGCCCACATCTTTGTTGCAGGTCACCGCTTGTCCAAGCTGGGAAATGGAAAGACCCGGATAAAGAACAGCTCTGCATTGGACTTCTTCTGGACTGGAGCAAATGTGATAACCAGCAGAGATGATCTTCGAGATGGATTCGTCTTCTCCACCACTGGGGCCTGACGTGGGATTTCCCAGATTTATCCATGGTGACCAGCTACAGGTCATGTCTTGTCCTTTGGGACATTGCGTAGTGGTAAGTGGCTGAGTGGTTGAAGGCACCGTTGAAGTAGACGTAGTCCTAGTTGTGGTTGAAGGTGTAGTAGTAGTGGTGGGTGCAGTAGTTGTTTCAGTAGTTGTTGAGGGTGTAGTAGTTGTTGTAGTTGGAGGCAGAGTTGTTGTTGTTGTCGTGGATGTGCTGGTGGAAGGTGTTAAACAGTCACAGCACTTGACTTGAATCTCATAATCGAAACACTCTTGCTGAAGCCCTTGTTGGCTGTTGTTGCATATGAGGCCCACATCTTTGTTGCAGGTCACCGCTTGTCCAAGCTGGGAAATGGAAAGACCCGGATAAAGAACAGCTCTGCATTGGACTTCTTCTGGACTGGAGCAAATGTGATAACCAGCAGAGATGATCTTCGAGATGGATTCGTCTTCTCCACCACTGGGGCCTGACGTGGGATTTCCCAGATTTATCCATGGTGACCAGCTACAGGTCATGTCTTGTCCTTTGGGACATTGCGTAGTGGTAAGTGGCTGAGTGGTTGAAGGCACCGTTGAAGTAGACGTAGTCCTAGTTGTGGTTGAAGGTGTAGTAGTAGTGGTGGGTGCAGTAGTTGTTTCAGTAGTTGTTGAGGGTGTAGTAGTTGTTGTAGTTGGAGGCAGAGTTGTTGTTGTTGTCGTGGATGTGCTGGTGGAAGGTGTTAAACAGTCACAGCACTTGACTTGAATCTCATAATCGAAACACTCTTGCTGAAGCCCTTGTTGGCTGTTGTTGCATATGAGGCCCACATCTTTGTTGCAGGTCACCGCTTGTCCAAGCTGGGAAATGGAAAGACCCGGATAAAGAACAGCTCTGCATTGGACTTCTTCTGGACTGGAGCAAATGTGATAACCAGCAGAGATGATCTTCGAGATGGATTCGTCTTCTCCACCACTGGGGCCTGACGTGGGATTTCCCAGATTTATCCATGGTGACCAGCTACAGGTCATGTCTTGTCCTTTGGGACATTGCGTAGTGGTAAGTGGCTGAGTGGTTGAAGGCACCGTTGAAGTAGACGTAGTCCTAGTTGTGGTTGAAGGTGTAGTAGTAGTGGTGGGTGCAGTAGTTGTTTCAGTAGTTGTTGAGGGTGTAGTAGTTGTTGTAGTTGGAGGCAGAGTTGTTGTTGTTGTCGTGGATGTGCTGGTGGAAGGTGTTAAACAGTCACAGCACTTGACTTGAATCTCATAATCGAAACACTCTTGCTGAAGCCCTTGTTGGCTGTTGTTGCATATGAGGCCCACATCTTTGTTGCAGGTCACCGCTTGTCCAAGCTGGGAAATGGAAAGACCCGGATAAAGAACAGCTCTGCATTGGACTTCTTCTGGACTGGAGCAAATGTGATAACCAGCAGAGATGATCTTCGAGATGGATTCGTCTTCTCCACCACTGGGGCCTGACGTGGGATTTCCCAGATTTATCCATGGTGACCAGCTACAGGTCATGTCTTGTCCTTTGGGACATTGCGTAGTGGTAAGTGGCTGAGTGGTTGAAGGCACCGTTGAAGTAGACGTAGTCCTAGTTGTGGTTGAAGGTGTAGTAGTAGTGGTGGGTGCAGTAGTTGTTTCAGTAGTTGTTGAGGGTGTAGTAGTTGTTGTAGTTGGAGGCAGAGTTGTTGTTGTTGTCGTGGATGTGCTGGTGGAAGGTGTTAAACAGTCACAGCACTTGACTTGAATCTCATAATCGAAACACTCTTGCTGAAGCCCTTGTTGGCTGTTGTTGCATATGAGGCCCACATCTTTGTTGCAGGTCACCGCTTGTCCAAGCTGGGAAATGGAAAGACCCGGATAAAGAACAGCTCTGCATTGGACTTCTTCTGGACTGGAGCAAATGTGATAACCAGCAGAGATGATCTTCGAGATGGATTCGTCTTCTCCACCACTGGGGCCTGACGTGGGATTTCCCAGATTTATCCATGGTGACCAGCTACAGGTCATGTCTTGTCCTTTGGGACATTGCGTAGTGGTAAGTGGCTGAGTGGTTGAAGGCACCGTTGAAGTAGACGTAGTCCTAGTTGTGGTTGAAGGTGTAGTAGTAGTGGTGGGTGCAGTAGTTGTTTCAGTAGTTGTTGAGGGTGTAGTAGTTGTTGTAGTTGGAGGCAGAGTTGTTGTTGTTGTCGTGGATGTGCTGGTGGAAGGTGTTAAACAGTCACAGCACTTGACTTGAATCTCATAATCGAAACACTCTTGCTGAAGCCCTTGTTGGCTGTTGTTGCATATGAGGCCCACATCTTTGTTGCAGGTCACCGCTTGTCCAAGCTGGGAAATGGAAAGACCCGGATAAAGAACAGCTCTGCATTGGACTTCTTCTGGACTGGAGCAAATGTGATAACCAGCAGAGATGATCTTCGAGATGGATTCGTCTTCTCCACCACTGGGGCCTGACGTGGGATTTCCCAGATTTATCCATGGTGACCAGCTACAGGTCATGTCTTGTCCTTTGGGACATTGCGTAGTGGTAAGTGGCTGAGTGGTTGAAGGCACCGTTGAAGTAGACGTAGTCCTAGTTGTGGTTGAAGGTGTAGTAGTAGTGGTGGGTGCAGTAGTTGTTTCAGTAGTTGTTGAGGGTGTAGTAGTTGTTGTAGTTGGAGGCAGAGTTGTTGTTGTTGTCGTGGATGTGCTGGTGGAAGGTGTTAAACAGTCACAGCACTTGACTTGAATCTCATAATCGAAACACTCTTGCTGAAGCCCTTGTTGGCTGTTGTTGCATATGAGGCCCACATCTTTGTTGCAGGTCACCGCTTGTCCAAGCTGGGAAATGGAAAGACCCGGATAAAGAACAGCTCTGCATTGGACTTCTTCTGGACTGGAGCAAATGTGATAACCAGCAGAGATGATCTTCGAGATGGATTCGTCTTCTCCACCACTGGGGCCTGACGTGGGATTTCCCAGATTTATCCATGGTGACCAGCTACAGGTCATGTCTTGTCCTTTGGGACATTGCGTAGTGGTAAGTGGCTGAGTGGTTGAAGGCACCGTTGAAGTAGACGTAGTCCTAGTTGTGGTTGAAGGTGTAGTAGTAGTGGTGGGTGCAGTAGTTGTTTCAGTAGTTGTTGAGGGTGTAGTAGTTGTTGTAGTTGGAGGCAGAGTTGTTGTTGTTGTCGTGGATGTGCTGGTGGAAGGTGTTAAACAGTCACAGCACTTGACTTGAATCTCATAATCGAAACACTCTTGCTGAAGCCCTTGTTGGCTGTTGTTGCATATGAGGCCCACATCTTTGTTGCAGGTCACCGCTTGTCCAAGCTGGGAAATGGAAAGACCCGGATAAAGAACAGCTCTGCATTGGACTTCTTCTGGACTGGAGCAAATGTGATAACCAGCAGAGATGATCTTCGAGATGGATTCGTCTTCTCCACCACTGGGGCCTGACGTGGGATTTCCCAGATTTATCCATGGTGACCAGCTACAGGTCATGTCTTGTCCTTTGGGACATTGCGTAGTGGTAAGTGGCTGAGTGGTTGAAGGCACCGTTGAAGTAGACGTAGTCCTAGTTGTGGTTGAAGGTGTAGTAGTAGTGGTGGGTGCAGTAGTTGTTTCAGTAGTTGTTGAGGGTGTAGTAGTTGTTGTAGTTGGAGGCAGAGTTGTTGTTGTTGTCGTGGATGTGCTGGTGGAAGGTGTTAAACAGTCACAGCACTTGACTTGAATCTCATAATCGAAACACTCTTGCTGAAGCCCTTGTTGGCTGTTGTTGCATATGAGGCCCACATCTTTGTTGCAGGTCACCGCTTGTCCAAGCTGGGAAATGGAAAGACCCGGATAAAGAACAGCTCTGCATTGGACTTCTTCTGGACTGGAGCAAATGTGATAACCAGCAGAGATGATCTTCGAGATGGATTCGTCTTCTCCACCACTGGGGCCTGACGTGGGATTTCCCAGATTTATCCATGGTGACCAGCTACAGGTCATGTCTTGTCCTTTGGGACATTGCGTAGTGGTAAGTGGCTGAGTGGTTGAAGGTGTAGTAGTAGTGGTGGGTGCAGTAGTTGTTTCAGTAGTTGTTGAGGGTGTAGTAGTTGTTTCAGTAGTTGTACTACATTGTACTGTTCTACAGCACTGTACTCTTATTTCATAATCCAGACATATGGGAGGATACTGTAGTCTGTTTTCACACAGTAGTCCTATTTGCGTGTTACATGTTATCGTTTGTCCTAGTTGCGTCAGGGGAACCCCTGGATAGTGCACAGCTTGACAGTCAATGGCCACTGGATTCTCACAGATGTCGTATCCTTTCTGGATGATGTGCTTGATCGTGTCATTGTCTCCTCCTCCTGGCCCATATTGAGGGTAGTCTGAATTTATCCACTGTGACCAGTAGCAGAGAGTTTCCTGACAAGGCGTTTCTGTAATGTGTTGTGTTGATGTAGGTTTGTTGGGGGTTGTGACTGGCTCTGTGGATGCACACAACGCAAGTGTTGGTTACTGGCTAACCATACGCTGTCTGCTTGCTTTATGTTTATTGGATGATTTTTGCAGTCATACCTGTTGTGGTGACTGTAAAAACAAAGGTAGATGAAGGGGTGGACGGAGTGTTTGTCGGTGTAGGGACTGGGCACTGGTATGAACTCTTGTGAATGGTACCATTCTCTCCACACACAGCTGTCATGCAGTTGCCATGTCCGTCTGTTGTGTTATAGATGGTCATACCAACGGGATATTGGTTTCCATTATACGTGCAAGTGCAAGCTGAAAGAGAGGTGATGTGTCATTATCATATCAGCCTAGTGTAAACAAACACATTTTAATTAAAATCCTTTTCTTTCATACCTTGGGCGTCATAATCGCATTTGATGGTCATTGAATTGCAAATACTTCAAGAAAAGAAAGTGTCAAATTTGTCAGTTTTAAAATGGTATTTCATTTAAACTCAAAGTGCTTTGATTCTTTAATGGCTTTTACAAATGAGATATATGAGTCCTACCATGTGCGACAGTTTTCAGTTGCTGGCACTTTTTCACCATTATTATAGTGATTCCTCTGATTATCGTAGCAGCCACATTGTTCTTTTAAGACACACGTCATTGTGTCCTCATCTAAGTACGGCTGAGCAGGAGGACATTGTGGGTAGCATCCTAAATGAAAAACAAAAATCCATAACCAGCAAAATACATAGTTTAATAACTAATAATCAAAAAAATATTATTGAATTACTGCAGAGCTTTTATCATGTCCAGTCAAATGGCCTGTTTTGATGTTGAACCTTGCATTGCAAATGAAGCAAGTTACAAAAATCTAATATTGTACCTTCTAGGGGAGGTAGTTCTGTAGAGCAAATGCCTGAAGGGTTCCTGCAGGTTTTCAAACAAGGAGATCCACAGGCCATGTAGTGCCATTCACACTCACCAGGAGGGTTGTAGTAATCGCAGAAGAGAGCTGTAGAAGTTCACAAAAAGGATTTAGTGCGGTACATGCAGACTGGACAATTCATCCATTGCCGTGGTAAATGTTAACGTGTTGATCCTGGTGTGCATGAGACCTTGTGCTTTGTTAGGTGGTACCATAGACTGTTTTCATACCCAAGTGACCACGTTTTAGGACGTGAGGCCATTTTGGCCCATGTTTAGGGGGTTAAGATTAAGTTTTGGTAAAAAGGTTAGAATCTGGTTTTCATTATGGTTAAAGGAAGGATTGGAGTTAAGGTGCGTTTAGTTGTGATGGTTAGGCTGAGAGAATCCACTATGATACAATTAGGGGCCGGTTACACCAAACCAAGGCTGTTACAACAAAGATGGGCCTTGTGCTACACAGTGAACACTACGCTTCCACTCTGCTGGTCTCGATCGGTCTCATGATCTGTGGCATAATCCGTTGTAATAAGCTCACAATGAAAGCTTCACAATGGAGACCAACAGAGTTCTATTAAGAGGCCACAGAGGCCAAACAGCAAAGGTCTCCACAAAAAACATAGTTTAGTTCAATTTTCACACACAACGTATCCAAACACTAGTGATTTAAGATTTTTAAGAAGGCTTCATACAGAAAACGGTTCAGCTGTAATAGTCCTGATGCCAGTTTGGTTACAGTTTAGTTCTCACATTAAAAGGATAAATTCTTAATTAAATTGTGGCCTGTAATACACGTGTAGCACATTTTAAAGCTGCCTACTAAGTTCTCAATCTACTACATGGCTCTTGTTCCTCGAATTAAAAAGCTTAAGCTGGTAGATATTTAGCTACTCATTAAGCTTTCAATGAACCGCAGTGTTAACTTGGTTACTCACGGCAGATGTTAGGAGTTCTCCATGGGATGCAAATGCCAGCTTGATTACAGGATTCTGCATAGGCAGCCACAGCAGTGCAGAAACATTCACAGTCTCCCCCGGCGTCACAAGCACACGAGTCAAATACACATGCTTCAAAGTATGGAGCTGGATCCACCTACAGGCAAATGTAGAACGAGAATAGATCCATTATTAATTTTTCAATCAGTTTAGAAATGTCCTCGCCCTTCTGCTTAAATGAAATCTTTTGTCTCCAACATGTGATCACAGGGTTCAAAACAATATTCACGTTCACTTCATTCTAGACAGATTATCTGCTTCTGTTTTGACTTGTCCACTTACCCAATAACTCGACATACACAAGACATGAAATAACTGGCAGACAAAGCTACAGGACAACAAGCAAACCAAGAACGAACGGAATCAAGCTAAACTAAAAAATGTTTTAAACTGCTTCATGATAATGGATAATATTTTAAACAGCACCATCTAATATGGTCTGGAAGTTATTTGGATGCTTCCTGGGGATTTTTTTGTAGAGGAATAAAGTTCAGAAAGCAAAAATTTTAGGTCTGCATGAATAACTACAGCTGCTTTCAGGTAAAACAGAAGAAGTATTTGGACTACAAGCTCGAACTCGACGACAACCTACAGTTGAGTGGCAGGCAGAGAACACGTCGCTCTGTATGATGCTGCACTGCTTCTGGGCCCACGACTGTCTGTAAGGTTTGTCTGTGCAGGGGTTGCTGATGTTCTGAGCGTCGGGACAGCTCGGTAAATCCTTCCAGCTGTTGCCAAACACCAAGGGATTCACAACCACAGCATGTGACCTTGTAGTGAAGTCGTTATTTGCATTGTCATCATAGTTGCCACACAGCCCACAAACACGACCCTGAAAAAAACAAGGCTTATTTTATCGTTGCTTAATCGATGAATAACAAAACGTCCACTAGACATTTTTATCAATGTGTTGCTTTACATCACAGCAAACGTATTATAGTGCACGGTCACCTTATATGCTGAGCTGAGCTTAATAAATAAGCTGGTTTTTCTGTCCCATATGAGAATAAGGCCGTTGTTGACCTCGACAACCAGGTAAATGCCCATGGTGCTATACTGGAATGGAACCGCTTCGTCATTTCCACTTGCCAGTAGTTTGTAACCTCCATCGGATAGAAGCAGTTCTGCACTCTGTAGAGAGCGACTCAAACATGTCAGTCATTGGTCGTTCACCAAGTTAAACTACATATACATTAAGTGTCTGTTTACTTCCATAAGCATACACACAATTTCATGTGTAAGATGTTTATTTATGTGACTTTATGTTTACAAGCAGAGAAGCTAAAGTTGTCTCATGTTTACCCCAAGGGAGATTTTGATGGTCTTGGAGCAAGTGGTTCCTGTGGTTCCACATGGGACATTCTCAGTGATGACTCGGAAGGTTCCATTACTCTGACCACTGCCACAAAAGTCCTGAAGAAGAACACACACGGACATAAAGTATTTATGCCAGTGTTTCCCGTCCCTTAGTCACAGTTTCAGCAGTTAACACATTTCATTCCCAGTAGTGCTGTGGAATATCAAGATGGTCTTTGTAGCCTCCTGAAGTTCAGTAGAGTTTATATCACATTTGGTTTTCAATTTATACAGAAAACCACCTCGAGCAGGCCGGTGTTTTGTCTGGGGTTGACCCATTAAGCCATCATTTAACCGCTGTTTATTCATACCTGGGTGAGGATGTATTCACAGTTGCCATCAAAGTTGAAGCGCTTTTGATCAAAAGTCAGGTAGTGTCCATCACCATAGACAGAACAGGTTCCGTCACACGCGTTGGTAGTGCACTGCCACTTCCTGTCTGTACATGTGCTGCAAACAGACACAGGTCAAACAAGCGGCTGTACAATAGAAGACGTTACTTTTCAACTTCCCTTCCACTTGTGATTCACCTACCAGGTGTTGCAGTCCACCTTGGTGGTCTCTCCAGGCTGGTACGAGACGCCGTTGTGAATACAGGGGCAGAGCTCTGGCTGGATGCAGCTTCCTTTACCGTCAGACACCGTCCCAGATGGACACATGCAGCCAGACACGCAGCCTGTGGTGACCTGGAGAGAAGGCGAAACGAAATGTGGAAATTCAGAACAGCAAAGTTATGTTCTAGCTAAGCTGTGATTGTTTTGCATGTTGAGTCTCATTTTTGGGGAAAAGGTAACTCACACAGGTCATATCTAACGTGTTGCAGCTCTTTTCACACTCAGTTCCTTTTGCAGCTGGACCATTAGCAGAACAATTGAAGAACACCATCGGTGGAGCACACGCAGCTAAGAAAATACATCCAAAATTACTTCACTGATTCAAGACAGTGAAGCACATATTATGATGAACCTGTTTTATAGGAAAGACACATTGAAGTACTGCGTATTTATCGTATATGTCAGTCGATTGCTAAACGTGACTAGTTCCCCACATTCATGCAGAAAAAGTCACATAATCAGCTCTGGTGTTGGATTTATTCAGTGATACTTACACGGCTCTACAGCAAACTCTCCAATGCAGTTCAGTTTGCCGTCCATACAGGTGCTGGAGTGGAAACGATAAAATCAAAGCAAATCCAAACGTTTGTCAAGGTACAAACAGTTACCATTTAAAATGCAAATTTAATTCCAAAGTACCATCGTATCAGAAATCCAACAACAACAATTAAATTCAAATATTCCTTTTCCTACCACATGACGCCTTCCTTGTTGACCACCTGTCCGGGAGGCACCACTGTGCCTTTGTCATAGCACGAACAGTCCTTTGATGGGACACATTTCCCAGACTCATCTAAAAAGGTTCCGTCTGCACAGATGCAGCCATCGACAGGTGGGAAAGCGAAGTGACAGCTGACGTCTGCGGTGCTGATGCAGCGGCATGTGCGACTGTTGGACGTGATGTTGTAGGAGTAGACCATGTTGCCGGGGCAGGAGTTGGCATATTTCTCTACAGTTATCGCACCACAAAATCAGCAAACAAGACATTAGGGAATACGTAACTAGTACATGCAGCAAATTCACACGTTGATGAATAAATGCAGCTGTGTACATTTTGAATGGTGTGGCCAGTAAACCCAGTTTTCAGCATCAGAAGCTATTTTCCTGACACTGAAACAGGATGAATCTGAAATATTGAATCCTGCTCTAGTGACACTGCTCACTGCATTGGTGCAGTGTTGTCTTTCTGCTGGGATT
The DNA here is from genome assembly GCA_030770545.1 of Macropodus opercularis. Classification (NCBI taxonomy): domain Eukaryota; kingdom Metazoa; phylum Chordata; class Actinopteri; order Anabantiformes; family Osphronemidae; genus Macropodus; species Macropodus opercularis. The sequence continues at coordinate 81,440 of CM061091.1, forward strand.
TTCATTTCAGATCTATTCCTTGTCTCTTGATCGGTCACAACGTTGCCACCACTGATTACAGAAAATGGATTTTAGTCAGTATACCACAGGTTTATTTTGGAAAATATACTTCTATTCTTTTTATTATTTTGCGTATTAACACTGCGCATGGTCGGTATTTTTGAACAGGGTGAACTGAAGAAACACAGTATAATTGGAAATGTCTCTTATCTCAAACACTCAATCTGAGACTTTCTACCGTGTCAGGACGGGAATCCACATGGTGCATCACAGATACAGGTTCTGAACACGTCAGAGCTGCAGGTCTACTCACGACAGACTGTGTTTCTCCAGTTGCTGATCATGATTCCTGCAGCTGCACACGCGTGGACGTAGGAGGAGACTGCAGCACACATGCAGTCCTCGCTTTTCTCGCAGTTACAGCTGTCATACATGCAGTTCTGTGAGGAAGCAAAGAAAGAAACAGCAACAGCTGGTTATGGTCTGGGTGTAAACCACAGTGAACTTTGAAGCCAAGGGCTCCTACCTCCTTGTAAAGCCCGGGGCTGATTTCTGAGTGACAGGAGGCAAACACTCCCTGAGGATCACTGAGCATGGAGCACCAGTGCTGTGCGTATTTCTCTGTCGCCAACACAGAAACACGAGTCATTGTAGACATACTGATAAAGAACAGGCACAAAAGCACTGACTCGACCCAACACCTACCGTTGTCTAGACTGAGACTGCAGGGTTTCTCAAAGTTGTTCCTGACATCTTGGCAACCAGCATGTGTCTTCCAGCTGTTCACAAAACCAGCTGCTGTGGCATCTGAGACACCACTGAGCTTAAGAAAATCATCAGCTTGGTTCCTGTTGAAGTTCCCACACAGACCTGCAGGCACGAAGCACCACATTAATGCAAATCCATCTGGAAGCTAAATCACAATAAGCCTCGCTTCCTGTCGATGAGAGGAGGGAGACTGTGCCGAACTAAATGGGCTGAACCTTTTTGTAGGTGTGCGTATTGTAGTGTACAAACCACAAGTCTTGTCTTTGTAGTCACTGGTCGCTGTGATGTAAAGCTGCATGAGCGGCTGGAGCTGTACTTCCAACACGACACCGACTGAGGTCTGGACGAGAAGGTAGAATGAGGAGGCTCTGAAGGCAGAGATCCCAGCTGGGGGTGCAGAGAAAGATTCGTGGTATGAAATTGTGGCTGAGACCTTGGTGCAAATACTATTAATATACTCGTACAATATAATACTATTTCTCTGCCAATCAGGGTCAAAGCAACACATGCAATACATTTCAAATTTGAGATCTGTAAATAGCTACATCATAAGCCTATATCTAAATCTAAGAGTAATGACTTCAGTCAAATTACTTCCACTGTGAATGAAGTCTGCAGTTTCACGCCAGTACACATGGGTTTTCTCTCTCAGCCATGTTTTAGGCTGGCTGAACAAAAGTGTGATGGTATGATGCTTTATTTTATTGACTGTTGGGTGAGAAGACTACAGCAAAATATAACCTTAACCCACTCACCTGCTGAAAACGGTAACTGTGCATAGATGCCATTCACAAACACTTTGCCATTGGGCTGGATGGTGATCACCTGTATATGAAGGAGACAACTTATTACTGAGGTCTTTAAACTGGGGGAGTGTCCAAAATCAACAACTGGACACTACAGTGGGTTAACAGCTTAGTGGCAAAATCCCAGCTTTACTTAGATACTGGACATCACAGGAACAACACCAATGGCTAAATAGGCACAAGCCGAACAGGGTCCCACCATAGGACCGCGACAAAAACGAGAAAAAGACGGTTTATTCCACACGACAATATCTAGTGGAAAGTAAAAGTCACATCTTAAAAGAAATACAACAAAAACAGTAAGTAAGCGTGAGGAAAGAAGCAGAACACATCCAAAATGGCTTCCAGTCGCAAGGAATTCTGGGAACAAACATTCAGATGCACATGGTCAGTGTTGAAAGAAATTCAAACAAAATAAACAATGATCCAGCTTTACAACATTACAACAACATTAGATGTCAAGGTTGACAATCACTCTCCATGAAACACAGCAAGAATATGACGCATAAAAACAGACAAGAATCCGCAGTAAAGCTCCCAGCGAGCAGTGACCTTCCCTCATGATGACGCAAACGCAGCAGGACAGACAGCGAAGGCAGATCACCCAACATGAGGTTGACAGGTTGCACCGGACACGTGACTTGCCAGAAATGCAGGGAAGTTTCAAGTTTCGTATCAATTGACGTATGTGGTGACGTCTGAAGCCTCCGCGGATCAAAACAACCGTAACAGGGCTTGACCCTTGAAAAAGCTTCACTGCTTCATGAAGCTGCACCTCGTCACCACTACTGATGAACCAGACCATGTGACAGAGGGAAAAGGGGGACGTGGACGGAGGCAACAGCGCCAAGGACGGATGCAATGCTGCTAGATTAGTTGGTTTCTGAAGGTGACTTGTAACAGTGCTGTGCATTGAGCCTCTTTTTATTAGATCAACTGTGGCTTCGGCTGTGACACACCTGTGAAACCGCTCAGTCTTCAGTTAAGTGCAGTACACTCACGTTAGCCCCTCCAGACAATCCTACGGTGACGGACTTGAGGCAGGTCTCGCTCTCAGTCAGTCCACACTGCACCAGCTCTCCCTGAACCACAAACCGGGATCCGCTGCAGTCCTGAAAACACGAAACGTAACGTAACAACATTGTGCTGTGTGATTTTCAGTAAATCCCACTTTACAGACAAATGACGTGGAAACTACTTGCTTGTCATTAATTATTATTGGTGTTTGATTGATTGTATTTAATGATTAGTCATAATAGACAATAACAATTTAGCCACAGTCGTGTTCATTAGTCATCGTGTGCAGGAGATTTGTGTTATTGTACCTTAGCCAGAACGTAGGAACAGTCTCCATGAAAGCTGTAGACTTTTCCATCGAAGGTGTTGACATGAGCTCCTCCCTCCACTGAACACATTCCCGGGCAGTTCTCCTCCCTGCACGTCCACTGGCCTTTCTCACACACACTTTCCGCACACAGAACTTTCTTTTAATTCAGACTTTATCCAAACATTTGATATTTGTTGTTTAATCTACAACCTAAGCTTGAGTAAGCTTAACGCATTGTTAATGTTGCTATAGATCGATTGGACAGTTTAAAGAGGCTTCCTGTGTATTATACCATGTTTTGCAGTTGATGGTGTAGGTCTCTCCAGGTCCATAGATCCCGTTGTTGTAACTGCAGGAGCATTTGCTCAGTGGAACACAACCCTTGTCATTTAGATCATCCAGCACAGTGCCTGAAAGCAATCACAGCCATCCCGTCATGACATGTCCTGCCCTGTTTAGTCTATGATGGTTAATTATTAATGAGTTTTTCATTTGAACTGTACCTGGAGGGCAGAAGCATCCATCAATACAGTGGTTGTTACAGGTGTGACTGGCCTCTGGGTTGGAGCAGGTGTCGGCGCAGGGGCTTCCACACTCTCTGTACTTCATGTCATAAGGACACGACTTCCCTGTGGAAACACAAGCTGCTCCTGAGAACTGCAAGTATTCAGTTGTAACCCGGTGCTAATCCCTGACTCACTCACGGTTCCAAAGTATTCTGTCCTGCATTATGTGTGTGGATGACACGACCACTAAAAACTAACACAAACGCAAGCCCAGATCTATTGATTACGTCTGAGAGGAACCGTCTCAGTCCCAGGGCGCAAACTAATTTCTTTACATTGGAAGCCACTTTATGTCCTGTGACATTTTATGAATATATATAGATATATATATATAGTGACTCAAACCATACGCGCTCGCTTGTCTTAAGTTTTTCAACCTTTGTATGATTCTGTGATTCTCTCTGCGTTTATTTAGTGAGTCAGTGCAGCAGAGTATAATTATCAACTTCTAATGTTTCTCATACTCACAGCAGAGCTCCTTGGTTCTCCAGTTGTCTGGTTGGCCACCAGCGTGAACACACTGTCGGGAAAACTCGGACACAGTGTTGCACAGGCAGAAGGAGTCGGCGGTTGCTTCTGAGCCGTTTCCACAGTGGCAGAGGTCTGAAACACAGGCGGACGTAAAGGAGGCCATGTCCAGCAGACTGTGGCAGCTTTTGAAGGCAGGTCCAGTGAGGATGTGCTCACACACAGGTTTCTAAAGGTTGGAAAGACAGGTTTCAGCGGGTGGTGGGGAATCTGTGCTGGACGTGGCTCGGAGCCGAGTGAATCCTTACCACGTCATCACAGCTTTGTGTTTGGGATTCCAGTGCGGAAACAGAGCAGCTTTCAGTAGGTCCGTCCATTTTCCAGAAGTTGGCAAAATCCAAAGTGGACAACTTCACACCTGCTTGTGAAATAGGAAAAATGATATTCTGCACCTACGGGGAGCAGTGTTGTGTTGTTAGCATTTTAATATAACCTAATGTTACCGTGACTGTAGAACTCATTGTAGAGCTGGATCCCATTGAAGTCGCCGCAAAGGCCACAGGTTTGGTTCTTATACTTCAGATCTAATTCCACCTGAAATAAAGAAAAACAACAACTAAGCATTGACACAAACAACATAAATATAACATAAATATAAACCCACCAGAAACGAATCCTCCTCATTCCAGATAGCAACCAATCCCAGATTTGCTTTGATTTTGATGTATGTGGGAGTTTTCTCGACGAGAACTCCAGCTTGACTGAATGGTAGAAGGACTCTGCAACAACAAGAGAAGTCACATTATCCAAACTTTGCTCATAGACCGAAAGGGAAATATGGAACAGAGCTGTTAGTAGAGCTAAGGAAATATTGTAAATATTGTAAATGTAGTAATCTATTTTGCACATTTCTGCCTTTTTTCCCTGTATCTGCTGTAATAACCGAATTTCCCCAACGTGGCATCAATAAAGGATCATCTCATCTTATCTTAATGCCTAAAATGCAGCAGACATCAATCTTTGGGTTAGTCAGTAAGTTACATCAAAATAATGTTTTATTCATTTCTATCCTGCTAAACACAAGAAACACGAGTAGCATATCTCTGAAAACTGTACCTACCTTAAACTATTTCATCTGAAGGTTTTGATTTTTAGAGCAGACTTACGCTTTGCCGTCAACGACCACCGAGCCCTTGGACAGTTCCACCACTGAGCCCTGCAGCTTCATGGTGATACTTCTGATGTTGGGGCGGCCTCCATTCTCCTGCCTCCTTATCTGGATGTTGAAGTCGTTGTAACTGCTGCTGCATGAAGACGTCAGCACATAGTTGCAAGTGGAGGGCAACTGGAAAACATCCCCATCAAAGGTCTTGAAGTGGTAGTTTCCCCACGTACTGCAAACCTGGCCGTTGTGTATGGGACTCACACCTGCAGTGAACAGTCAGGAGGCGACACCAGGCAGACATAGTTTATAACAGCATTCATTTGCACACTGGCTACAACATATCAAGCTTTCTACCAACAAAACAACAAGCTCACCTGTGACCTTTTCAGGAATCTGGGGCATCGACCACAACACATTCGCAGCAGACTTTGCTTCTGTCAAAGGAAACAACTGTTAAGCATTTATTAAACCAACTACATTCAAATACTACACAGATTCATCGCTGCTGATGATGTTTGTTGTGTGGCCAATGCGCCTCATGGTGTATAATGATGTGTGACGTACGTACCGATGTGCTGAACAGCTGCGATGGCAGACAGAGTCAACCAAAGCAGCCACGTTCTGTCCATGGCCATTCGCTCCTCTGTGGAAAAGTGAGGAAGAGGCAGGGGAGGTTCAATTATTTATACCAGGGGTCAAGGAGGTAATGTGGCCGATGAGGGTGTGGCACTAACATGACTGTACACAGTGATTCACGGTTCTGCCCTGTTTGTCTCCATAGTTCACTCCTCTTTACACCTCATGTGAAGAACATGGTTACATAGTTTGCAAACAGCAGTTGGTCTGACATCTGTGATGAAGTAGCAGAAGTCAGTGGTTCCTCTGGAAACACATCTTAGTCTCAAAGGAAACGAAATAAATGCGTCAACGTGATTCTTATGTCTTTAGGAGTAACATAGTATTTAGGAAATCCAGGTGCTGTAATCTGTAGCATGAAAAAGGATCAAAGGCTAAAACTCTAGGTACCAAACTGTTACTCGTAGCAGAACAAATCAAAGGATAAACGCAAAGCAGAAGACTTTGCTCCTTCCACTTCACTTCCATCCGCATTAATAGTTAAAAGGGCTGTGGGCCGACTACTGATTGAAACCAAACCGCACTGCGTCAAGAGCTTCGCGTCTTCAAATCCCACCGGAGAGAAGGAAAGTAAAACGTTGACATTATTCAAGGTTCGTGTACATTCCCATCAATTAGAAATGTGACTTGCATGCGTTACAATAATGTAACACTATTAGGACCAATTACATGCTGATACAACAAAAGGCAGTAGATGGACAAAGAATTCACAACGTGCTCCCATGAGTATTTTTATTTGCTTTACTTTATCAAATTTTGACTACGTGGTAAAAGTTTAAACCCGTCCAAGGTGCGTCCAGATGCCTTTTGTTTTCTTATCACCAGCAGTCGTCTTTAACGATGCAAGACTCAACAGTGACTCAACTTGAACTTAAAGCTGAGATTACCTAAATTCACGTAGGTTCATTATAGATCCATTAGTATTTTATTGTCCGCCCAAATGAGATATTGTGACTTAAGTGGGTCTCTTGTGTGCTGCATATTTCTGGGTGTACGCTTGTTTGTCTGAATGTTCTTACACAAGTGTGTCTATAATTCACATCCAACTGTAACTCATTCAAAAACCAACAGAACAACATGCAATGAAAATGCTCTGTTTAGGCAGCTACACAAAGCAGAGAGTTTAAAGCTGTTGTGAGTCAAAGATGATGAATATAATGAAGATTACAAATGAAATATTGTCTTACTGCCACATACTGTTACTGCTTTTAAAGCTTACACAGTTAAAGGCCCGGTTCCACGTACAGCTAATAAAGGTAACAGTCCTTCTGGAAATAACCCCGTCGTACACTAAAGATGGTTTCAACACTTTATATTAGCTATAATAATGTCATAGTTAGCTCACATTATAGAATGTGTTGTCTGTTTTAGTCAAGCCACTCATGTTTCTTCACAATTTGATCTAAAAGATGATTTTGTTCCAGTTTCTTATGGACACATAATTTACTACATAACTTTTCTTTGAATTAAAATGACTGTATGTTCAGATTTCTCCAAAAATGAAAGGAGCGCAGCTGCTGCTGCTGCTTCACTGATTAGGTCCAAGTAAAGCCAATTATCATTGTTGGTTATAGGAGGTGAACACTGTCCAAACACTTTTACTAAACGTTATCACATCTTAGGTTGACTCAGAAATCTTAGGGTTGAGCAACAATGTTGTTTGAAGTCAGGACCAACTTTTGAACCCAATGTTATACTGAAGGATCCTCTGTTATTGTCACATGAAGTCAGTGATGGACAATAGAAACATGCTAGTAGGTTGAATCAACAATGAAAGATTTGATAAACAAAGTATTTGTATTGTCATTGACTGCATTTCATCATTTGCTTATAATCCTCCACGACACTTATGGCCAGCAACACTCACTTACCTAGAATCAGTGTCACACACTTCATTTTCTTTTCCCCTGATACAATTTATGACACATAGTGTTTATTAGGAGTGAAGAGTTATCACATTCCTAAACAAATACTGGAAATTAAATGGGAAAAGATAAAGGACAAACAATTTACCAGTTAACTTTTAAATGTTATACTAGTGATGCACGTTTAACCATTTGTTGACACCATTTCATTTCCCAAAACATGGAGCTAAACGTCGGCTTTCGTATTTCTTTTAATCTCTGGACTCTCATAATAAAGTGTGTTGCCTTACAAATAATGCATGTGTACAAATGTTTGCAGTATATATTTATAACTTGCAATAATCGTTCGTAACAGTACTAACAGAAAGACGTAGGTTGACCTGAAACATAAAACAATTTGTTGTGTTTTAATGTAGGCAGAGCTGAGGTACGAGGTCTGGACTGGGTGGTTATTCACACCTTGGCCAGGTTCTACCTCACCCTTCTCAAACAAAGACCTTAGCAACTACGTCTATTGTGGTGAGTTAGGTGATGAATGCAGTAATGTGTCCGAACCCTGCCCATGGCATTTCATTGCACAACCTAGATAAAAAGCCAGAAACCTCATAACGACGCCAAAAACGGACAGAAGAGTGATCTGGTATCCAAAGGTCATGGAGATTCTGTCTGGAGTCAAACACTGGCTCCTTTGTCTGGCTGGTGTTCGGGAGCAGGTGGTTTTTCTCAAACCAGTCCACAAAGTCAGTGATGAGGTTTTTCTGCTCATTCTCCCCAGATACACAGCCGCCAAACAGCCAGATGTTGGTCCATGCAGCCAGATGTTGGTCTAAGCAGCCAAGATCTGGTCTGAGCAGCCAAGAACTAATCCAAGCAGCCAGATGTTGGTCCAAGCAGTCAAGAAACAGTCCAAGCAGCCAGATGTTGGTCCATACAGCCAAGAACTAGTCCAAGCAGCCAGATGTTGGTCCATACAGCCAAGAACTAGTCCAAGCAGCCAAGATCTGGTCCAAGCAGCCAAGAACTAATCCAAGCAGCCAGATGTTGGTCCAAGCAGTCAAGAAATAGTCCAAGCAGCCAGATGTTGGTCCATACAGCCAAGAACTAGTCCAAGCAGCCAGATGTTGGTCCATGCAGCCAAGAACTAATCCAAGCAGCCAGATGTTGGTCCAAGCAGTCAAGAACTGGTCCAAGCAGCCAGATGTTGGTCCATACAGCCAAGAACTGGTCCAAGCAGCCAGATGTTGGTCTAAGCAGCCAGATATTGGTCCAAGCAGCCAGGATCTGGTCCGAGCAGCCAAGAACTAGTCCAAGCAGCCAGATGTTGGTCCAAGCAGTCAAGAACTGGTCCAAGCAGCCAGATGTTGGTCCAAGCAGTCAAGAACTGGTCCAAGCAGCCAGATGTTGGTCTATACAGCCAAGAACTGGTCCAAGCAGCCAGATGTTGGTCCATACAGCCAAGAACTGGTCCAAGCAGCCAAGAACTAGTCCAAGCAGCCAGATGTTGGTCTATACAGCCAAGAACTGGTCCAAGCAGCCAGATGTTGGTCCATACAGCCAAGAACTAATCCAAGCAGCCAGATGTTGGTCCAAGCAGTCAAGAACTGGTCCAAGCAGCCAGATGTTGGTCCAAGCAGTCAAGAACTGGTCCAAGCAGCCAGATGTTGGTCTATACAGCCAAGAACTGGTCCAAGCAGCCAGATGTTGGTCCATACAGCCAAGAACTGGTCCAAGCAGCCAAGATCTGGTCCAAGCAGCCAAGAACTAATCCAAGCAGCCAGATGTTGGTCCAAGCAGTCAAGAACTGGTCCAAGCAGCCAGATGTTGGTCCATACAGCCAAGAACTGGTCCAAGCAGCCAGGTGTTGGTCTAAGCAGCCAGATATTGGTCCAAGCAGCTAGGATCTGGTCCAAGCAGCCAGATGTTGGTCCATACAGCCAAGAACTGGTCCAAGCAGCCAGGTGTTGGTCTAAGCAGCCAGATATTGGTCCAAGCAGCCAGGATCTGGTCCGAGCAGCCAAGAACTAGTCCAAGCAGCCAGATGTTGGTCTATACAGCCAAGAACTAGTCCAAGCAGCCAGATGTTGGTCTATACAGCCAAGAACTGGTCCAAGCAGCCAGATGTTGGTCCATACAGCCAAGAACTAATCCAAGCAGCCAGATGTTGGTCCAAGCAGTCAAGAACTGGTCCAAGCAGCCAGATGTTGGTCCATACAGCCAAGAACTAATCCAAGCAGCCAGATGTTGGTCCAAGCAGTCAAGAATTGGTCCAAGCAGCCAGATGTTGGTCCAAGCAGTCAAGAACTGGTCCAAGCAGCCAGATGTTGGTCCATACAGCCAAGAACTAATCCAAGCAGCCAGATGTTGGTCCAAGCAGTCAAGAACTGGTCCAAGCAGCCAGATGTTGGTCCATACAGCCAAGAACTAATCCAAGCAGCCAGATGTTGGTCCAAGCAGTCAAGAACTGGTCCAAGCAGCCAGATGTTGGTCCATACAGCCAAGAACTGGTCCAAGCAGCCAGATGTTGGTCCAAGCAGCCAGGATATGGTCCGAGCAGCCAAGAACTAGTCCAAGCAGCCAGATGTTGGTCTATACAGCCAAGAACTGGTCCAAGCAGCCATATGTTGGTCCATACAGCCAAAAACTAATCCAAGCAGCCAGATGTTGGTCCAAGCAGTCAAGAACTGGTCCAAGCAGCCAGATGTTGGTCCATACAGCCAAGAACTGGTCCAAGCAGCCAGATGTTGGTCCAAGCAGCCAGGATCTGGTCCGAGCAGCCAAGAACTAGTCCAAGCAGCCAGATGTTGGTCTATACAGCCAAGAACTGGTCCAAGCAGCCAGATGTTGGTCCATACAGCCAAGAACTAATCCAAGCAGCCAGATGTTGGTCCAAGCAGTCAAGAATTGGTCCAAGCAGCCAGATGTTGGTCCATAAAGCCAAGAACTGGTCCAAGCAGCCAGATGTTGGTCCAAGCAGCCAGGATCTGGTCCGAGCAGCCAAGAACTAGTCCAAGCAGCCAGATGTTGGTCTATACAGCCAAGAACTGGTCCAAGCAGCCAGATGTTGGTCCATACAGCCAAGAACTAATCCAAGCAGCCAGATGTTGGTCCAAGCAGTCAAGAACTGGTCCAAGCAGCCAGATGTTGGTCCATACAGCCAAGAACTAATCTAAGCAGCCAGATGTTGGTCCAAGCAGTCAAGAACTGGTCCAAGCAGCCAGATGTTGGTCTAAGCAGACAGATATTGGTCCAAGCAGCCAGGATCTGGTCAGAGCAGCCAAGAACTAGTCCAAGCAGCCAGATGTTGGTCCATGCAGCCAAGAACTAATCCAAGCAGCCAGATGTTGGTCCAAGCAGTCAAGAACTGGTCCAAGCAGCTAGATGTTGGTCCATACAGCCAAGAACTGGTCCAAGCAGCCAGATGTTGGTCCAAGCAGTCAAGAATTGGTCCAAGCAGCCAGATGTTGGTCCATACAGCCAGGATCTGGTCCAAGCAACCAGATGTTGGTCCAAGCAGCCAGATGTTGGTCCATACAGCCAAGAACTAGTCCAAGCAGCCAGATGTTGGTCCATACAGCCAAGAACTAGTCCAAGCAGCCAGATGTTGGTCCATACAGCCAAGAACTAGTCCAAGCAGCCAAGATCTGGTCCAAGCAGCCAAGAACTAATCCAAGCAGCCAGATGTTGGTCCAAGCAGTCAAGAACTGGTCCAAGCAGCCAGATGTTGGTCCATACAGCCAAGAACTGGTCCAAGCAGCCAGATGTTGGTCCAAGCAGCCAGGATCTGGTCCGAGCAGCCAAGAACTAGTCCAAGCAGCCAGATGTTGGTCTATACAGCCAAGAACTGGTCCAAGCAGCCAGATGTTGGTCCATACAGCCAAGAACTAATCCAAGCAGCCAGATGTTGGTCCAAGCAGTCAAGAACTGGTCCAAGCAGCCAGATGTTGGTCCATACAGCCAAGAACTAATCCAAGCAGCCAGATGTTGGTCCAAGCAGTCAAGAATTGGTCCAAGCAGCCAGATGTTGGTCCAAGCAGCCAGGATCTGGTCCGAGCAGCCAAGAACTAGTCCAAGCAGCCAGATGTTGGTCTATACAGCCAAGAACTGGTCCAAGCAGCCAGATGTTGGTCCATACAGCCAAGAACTGGTCCAAGCAGCCAGATGTTGGTCCAAGCAACCAGACGTTGGTCCAAGCAGCCAGATGTTGGTCCATACAGCCAGGATCTGGTCCAAGCAGCTCTCCCAGGTCTCTCCAGATCTTTGCAGTGCAGCTGGTGAATCACGCTGTGATGCACAGACAGCGAAGGCTCTCTATCGTTCTCCTGTAAACATTTACTAAGTTGTGAGGGTACATTGGCTTTTTTGAGCTTCCTTAGGAAGAAGAGTCTAATGGCGGCGTGTTTTTCTGTGTTTTCTCTGACTGCTTGCCTACTTTTCTTTGACAGAGTTGTGTTTTTGTCATGGTTTTGTCTTTCTGTCTTAATCATGAGCTTATTAGTCGAAATCTTTTGAGGTGAGGTGAGACAGTATTTTAGGGTATTTATAAGGTTTGAGTGAAGCACGAACACAGAACAGCTCAATTTGAAACATGTTTTATTGAATACAGGTCGTCAGCGCTGGGTCCGAGGAAGCGATGGTAATGTCACCTACTGCTGTAGAAACACTGGGGGACGTTCTGCAGTCAGAGGTCAGAGGTCAGCGCCATCTGTCAGAGGCTCCTGCTGCCACGTTGTACGAGTGAGAGATTACAGGAATGTGTCCAAGGACAAAGTCCTCCACAAACAAAGTGTCTCTGAGGCTGTAAACGGTCCAACAGAAATGCACGTGTGAGAAATAGACCATCAGCTGAACACAAGACGGGAGGAATGGCACTAAACCATCTTAAACCAAAATAGCAGCTGAGCAAGTAATCGATTACTTCTATTACGCACAGCGTAAAATGTCGCTGAACGTCTGCAGGTCTGCAAAAAGGTTACGTTACATAAAATACATGAAAGAAAAAATGACCAGAATTAATTCTGAATAGTAGAACAGTCCAGTTCATTACTGGTAGTCACCTCGGGCAAAGCGCTGGATGGTTGGACTGATGCGACGCCACCCGTGACTGCCTCGTTCTCGAAACAGTGACAATAATAAATAGAACGCATGGATCCTTGTTCTTTTCTCATAATTTCCTCTACGTTTATTGCTACATTACTACGAGCAACTTTCACCCAGTAGCTACTTTCCTTACTGAGGTGTTTGCAGCACTGGGTTTGTCAGGACGACCAATGAACCTGATCCAAAACTAAAACGATGGAGGAACCAGCACCAACAGAACGTTGACCATAAGCCAGACAATCATTCTAACGCTTAGCGAATGTCTGGGCTCATAACCAGAGGAATCCAGCCCCAGGAGATATGTTGAATTCATGGTTTGGTTTCTGTGTATCTGTAGCCTGTGTTTACATAAGTTAGTCACATTTGTTTCTCAGTAACAATTTTAATTCAGATAAATGTTTTAGGCAATAAATAATTCCCCAACACAAAGACAGAGTATAAAACCTATATAAAAATAGAAAAGGCATAATAGTTTAAATATACATCTCACAAAGTCTGAGGAACTAACATTGTTGCCAGCTCTGTGAACGTTAGCTGGCTGTAGAAGAGATGACGTTTATTGAGAGTTGAGTTTTTGAATGACCTGGATACAAACTACAACTGACTTAAACAAGCCACTAAACCTAAGATATGACAGTAACCAAACATGCGTCACACCCACAGAATCAAATCAATTTCATGCAGATGTCAATTGGAACATTTGTCCGTATGCAAAATAACCAATATGCAAAATCGCAGGTTTGTCACTTAGCAGCTGCTGCTACAACCAAACAACATTCAGCCATAAGAGGCACTAGCACATCAACTTTTAATGTCTTTAAACCAACTACTGTTTATGAATGTTTGTGTTGAATTGTAAGGGACAACAGAAATGTCCTCACTACGTTGATTAATTAAAATGGATCCACACAATGAAAAGGAGAAATAATATTCTAGGATATAGAACAACAGTCATTGAGGAACAGTCTGAGCTTCTGCATTTAGAATCTACTGTAGTAACGAACACTGTAAATTGACAGATCGTACGGTTACCAACTACAGTCACCAGTCACACATTTGTTACAGGCAGTTGAGTGGTTTCTGTAGAACTCTGTGTTTTCTAGCAGCTGCCTTGAGAAGCTTAGTGGAGTCTGGGTGGCAACAAAGGTAAAACTCATGGATTTGGCAAATGCTTGTCAATTGTCAACATCTATGAACAAATGGGTTGCGTAAATATCTTTACCACAGCAAACTGATACCATTTCAAATGAAATGCGTCTGTTTTCTTATTTGTTAAAATAAAAACAAAACAACACAACACAGCAAAAACACGGGAAGCTGGAGAACAACAGGTCTAATGGGGAATGGAACTGCACCAGACGTGACCCAGCATTGCACAGACCAAACGAATGACGCCTCACTTACGCTACCGTCCCACCTCCTGCTTAAATAAGGGCGTCAGCACCGTCAGTAGGGTTTGCTGTCGTTCTTCGAGCGCTTCAGCTGCACCTTCAACCTCTTCATTCCTATCTGGAAACCGTTCATTGACTGGATGGCTGCCTGAGATGACACAGGGTTGTCATAGCTCACGAAGCCTGAAGGAGAAACACAAAGTAAATAATATAAATAAGCCGGTTCCAACTGGTCACTGTGCTATATATATATATATATATATATATATATATATATAACATGTCTCACTAAAGGAAGTCGCTTCTTCTGTCTCAAGTAAAGGCCGCACGCTAAGACCCACAACCCACAGCAGCACCTACATGCTGTTTCCATACAAACCCCACAAGAATGAATGTCAAGCTGTAGTTACTGCATGTTGCTCATCACATAACAGTATTAAATGCTGCCTTCAAGGCAACTTATTATTATGAATCAGGTTTGAAAAAATATAACTCCCTCATTCATCAATCTGCAAATATGGAAGTTTTAGTATCTACTAACTATTTTACTCTGATCATTAATTACAAGTCCAAACTGGACCAGAACTGAATTAGTTTATCAATCAAAGGTGGTTGAGAACTTTACAACTCACCAAAACACTTGCTGAGGTTTGTCTGTTTGTCAATGAAGACTTTAGCAGAGATGACATTGCCAAAGGGCATAAACATCTGCAGGAGGTCCTGGTCTCCAAACTCCTGGGGCAGATGGTAAATGAACAAGTTGGCGCCTTCTGGACCTGCCAATCAACAAGTGTGTTATTCCAGTCATAGAGTTTCAAGAATGTATCTATTTAATTACTGCTTATCACTCAAGTGTTGAATTATTACAATGAAAATACATTTGATCAAATGTGATGGATTAATGCATAATCAATAGACATAATCAAGAAGGAAAATGTAACCAAGTTTTATCATCGTTAAATGTGTGAATGGAAATAAATTTCAAATCATTCACTGGTAACACAAAGACTGATTACGTTGACTATGTTCAATACGTCCTGAATTATAATTATAATACGTTTTACTGTAGGTAAAACTAACCGTGTCCCTATTAGTTTGCAAAGGTGTAAACTGAGGTACATGATGTCAGATTCCTAAAAACTGACTTTACTTTTTATTATTCCCAGTTTCAACAGCTTGGTGCGACGGGCATTTTGAATCTGTATGATATAGAGAAATTGTTTAGGTTAGAGAGCGATGGACGCATCGTCTTTTGACTTAAGTATGTGCGATAATAGACCCTGTCAGACTATCAAACTGCTGGACAGGACAAAAACAACACTATCAGGGACTTCTATGTAAAATGGTGATTCCCAGTCAGCGAAGGTCATTTTCTTATTTACATCCACGTTCCCTTCACTCGACTCCCTGATCTTTTTCTTTTCCGTGAGTCTTAATCACTTCAACTAAAGATCCTCGTAGCAAAAGAGAAAAGGAAGTGAGTCCAGAGGAACATGGGGCCTTTCCCAGTTTCTCAGTTCATTAGTTCACTGTCTCAGCAGAATGTTTGATGAGACCAAACCAGAGAATTCACATCTCTACCGAGCTGCCAGCAACATTGTCAGCTGCGAAATACTGTCACATGATGTGATGATGTGACGAAGTGATGAATTTCCTCACGTTACAATGTCTATAAAACGTAGGTTATGAAGAGCCTTTTAGTCCTCGGCTGGTGTCATTTGCCTTACAGCCCGTAATCTGGAACCCACCTTCCTTCTGGCTGCCTGCCGCTGAGACGCTCTGCTGAGAGAGCAGGCTTTGGTTGTACAGGCTGGGCATGGCGGCAGCAGCGTACTGCTGGATGCCAGAGTAGGCCTGGTTCAGCGCCTCGATGGTGTTTCCTGAGCCATTAGACAAGGATCCAGAGCCAAGGCTGCCATTCAGGGCTGCCATACCTGCAACAATGGAGTTTTATTCCCAGCAGGAATCTACATGTACAGGATACTAAGGACTAGTCACATCATGACCCTCACAGCCAGAGTCACTGTTGACACGAACGCATGTGAAGAGAACGGTGAAGGTTTCTGACGTCACCAGAACAGACACGAAGGCAATTAGTCCCGTGTGATTTCAAGGAAAACACGGAGAGATGCTTAGTGTGTTGGTACTGACTCTGCATTTTAAACATAAAAAGTCAAATTACTTATTACATATTTTTTACCTTCATAAACCAAGTGGGTTGGATAGAAGCTGAATATTTTGCTCCAGTTTGTGCCTCACTGACCATTTTGGACTGTTTCTTTAAAATGACGAAATGTAAGCGTCATCAAACTTCATATCAACACGCTGTAAATGTAGAACACAGTGTATCCCACTATGGTAAAAGGCTCCGTGTGCGCAAACGTTTACCTGCCAAGGAGCCCACGCTGAGCCCGGCTCCAGCGCCAGCAGTGAGAGACTGCAGAGCTCCCAGGGACGCAGGGTTCACCGAGGAGCTACTGGAGGAGGGGGAGGAACCTGCCGGGACACTTCCCGTTAGAAACACAGCTGCACATCAACAACCGTTCATCATCAGTGATCTCAAGGCACTTTACAGGTGAGGTTTGAGACCTGACACAACTAAACTGAGCAGCTTCGAACTGTAGCCGATCGATAACTTGTCCATTTAAATAGCAACAGTGGAAAAACTCTATAGAGGAAGAAACCTCCAGCAGACCCAGGATCAGTGGGAGAACATCTGCCTTGACCGGTTGGAGTGAAGGGACAGAGAAGAGAGAAAACAGCAACAACAACAACAACAACAACAACAACAACAAGCAACAGACTCAGGCAGGATGGTTGGACCAGCAGCTGAACACTGAGACACACGACTCTGAGTCTGATGATACCTGGAGATGAGAATAGAGAGAGACAGAAAGAGAGAAACACAACTAGAGAGAACAGAGACAAAGTTAGTCACATGTGGACATGGAGGCATGTTAGTGGATGGAATAGATAGAAAACCAGAGGAGCTCAGTGAATGAAGGAGGTTCCAGCATCTAAGCCTGTAGCAGCTGAACTAAGAGATGGATCAGAGGAACCAGAACCATCTGGAACCATCAGCTTTGTCAGAAAGGAAGGTTTCAGCCTAGTTTTAAAGCAGAGAGGGCGTCTGCTGCTAGAACCTGAACTGGAAGCTGGTTCCACATAGAGGAGCTTGGAGCTAAAGGCTCCAATAATAATAACAACCTCAGTTTGATCTGAATTTAGATGAAGGAAGTTATGGAATGTACAGGATTTGAAATCATTTAAACAAGTTTGAAGTTTGGTTTGTTTACTGAGAGGAGACATGTAAAGACTGAAAAGTATTGGACCAAGCACAGAACCTTGTGGAACAACAAAGCTAATTTTTGTGCTGATGGAAGATTGATCATGAACATGAACGTAAACCATCCCGTGCTTATCCTTTAATCCAACTATGTTCCAGTCTCTGTAGTAGAATCTTGTGATCTATCAAATGCTGAACTAAGATCTAACAGGACAAGGACAGAAACTAGACCATTGTCTGAAGCTGTGAGAAGATCATTAGTGACTCTAATCAGAGCTGGTTCTGTCTGTGATGGATCTGAATCCTGATGGAAATATTCATCCAGGTTATTTCTACGCAGGTGGTCACATAGTTGTTTAGCTACAATTAGATCAGATTAGATGTTGGCCTATAGTTTAGTTCTCTAGGGTCAGAGTAGGTTTATTCAGTAAAGGTTTGACCACAGCAACATTAAAGCCTGTGGTACGTAGCCTGTTAGCAGAGACTGGTTGGTTTGATTTAATATGGACGTGCTGATTAATGGAAGAATTTCTTTGAGTCTAGTTGGGATTGAGTCTAAGAGACAAGGGGTTGCTTTTATTTTCCTCAATTAATGATGAATAATCTGTGGTTCTAGCAGCACAAAGTGCTTTTTATATAGTATTAAATTGTTTTTCCATGCTAGACAGGATTCACCTCATTTGTTGGACGACACAGTCTTTCTAGTTTTCGAGTCCTCTGCTTAAGGCTGATCTGAGTTATACCATGGAGCCAACGTCCTCTGATTCACTGGCTTCCTAAATCAGATGACTGCTCTGCTCTGTGTAGCTACGAGGGAAAGAGACAAAAGATGATGAATCATCTCCTTAAATCTAACAACAGCATCATCAGATAAACATCTGCTGTAATAGAACTTATTTCCAACTGTTGTCAGGTCTGTTATGGTAAATTCAAACGTTATTAAGAAATGGTCAGATAACAGAGGGTTTTGAGGGAGAACTTTTAAATGATCCATCTCAACCCATAAGTCAGGACAAGATCGAGAGTATGATTAAGACAGTGAGTGGGTTCATTCACACGCTGACTTAAACCAATAGAATCCAGTAGTGAATTAAATGCAATGTTGAGACAGTTACTGTCAACATCTACATGAATGTTAAAGTCGCCCACTACAATCACTTTATCTGTGCTGAGAACTAAGTTAGATAAAAACTCTGAGAATTCAGTTAAGATCTGAATATGGACCAGGAGGACGGTAGACGACACAGAACACAACTGGTTTCTGGGTTTTACAGTCTGAGAGAGAAAGGCTCAGAGTGAGGCTCTCAAAAGAATTATAGTTATGTTTAGGGCTAGTAATTAATAAATCTGAGCTATAGATGCTGCTACTCCTCCACCTCTACCTGAACTTCTAGGAACATGATGGTTGATGTGACTGGTTGGAGTCGACTCATTCAGACAAACGTATTCATCCTGCTGCAGCCAGTTTTCAGTGAGACTAAATAAATCTATGTGATGGTCACTGATCAAGTCATTTATTAACAGAGATCAGATATTTAATGAAGCACATTTAATTCTTTTATTGTTACTTTGTTCTGTCTTGATGTTTATTAGATTCCTGTGAATCACTCCTCTTTTATTTATTGTGATTTATATAATTTAGGTGGTCGGGGAGCAGACACAGTCTCGATGGGAGTGTTATAGCTACGAGCGGGTGGCGGCTGAGAGTCTGCAGAGAGGCTGAAAGACTGCGACTCTGCGTCCTGGCTCCACTCTGGGTCATGGTTTCGTCTAATCAACTGGGCCATGTTACTAGAGAGCAGAGACTCCATCCAAGGTGGGATGGACGCCGTCTCTTCTAATCAGCCCAGGTTTTCCCCCAAAACTGCTCCAATTGTCTACGAAGCCCACATCGTTTGATGGACACCACCTACAGCCAGCGGCGAAGCGACGACAGGCGGCTAAACACGTCGTCGCTGATTGGGAGGAACCAGAGAAAACTATGATGAACACACACAATGTGAGTTTCAGTGACTTGATGGCGTAACCGGAGTCATCAGCGCCTGTGTGTGTTACAGTCTGACTGTATTGCAACTACGATCCTACCAACCGTCACCAGTCACATCCAGCTGCTCGGGACCCGCTGAGGGACGAGCAACAGCTCAGCTAGTGACTAAATGACTGGTTTCCACAGCGCGAAGCCGAGATTCCACATCAGTCAGAGTCGCCTCCAGCGCTGCCACTATCTCACACTGATTACAGATATGACAACACATTAACAGGAGGCAGAGGACGAACATCCGGCACCGAGCAGGAAAAAGCAGGAGACAGAGACGCCATAGCAGGAAGTTCAGCTAGTGTCACTGAGAAGAGCAGAAAGCTTTTGAACAGCCACCACCAGGAGACTTGATTAGTACTTTAGTATGTGCTGCTGTCTGTGTGAAGGCTTTTACCTGAGCTTGTTAACGCAGTCAGAGGAGAACTAGATGTAGTCAGAGCACTGGAGCCTGGCGCTGGCGCCTGAGGACCCGATGCCGCTGCTGCCAAAGCGGCGAGGTACTGCATGGCATTAAGACCTGAGACACACACAAGGTCAAGCGTTTCACCGTCGTCACTGGTTCTTAGCGTCAGTGTTTGTGTTAACAGATGCTTGAGGAAGCTGCGCTGGTCTGTTGACAGAGCAGGACACTTCAGAGTCGGGTCAGATGACATGAGTCGTTGCATCCTCATCTTCAAAAGCATGACATACTTTACCAACATTCACAGCAGGGATCATTCTAATAAACTAGGTTCACATTTAGTCAAACATCTATTAGTCGTGGTTTACCTTGAAATAATCTCTGGGGTCATTATTAAGTTTGTATTATATACTTTATGGTATTTGCTGGAACATTCGTCTGCACACATTTCAATTCATTTGGTTTCAAACCTGTGCAGGGCCTGAATAAATGAAGCTTTATCTAAACAAGGGGAAGTGATTTGAAACGCTTCCACCACCTCGAGCCGTAAGCTGAACGTCTCACCGGCCTTTGAGGCGGCGCATTGTCTGACCATTTACTGTTCTATGAAATAAAACACATTTTGTTGGCTATTGAAGGGTTAAACCAACATTCGGTCACTCATCTTCTTCGCTTGGTCGCTGTGCTGCAGCCTGTCCCAGCTATGGGCGAGAGGCAGGTTCAGCCTCAACGGGCAGACTCCACACAGAAAGGCGACAGTGCCAACCACCACAACACCACAGGACAAATGAAACTAAACCAGCTTCAACCTTCACCACAGTCAACTGAAGTTTACGTTCAAGAAGGGACGCATTTAATCTTCATATTCTAAACGTAGCGACTTCATGTTTGACGTCGCTCAGAACACGACGTCCTACTGAATAAGGAAGTTGTCTTTTTGGTGTTGAAGTCAAACTGATCCTTTTTATGTTCAACTTCAGTCTCAGTTGGGCAGATTCAGCTTCTTTACGTCTGGTTTGTCCATTTGTTTTTTGTCATGGCCTTGACATCACTATAAAATAAACGTATTGAATCGCAGCGTGTGTGATATTAGCATTAGCTTTAGATTCCACAGCCTGGTGGCGTACTGCTACTACCTGTGTTTAGGTAATTACTTATTTGTTATTAGGGTATTTCTTTGTAATTTGTTATTAAAATCTTCTTTAGTCTTTATTAAATTATTATCAAACAATTACACAATTTCTTATGTTATTAGTATGAACCTACTTATTACTTACTAATAACATACTGTTGGTTTTCCCATTATATTGTCC
Organism: Macropodus opercularis; assembly: GCA_030770545.1. Lineage (NCBI taxonomy): Eukaryota > Metazoa > Chordata > Actinopteri > Anabantiformes > Osphronemidae > Macropodus > Macropodus opercularis. The sequence continues at coordinate 102,566 of CM061091.1, forward strand.
TACTATAATAAGAATAAACAGAGTATAAGAGCTTGTGTACATGCATTCACCACTTGCTTCTTTTACCTGAGACAGGATGCAGGTTGTAAAGCGTATTCCCTGTGGAAAGCGACTGCTGCAGCAGCTGCAGGTAGAACTAAAGCCGAGGGGAGAAGAGCAGGCGGAGGCGACAGCAACGTTAGTTTGTCAAAGGTTCCCGACATCCTGAGCCGACTCGTTCGCACACTCACCGCTAAGTACTGGGGCCCCAGGCTGTTCAGACCAGTGAGATTTCCCCACATAGAGGCAGCACTGATTTGCTGCATCTGCTGCTGCAGGTGTTGAGCCATTCGTTTCTGCTCCTTGTCCTTCTGCGTGTCGGCAAACTTCACCACAACGGGCGACGAACAGCCCTGAACACGGACACAATCGGCTTCAAGTACTGATGGAAAGTTTACTTACGACAGCATCTAAATATGAACCAAGGGAAACAGCGAACAAAGAGACGAAGCTTTACCAGCTCCTGAACAGTAGAGACGAGTTAAGGACGTGTCAACGCTGAAACCTGACACCACGCAGCTCTGAGAAACACTCGGCGACACCGAGTCTGATCTAATCCAACGTGTGATTCTGCTTTTGCAGTCTCCAATTTGGCTTAAAACTGTGAGAAGGGTAAAAAACAAGGCGCTTGATTTGAGTGCGAGATGCGGTTCGGCGCCGTAATTCATTTGAGTGTAGTGAATCAGCCGCAGCAGACGTAAAGGACGTTTTCTGCTCACTTCATTTTCACTCCTCACTTTCTTTATCTCACTTGACCTAATTAACCTCAACACGTTCCCTTGTTAACCCTTTAACACTGACACCTGCACAATAGAAGGCAAAGAGGCACATCTTCATCCCGACAAGCTGCCAGTACAGGACTCCACAGACATTACACACAAAGGAACATTCACGTTCACCTCCATGGTCTGCGACTGGTGCATAGACTTAATGGCTGACTGGGCCATCTGTCTGCTGGTGAACGTTACAAATGCACAACCTGAAAGACAGAAACGCGGCATCATGATTGATAGAGTGTTGACGTCACGTCATTTGAATGAATGTTAGTTGATGGTGAGTTTCATCATCTCCGTGGGGAACCTTCATTTAATGTCGCTGAACCACACCCTCACTGCCAAACAGCTGTAGTGTTTTCATGACAGCATTACCGCGGCTGAGTCCATCGGGGCCTCGGAGTATCCGACACTCCTCTATTTGACCATATGGGGAGAACATCAGGCGAATGTCATTCTCATTGCACTTCTTGGAGATCATTCCAATGAACAGCTTCCTGTCCTCAACTGCTGTATTAAACACAATACATCATCAAATATAGAAGTTTAATTGTGGGTATTCAGGAACTTAGACGTCGTCTCCAACTCGTAACAAATGTCTAACATTTCCCAAAACTTCCCATTGAAATGTGAAGGGATTTGTTTCATTTCACAAAGGGGTCTGATTATTGCGACTTTCACTGTAGCTCTGGTCACTGAAGGGTTTTGAATAATGTACGTTTAGGGGCTGAGTGTGGACCTGAGCCACGATGGGTCCTGGGTTGTTCACAGTCAAAACTTCACACCCCCAGCAACTCGCACATTGTAACTACGTAAACATATGAAATAGTTCTATGAGAGTTGAGCTTTGTGTCATTTTTGAGGGTGTGTTGTATTATTACAGCCTCAAGCTGTTAATAAGATGAACAACCGAGTTCTGTGTTTCTAGACTCGAATCTTTCATCCAGTCCATAAACTCCAGTCTTTAATAAAACCTATGTTAAAAGCAAATGCTCTATATCAAACTATATTAGACTCCAACATTTTCTAAAATGTTACATTTTGAAGGCTGATGAGGTTCACATACATATTTTAATATTTCAAACGGCCTCACCTTGAGTTTAGCATAATTGGCTTGAATTGATCAGAAAACAGACACAGACACGCAAACCAAAAACCACTCACTTACTTCAAAGCCTTTAAATTCTTACCATTGTTTTTTTCACTGTCTGCTGGTTTCATCTGAATTGGATGATGCATCTAAAGGCAAAACATTAAATCATTAGTACATTTACAGCTGACATCACACTGACGTTGTCACAGCTTTAAGAAACATTCTCACTAGATACAAAGCTTTTGATAGTTTGCTTTACTTTGTTACTAATTTAGTTTTTCTTGCTCATTTTGTTGCTGTTTAGACTTTGACGTCTCCATTCTTTGTATCACGTAATGAGAGTTGAGACACAGATTGTTTCACATTGTAACAGCGCTCATGTAAACGTGTTGAAACGTTGGTTCCGTGTTCGCTGACATGTACATGTTGGTCATTCATGGAGCTGCACGGCTTCACGGTCTTGGTGCTGGAGGACAGTCGGTTTTCTACTGTCTGTCTGATACAGGTTAATTCTGCTGTTGCTAGATTACAGAACCACAAACTCAGAGTCAGAGTAGTTGTGGAACGACGCTTTTAGACAGAGCATGCAAGCACCTAATACTATTTCTCAGTGTGTGGCATCAGATGAAATGATCCGTGACCAGCTCATTAAATGATCTAAACACTTGAGCTCGATGCCGATCTGACGCCTGACAACGTCGTTACAGTCGTAACTCCAAGCCGGCACTGGCCCAGTGTGTACAGTCCCCCCAGGCTGGAAAGAAATTCAAATGTCCTCCAAGCATCTCATGTGTTTCAGGTGGCTCAGGTAAACATCTGGCTACTTTTCCACAGTATCCTCAAGACAAAGTTGGAAATCGTGCCTGTAAACTGTCTGAAACAGTCTTTGTGATCAACATATTTTAATAAAGGCCTTTTCAGCTGTTGACAACCGCAGAACGTTACAGTGAGGAGACGGGCACCTACCCCTGGAAGGATCTTCATGTTGTGCAGAGCATTCTGTGCTTCCAAGGCTGATTTGCGTGTGTAGTACGTCACGAAACAGCAGCCTGGCAGGAAAAAGGAAAACACTTCATCACAGCTGCCACTTGGACACGTTCACACTTTAAAGCGTCATGTATGTTGCTTTGCGGCTGCAGGTGGAGCTCGGCTTACACCAGCCTGTGCACACGCAAGTCACGCCGCGCTTTCAAACCAATCACACGTGGTGGAGGGTAAACGGGGCCGATATGATCCGTCACCCACACTACTGAGCTACTGAACCTGCTCAGCCTGTTACAGAACTTCTCCCTGGTTTCTCTGCACAGAGCAACATCTGAACATCGGTGTGTCCACGTCTCGGACCAACACTGTTTCATGAAGCCCCCTTGGAATGTTTTGAATCTTCTCACCCTCTACTGTGAATTATTTATTATATCTTAACGATGTCATCAATTACGCACGATTGGTAATTGTCCCAGACAGAGTCAGAATAACGACAATCCACACTTTTCTACGCGTCATGTTAAGTCATAAAACATCGGGAATGTTTTACGTCCACTGTAGATCGAGGTCTGATCTGTAGAAGAACTACTGCAGCTGTTTTACAAGCAAGTTAACTGTCATTCTCAGGTAAAGCTGGTGAACAGGAAACATCATTCAATACAATAAAGCGTCATTGGACTACATCACGTGAGAAACACAGACAGCAGATGCTTCACATTCAAACACTGAAGCTTTAAACCCTAGAACACGCACAGACTTTAAAGTAACACTAAGACATCGTTAACTTCTTGTTCCTGGTCGTCAGGGGCAGGTTTTGCCAGCGAACCTGCGGCCACTGTATGCAGACACCACAGGAGACGAGCGTTTGTCGTCACCTTTGCTCTGGGGGGGACTCTGGCTGCGGTCTCGGAGAACGTTAATCTCGTAAACTGCTCCATACGGTTCAAAGAGCTCGCGAAGCTGCTCCTCGGACCAAGACCGAGGAATCTGTCCGACAAACATCTTAATGGCATCGATGTCTGGTTGGTCAGGGTGATCTAAAGACCCGTTCATCTTCTTCCCACTGGAAAGACAAATATCACTGGATTAGGTGTAAAGCAATATTTATTCACCTGCAAATGAAAAGCAGATTAATGCTGATGGTCATATGTCAAGTGAGTATGAAAGTTTATAGAATAACGATGTATGAATTTACTGCACACGTCTAATTGTTTCAATGACATAAAACATCACTTCATTAAATTCAGTCGTAGGATTGAAGTTAAAAGCGCCGCAACAGAACAAATCAAGGATTTCAACAGACAGAATAATAGTAAGAGGAGCAATGAACCACTGAGCATGTAGAGAACAACAAACCCACCCCCAACAGTCGAGGGCACAATCATTAGGTCTGAGCTGTGGCAGGGAGATGCTCTGGATTTGTTAGAGACCTCTTTGAGGTCTGGACACACTTCCAGAACTTGGGTTGGGTCACGTCAGGAGCAGAGACCAGCCGTGGTCCCAGCCGTTCACGCCATGGGAAGCCTAGGACTCCAGGCTGGTGTGGAGCCCAGATGACCAGAGGTGAAAGGCTTTCTATGGTGAACAGAACATCAGCATAGATGGAGTCGACCGGGCTGCAGAGGCAGAACCTCAACCCTGAGGTTCTGGTGGGTTAGGGTTAGACGGGTCTATACATCTTGACTTTTATCTTCTAGGGCAACATGTCTCACTACCTACCCAGGTAGCTGCATCGGTTTTAGAAAGGATGGACAGAAACCACAAACGTATCCTCCACTAAGAGTTTACACCGGAAAGGAACAGACTTGTTAGGAGGACGGAGGCCTGGGGGTAGTGAGTCGTGAACTCTCCGCCTCTTCAGTTACAGGTGGTTCAGCCCTGATCTTCCTGGAGCAGACGACTGGAGACTGAGGCCTCTCTCAGGCCACTTGTCTTCTCTGTCTCTCCAGTGGCCTTTGTCATTAAACCGAGGTCCCTGCTGATACTGGATGTGCTGCTTCCTGCTCTTGTGGCTGTCGGGTTTGTGTTCAGCTGAGTCTCTTCTCTGCGTTGGACTGCACACACAAGTGGGAATGACTCCTAGTGTGGGAGGGTTCCTGTCGATTTCTGCTTCTAGTCGGCCGCCCTTCCCGCTGATAAGTGCACAGTCTAGTCTAGTCCACGTCTGTCGCTGAAACATCTGGCGTTTAAGCACAGGTCAGGGACAGATTTACAGTTGGAGTCGCTTTATGTCAGAGGAACTAAACGACAGGATGGACACAGGCCAGAGAATCAGGAGGAAACACATTACTAAGTGGGATTGAACTATCCTGGAAGGGATGGGACGACCTAATGGGAACACACCAGACCAATAAGTAGCAAAAGAGACAAAATTCCGTGCATTGAATACATTCAGTGAGTGGATGGAGATTACTAGCGAGTTGCTACTGTTATGGAGAACAGACGAGAGGACAAAGCTCGATGGAGACGCATGATGCTAAACTTGTGTCCAGATAATTGGTCTGAAAAGCACCAGCTTTGAGGAAAATGCTCAGGTGCTTCTGTAATTTAGCAACAGCAGAATTAACCTGTATCAGACGTCAATGCACAGCGATAAACACATCCACAGAGCAGCTGGGCCAGAATGGGGACACGTGAATGTATGGCCAAGGTCAAGTGTGACTGGGGCAGGTGGTTCAGGGAAGAAACTGAAAATCGACCAGCGAGCAGAGAACAGGACAAGAAACACCAAAGTCCAGAAAATAGGAGAACCCGACAACTTTTGCTCCACAGCCACATCTTCAAGCATCGTCCTCCGTCTCCCGCCGCACACGCGTCATACGGACACGTAAGGTGACATAACGCAAGACGTGACGATGTGGCCGAACACTTTCAAGACACTATAAGCAAACTGTCCCTTCAGTCCCATCGCAGCCAGGCGTTTAGCACGATGTGGTTTTCAGCCGCAAACAGGTCGATAGCAGCAAAATCACATACGCTTATTACTAGTGACTACAACATTTGGATCCTAGATATTATTTGAAAGAAATCCATCACTGTACAAAGCATTATATTTTTAGGAAAGTTGGAAACTAACGGTTTTATTTCACATTGTAACCAACAAGAAGAACGGGTGTAATTTAATCGACTGGGTCCCTTTAATGCAACGTCTTTTTCACTGAAGCAAACATTTGCCTCAGATTCATCATATTCTGAAACTGTTACACATAAACAATGTGAAACACAACTAACACAGGTTAGACACTGAAATACTTACACTGGACTAGAGTTTAAAGAGCAGCGATCCACCATCATCTCTGGGAGAAAATCCAGTTTAAACGAAGTCATGACGAGCAAAAGTGATCTTCTTAGTCCCAGTAACGCAAACTTTACACAGCGACAACACAGCGGATCCAGATCATCCACCTTCTCTTGAGTCAGCACCGTCAGAGAGAAGCGACGCGCTGCCGCCAAAAGAAAATCCACATGGAGAACGTGTCCAACGAAACAAATACAAATATCAGACTCAAGAAAAACGTTTAAGAACAAAGTTTCAGGTTTGCTTTCTGGGTTTTTGGGAACAGAACTGAGCTCTACGTAGCCAACAGGTCAACAGAGGGCTGCTGGGATCACTGAGGCCAGATAGAGTAATGGCCGTTTGGGCTCCCACAATCAAAGTGCTGATGGTCCACGGCCTTTGTGAATGTTTCTCTTAGGCCAGCAGATCTGGCTGCAACGTCAGATAAACAGGGTGTCAGATTGATAGTGATAAGGCCCAGTGGGCAGAGGACTGAAAGAGGGGGTGAATAGTACTTCCCAGTCTGTGACTAATCCCCGGACTAGCCAGACCAGGGCTGATAATTAGGTTCCGGCATGAAGCGGGGCTGCATTCGCCTGGTTGTTCTACACTGGGCGGCAAATAACGCTGGTCGTGTTTCTCTGCATCACAGATGCAAACGTTTATCACCTAAAAGGGAAGATAAGGTACAACACAGCTAACGTACTCTGTGCTGTCCCAACACAGTCGCTTGTGATCACAGATCACCGCTGGAAAACATCCCGACAAAACCCATTGAACACAAAGACGTTGGTTTGCTCCCACATCATCCTACATGTTCACCTTATGCCACATTGGGCTGGTCAGCAAATCCTAACCCTGCGACTGCACATCCTCTGCAACATATTAGTGAGTTACACACCCAGCGTGTCCAGCTCCTGGGTTCTCGGTTTCTGTTCCCTGCATTCACCACACGTCCGTTAGTGAGCCAAGCAACATACATTTACTTTCTGATCAGGTTCCCTTCAGGCCAACATTCAAGCCCCCCTAAAAACCAACCGCACCAATACTACGACAGGCAGAGTGTAGGGCTGGTCAGCCTGCTTCACACAGGGCCGTAGTCATTTTTAATTATTAAAAAAATTAATTTTAGCACGATAGCGTTAACACTGAGCTGATCCAGGCTGTTAGGACAGGACGACCGGTCCTGGGTGTTGCTCCTAAAACCTTCTGGTTAAACCAGCTCCACACAGGATCAACTGCCCTCTTTAATCCACCCTGGACAGATGTCCAGCATCTGGCAGGGACAACAGGACACATGCTACTGCAAACAACTACTAACGAAATAAAGATATATGAAATGGTTATTTGAAATTTGCTTCCCGTCCATTTGAGGTGCAGGAAACTCATCAACTGCCCCTTCTTCACTTGAATAGCAGCTATGTAAAGAAAACGCCTCCGTACTTCTACCCCACGTGTTCAGAGCCATGAAACATTTTTGCTAACACCAGCTTTAGTTAAACACACAACAGCCCAGTTAAACACTGGCAGAAGTGCACAGCTTCCGCAGGAGTCTATGCGGCCGGGGACTAACTCTGCCAGTTGTACACAATTATCTCAACGTGTCCAAGATCGACCTAAACCCAATTAACCACTTTTCTGATGAAAGGCACCGACAACAGATAAAATTGTGTAGCTGCAAAAACCATCCAGTGGAAACAAAAATGCATTTTTAAACATTAACTTCCCGACGTCAATGTTGCTAATTTCCTCTCGTGCTTTCAGGTCACTTGTAGAAGAATCTGGATCAGGGACATTTTGGGTTTAACTAACCAATCGGGGGTGAACCTACTACGGCTTGTTGTGACATCACCCCGGCACAATATCACAGCATCTTTGATTATTGCTTGATGGTGCTTTCTAATAATCTGAACCTGGAACTTAAATATTACATTTATTATCCATTTTAAAGAAGCTGGAGAAAGTACAAACAAATGGACATAAACCTTTCATTCAAGTATTGCAACTATTCAGTGCAAATACAGTAAATGTGCTAAAAATGCAAATGTCTTAAAACAGACAGGAGTAATTTCCATTCAGTGGTGTAATGTCTGCAGCAACTTAGACTTTTCTCTCTTCTGGCAAGATGCTGCCGTCTCTCTTTTACTGACAAACAGTCCTTCAGTTGTCTGACAAGGCATCTTCTTCGGCAGCATCTGATGCAGATAGCCGTTATAGAAGTCTGCTGCCGTCAGTCGTTTTTTCAGGAGCACTGCCCTGAATCCCACCCAGCCATCCTGGAACAAGAACAGTTGATCAATGATGAATTTAACTACTGATTTTTCTGGAAATGCAGTGTAGTGATGGTCTCTACAGTCGCCACAAGAAGTTCAAACGTACAAAACATGTGAACTGAGGGAGCAGAATAAATCTGCTGTGGGCTGAAACATAAAGTTGTGTAGGAAGCTTTAACCCAGCTCTGCTTTAGCGCACACACCAGGCGGCAAACGGAGACACGAGCGCAACTATTCCAGTAACAGACTACAACGCTTTCGCATTGTCAAAAACACCGAACCTCATGGGTTCATGACTCATCTATCGCCCGTGTGGCACTAGCGCCTCCTTGTGGCCTGACCCCTGAATGACACTGACCTAGTAAAACTATTACGTTACAAAAGTTATTTGTGTGTGATTCAGTGTTGGATCTCCATGCTTAGACTGCAGAATGTGATGTGTAGTGAATTCTGTTATTACACCATAGCAAGACTGAGCAAAGCCACAATGAACATAAACAAGCTGGGAGGCGTTTACCGTCTCTGTGAGCAGTAGCTGCGTGGGGTCACGCAGGTCAGCAGCCTGCCCAGCACATGTATTCTAGGTTTTCATACATATAACTGGGTCGTCACAAACTTTACTTCTTCCAACCTGTTCCATGGTTGCTCGGCTGGGTCTGAAACTTAAACTACTACTACTACTTTCATTTTTAATGCTCCCATTATTTCCAACCTAATATGCATTTACCCATTTTATTTAAATGTTACGCAACATCAGAACAAAGGTTTTGGGGTTTGCTTATTGGCAGAACTAAATAAAACAAAAACTAAATACTCATAAAATAAATTGTGGTTGAACAGAGCTGGACAGACCTTACAGCAAACAGCCAACGTGTTGGACTCCTTTTGATAAGTCACTGAACCAGGAACAATGTTGCTGCTTTGATCTGCAGGAAAGAAAAGTATGAAACCACATGCCCCACTTGAAAAAGACAGATTGTAATTAGAATAAGTGTCAATGTTTGTAATTGGCTACCTGATAATGAAATATGACATTTTCCAACAAAATCCAAAAGTTTTATTGTCCTGCCCATCCACGTGGTCCTCAAAGGTATCTAACAGCAGAAACAGAAATCACAACGGTTAAGAACCCGGCGCGAACAATCCAGACACGTCTACCATTCCTCGTACCACTGGGAGTCTGCAACGTCCCAACTGGACCATTGCTCTTATGACATTGACACAAAACTGCTGTAAGTTAGTTTTGCCAGGATCAAAGCCCAAATTAGGAGAAGTGTGGTTTATCCTACAGGCATGTGAAAAGGTTGACACCCTATGAAAGCCTGGGTATTTTGTAACATTTTTAATATACAGATGTTTAATCTCAATGTTAACAATACCGACCTAACTTTTTTCCTCAGAATCTGCATTTTTGCTGTTTTGTTACATTTACAGAAGATCGAAAGTCTTTCATTTGTTTAGTTAAATGACTGTCTGTCCGTACTGTTAACATTGACATTAAACATTCATACTGTAAAAATGTTACAAAATACCCAGGCTTTCACAGGGAGTCCTAACGTTTTCACACGTCTGCACTGTTAATGAACCTCCAGCTGAACTAAACTCCATCAGCAGACCAAGGCCACACAGACTGACGTTTCTGAACTATGCATTCACACAGGCAGGTTCCCAACACGTCAAATGAGTCTCTGGAAACCACCCATACCTTAGCAAATCAGAAACTAATTTGGCCTAAAGCAAAGGCACAGAACGCTGCATATTACCCGAGATGAGATGGCGCGATACAGGCGGTCGATTTGCTCACACGTCTGTTCTTCCCACACAATCCAACTCATGGAAGTGTGGATTTTTGGGGCTGTTGGAGGAAATGAATATAAGTTGGAAGACATTTTAATTTATATTTAGCATGGCAGTATCTAGGTCAGATCTACATACCAAATGTAGCACCTGTGTCTCTTTGCTTCTGCTTATGTACTAGTCTTCCGGGCAGTGACGTTAATGTATCAATCAGCTACGATCAAAAATACAGAAAAAACATCTCTATTACCGTCCCACATTGAGGAGGTAAAATATTCATCTGCTTCTAGAAACGTTCACCAACTCACCAGATGTGCCCCCTTAGTGGATAAGGCCTCTCCAAGCTCATCAGACGTACAGTTCTCAGGAACCTGAAAAGGCTCCTGATTAAGAATGGGGCCGACATCAAACCTGGGATGTGACGCGAGGAACGATTAGGCTTTTTAAATGATTGAATATGGAAAGGAAGACCTAGGACACTGTCCCTCCACTTACCTTTGAGGGTGAATCTGGATGATGGTGACTCCTGTCACAGTGTCACCATGCAAAATTGTATGGAAGATGGGAGCAGGACCTCGCCACCTAGGCAGCAGACTTGGGTGAACATTCAAAATCCCACTGCAAAGGAAGCACAAGGAGTGGCACCGCTCAAAACTAAAAACCAACAGGCTAAGCTGTCGTATTAGCTTCTATTGCAGACTGACAGCGTTCTGAAGGGTGTTAGACAAAAGTACAGTTAACACATCCAAGACAAGTTAGATCTATTCCACTAAACTCATCCTGGCTTATTCCGTTTACCAAGCGAAGATCAGATGAGCAGCTAAGTCAAGTGGTGTAGATATTCTGGAAGAGTGCATGTTGATGAGACTTATCTTGTGTTGCACACTCCTCACTCACTGAGCAGCAACTTATTGCAGAGATTTATGAATAAGTGAAACATACAATATGTGACAAGGGGAACAGGCCTGCTACGATTAAAGAAAGGGGAAAAGCCTGGGAGACAACAGTGGATCAGCTGAAAGCGTCAGCCATCGTCCCAGAGAAGTGGTCAAAGCGTAGCCTCACATGCGATATCGGCAGCGATGGCAGTGTGACCTGCTTTAGTGTTGCTAGTTCATCATCGTGTTACATTTTTCTACCCTATAAATTCACCCGGGGACAATACATACAAAACATAAAGCAGACGGACCTTTGAGTTGCTAAATGTACAGAAAATGGTTCTTCTTCCGTCCGTCATTCTCCCAACTTCAACCCGGTGACGCATGTTGTTTACCCACAACAGGCGGCAGCTCAAAGCAACTGCAGTAAAGGCTTGGAAAGCAGAGAAAGGCTCAGCATTTGGTTGCAAGCGCCACAATGACAGGCAGGTCGTATTTCTGATCCTTACGTTTGTACCTATGCTAGTTTGTTCTTTCAAGCACGTCCCTCAGAAAAGTGTGGGTATGAAAATAATTAGACCTTGAAAGAAAATAGAATAATTAACGACGCGTCTTCTGTATTCACAGACCTGACTGTTTAGAGCAAGAAGCCAACGCAACCAAACTACGGCAAACACTGGTTTCGCCACATCAATGGAAATGCTCACTATGGAAACTTGCTGATCAGCCTCTCTGGGATCAAACAGCCAAACGACACCACCACGCCGACGTCAAAGCGTCCCGGTGGAACGTCTGGGGGCCAGCTGTGACAGGGAAGCTGGTTGGTTTGTGCAAACGTCTTCACCGGAACGTCTCCAGACAACGTGACCACTTCCAGGGACTCCACTACTGTCTGACTGGAGCTCCTACACAAAGAGCAGAGATTGTTGTTATGACCTGTGCGTTCGTATTTCCAGCCTCTATACAGTGAGGTTTACTGCTGCTGTGGTTTCAGGGAAGGCGGCGAATAACTGACAGACTGTAGACTTTAGTTTAGTAGCATATTCTACACAACGGTCCTCAACACGACTCTCTCCATGTGTGACCTATGGTAAACGTGACGTCATTTTAAGACGCCCGCAGGGTTGTGTCTTTATTCGCTTTACTGGTCACCTGGGTTCCGAGTAGTTTGGCCCACGGCAGGCGCTGAGCCTCCTGGGTCAGCAGCGGCTGAAGCGTTACCTGTCGCTTGTGAGGAGCCTCAGAGATTCCACCGCGAACTGATCAGACCCGAAGAACAGGAGCCTCCACGGCGGCCCCGAGGGGGACGGCGGCCCGTGCAGCCCCTGGCTCCTGGTCCTCCGCACAGTCCTGAGGATCCGGAGGAAGGCGCTCGCTCTGTTATACTTCGTCCACATACTCACTAAACGTGTATCAGCTCAAAACACCACGTGTTCCGTTCACCGCAGGCCCGAGGAGACCAGCCTGCAGCGGCTAACCCGCCATGGCTGCAGGACGCGGTGGCCCTGACGCTTCTTCTCCGACTTCCACCGCGTTGGCGCCAACCTCCGCGGCGCGTGTAGCGCCACCCGCTGGTAAGAACGAGAATCTCCTCCCTGGCCTGTGATTTGAATGTTCTACGCAGCTTTGGCATTTGCTAAATAACAGCTTTAAACTGTAATTGAAGAGAGGTTCCTTTAGGAGTTTGCAGCTTCTCGTCGTTGATAGAACAGAACTAATAAACCTCTGTGTGACCAAGTCCGGTTCGCGACGAAGACTCCAGTCGGTTAAGTCTAGTTCCAGGAATGAATCCTAAGCACGTGCCACCATGGCTGTTACTCTGAGGAGGACGCTTCCATAGCCAGGGTTCGCATCTGACTGAGCAACTAAGGCAAAGCAGCGCAAACTCTGGCACATAATGAAATAACAAAGACTGACATAACGTGACTTTACAAGCAGAACTTTCTAACCCACCGACGGCAGCTTTATTATGTCACACACTAACATCTTAAATTTAAAACATAGGCTACAGCTGCTCCTAAACTTGTGTGTCTCTGTTGTCGTTTTCATTTTGGTGCTGTAGTATGTTGCATGTGTTGCAGCAAAGCACAAGCATAAATACAGCAAATGGGGATGTCTGCCTGTCTGTCTGCCTGTCCGTCCGTCTGCCTGCCTGTCTGTCTGCCTGTCTGTCTGTTCGACTGCTCCCAGGCTCAAATTTCGTTTATATAATGTTAATAATAATAACATTTCTGAACGTTAACTACATTTCAATGTGGGCGAACATCTGCCTTGACCGGTCGGGGTGAAGGGATAAGTTTACCTGGAACACAGAACACACTTGTTCGCGTCTCGTGCTTTAGAAGGATCGGATAGGACTTTATTTATCATGATGGTTTAGGCTTGATTGCTGATTCCTATGATTTGTATTCAGGTATTATGATTAAAATATATTTAAAAAGTCTGAACTCCAAAAACAGTCCAGTCAACAGTCAATTACTTCAACAGCTGTGTCCAGTTGGTCAGAAATGTCCTGACGACATTCAGAGCTATCGAAGCAATTGTGTAAATTGTCTAAATCTTTATAGTCAGCAGAAAAAATACTTGATTTTTAAAATATCCCACATCATCCATTTCCTGGGTAATAATACATGCGGCCCCTCCCGAAGCTTCAACCACACGAGGGCGGCCCAGACCAGAACCCGCTCACATGCTGCGTTTGTGGCTTTCGGATTTTCTCCGTGCACGTCTTCACAGTTCATTTTTTCGATTCAGTGTTATTAATAACACAACAGTTCACATCAGAAGTCGTCTGATGACTTTATAGAAAACTATATAGCAAACCCAACAGATCCCACGTGAGCTTTTTCATTGAGAAACCAATCAATACATTTTCCAAAGTTTCATTCATTCAATAAATAACAGTGGAGGGGAAACATCCAGCACAAGTAACCGGTTGGCGGATTCTATTTAGATTCTCCTGGCTGCCGACACGGCCTCATAGATGGGGATAAGAAATAACGTTCTTTTTCAAATGAGATCAGGTAGTAGGTGCAGACCGGTAATATCAGGAACCATTTTATTGACCTGACATAATCTATAGTTGTCGTTATCTTCTATTATAAAACGGAAAAAATGCAGATGAATGGAGTGGTGGGATTTCGCATTGTACTTGAACGCAGCATGGCTTGAAGGGATTCGACCAGTCACAGCGAGTCTACGGAAATTCCGTTGGGTCAAACCGTCGCTAACCCAAACGCGACGGTCTGACATTCTTTCGGACGCGACATCAGGCGACGATGCGCCCGGTATTTAAGGCCGAGAGCTGCTGGATGCGTTGACCGCTGGTGAGGCTCGCGGGCCGCCGATAACGACGCACAGCTTGATGCTCCGGAGCGAGCGACAGAGATCGGTTCCGGTGGCGGCGTCAAGGAGACTAGTGCGATGCTACGTGGGCAGCTGGAAGGAACGGGCGTTTCAGCCATGAGGAGCCGTGTGTGAGCTTGGAGCGGTACCAGTCCGGGTTCTGTTCTCTTTCAACTTAGTTTCTGCGTTGAAGCGTCGGGGAATGGCAGGTCGAAGCCGAAGAGCATGGTTCAGTGTTCTGCTGGGGCTAATTCTCGGCTTCACGCTGGCTTCCAGGCTGATTTTACCGAGGGCGACAGAGTTGAAGAAAGCTGGGAAACATAAAGCGAACCCCGCTGGCTGCGGCTTGAACGGGAGCCCCGGAAAGGAAAACGGCGGAGGGTTAAGGCCACCGCAAGATAACGGATCCCCGGTGACGGAGAAGCCGAGCTCCCGGTCCAGTAATTTCTTGTTTGTTGGTGTCATGACGGCCCAGAAGTACCTGAACAGCAGAGCCGTGGCGGCGCACAGGTACGTGTTCCTCGTCCTTGTCCTTCCGCCTTCCTTCAAAGATGGAAGGCGGCGGACCGTGACTCCCAGCCCGCTCTGGACGGGGCCTTCCGTCAACCGGCCCGTCCGCTAAGCTACTCGGGCACCGGCAGCTAATTAGCTAACGGAAGTCACCGAGCAGCGGCGCGTTCCAAGGCGCTGGAAGCTAAACCGGGTCCGTGTGAGCTGTTGGACTCACGGCTGTGGTCGATGACGCCGCGTTCTGCCTGTTGTTTGGTTTTGGCCCGTGGTTCGGGTTCGGACACAGGTTCCAGGTCTTTTCCAGCAGCTTCATGTGGCTGCAGGATGTTCGTTACAGCTGAAGGTCTGAAAGATACAACAGTAATAATAAACGAAGACTCTTCCCAGTCTGTCTATTGATTTTTTTACTATATTAGTCTGATCATGAAAATACCAGTAAAACGCACAAACCTCATGTTCTCACACCGGGTCAATATAAGCCCAGTGAAACCTTTCACCAACGGAAAACACGTCACAGCCAACGTGTGATGAGGATGAGGTGGTGACTTCACTGAACATGATCTAACTTAGTTTTGTAACGCGTCTAATCCGTTTCTGCCTAAATGGTCGTCTTTGTAAAACTAGTCCGTTCAGGCTTCGACGCCTCCAGGAAGCAGCTTCAGTCTCAGTTCCTGGGTTGGTAGATATTCATGCATTTATTTCAGGTTCCCTAATTCAAAGAAGTAGAGTCCAGGTCTGCACCTGATGCAAAGTGTTGAATGTTTCCAAAACCCCTAATTTCTTATTTGATTTCCACTTTTATGCGTGTTTCTATTACAGGACGTGGGCGCAGACCATTCCAGGCCACGTGGAGTTTTTCTCCAGTGAGGGCTCAGACATCAAAATACCTATTCCCATAGTTGCTCTGAGGAACGTGGATGACTCGTATCCACCCCAGAAAAAGTCCTTTATGATGCTGAAGTACATGCATGACCATTATCTGGACAAGTACGAGTGGTTCATGAGGGCTGACGATGACGTCTATATCAAGAGTGAGAGACTGGAGAACTTCCTGCGGAGCCTTAACAGTAGCGACGCCATCTTCCTCGGCCAAACGGGAATGGGAGCCCGGGACGAGCTGGGGAAACTGGCCCTGGAGCCCGGTGAGAACTTCTGCATGGGTGGTCCAGGGGTCATCATGAGCCGTGAGGTCCTCAAGCGGATGGTTCCTCACATCAGAGAGTGTTTACAAGAGATGTACACCACTCATGAAGATGTGGAGGTGGGCCGGTGCGTCAGGAGGTTTGCTGGCGTCCAGTGTGTCTGGTCATATGAGGTAAGAACGTTTTCTCTGGTCGTTGCCAAACAGCATTTACAGAAACTGCTGAGTGGGATTTGAAAGCTGAATAGAGAACCTGACTATTCTGTTTAAATCGTGTTCACTCTTCTTGCTCATTGGAAACTTCAGCTATGGTTGAGTGAAGGTTATTCGGCAGGAAGTGGCTCGTTCATTGCTGAGATTTGTGTGCGTGCTGACGTTTTAGCCTTAAAACGCTCACCAGTCCCGAGTAGAGACCTAAACGCTGTCTACGCTCTGTTCTCAGACACGTCTGGACACGTTCTCACGGCCCTGAGCCATTTGACTTTAAAGCTAGTTTGAAGAAGTGACTCTGGTCTCAATCTAGTGTAACGTTGGTGCTACTTTGAAATCGTGAGCTGCGTTGTGCCGGTTACATGTACAATGATCCTCTAGTGGAAAAGGTTCAATTCTTTCTTTGCTCACTTGTGACATTTTACATTCAGCAAGCCTCGGCCTTTTTGCTTTGCCGTTTTGATGCCGGTTCATTAGTTGTGGGGCAGACTGGCCAAGCTCCAACGAGCTCCCTGCGTTTGGCGAAGCGCAGGCTTTTCACCCGGTTTAATTGAGCTCAACAGTTAATAGCTTGCTGCTAGTTTGACTTTGCGTTAGTCTTTCTCTCCTTGATTTGTCAGATTTGTCAGTGGTTAATTTTTAAATGTGAGGAAAACCTACAGCAGAGCGCAATGAAACCACATGACGACCAGATTAAGTTACAATTCAAGCGAGCGACTCTGAAATGTTACTGACTTACGTTATTATCAAGCACCACTCCATGGTTTTGCTGAAGATGATGAAGGGGGCTGAGTCGGACACGTAACAGTTGTTGTTAAACTTTTTCTGGGCAGGTAGGCTGAAGCGCACAGCGTCTGTTTCATGTCTGTGGGTGTAATCCCTGACTGGCTGAGATCAGGGCTCGTGGGAGTCGCACCAGCTGTCGCAGGCTTCCCTGCTGTTCGGTAGGACTCTGCATGTCTGGTGCAGAATACGTAACGACTGGCTGGGTCCCGGTGGTAGACTCGCATGTGTTTAGGGTCTATGAAGACGTTCACGAACCACCAGCATTGGGCGGGTGAGGCCGACACGCGAGGGTTTGGGTGTCAGAGCATTTAGCATTTAGCATGTTCTGTTCCAGAGCATCGCTGTCTTCAATAACACTAGTTAGTTGTGATTCAGTGATGTCGTCGAGGTCGGTCCATTCGTTGTGCTCCATCGATCCCAGCCACTCAGTCGTGCTGGTTAAACCTCCAGCATCCAATTAGAGGAGATTAGTTCATAAGAGTCTTATGTTGAGTCTGCAGGTCCTCACTGTGTTATTCTGTAATACGTGGATCTCTGAGGTGTTGCTACCTGTCCACCGCAAGCCCTCGTTCTCCCTCTGCATCAGGGTTCATCCTGGAGGACGGTGCTGCTCGTCATTTAGAGTTTAAATAGAATTCAACAACTTAAATTCAACATTATTATAATATGGGCATTTCCTTCATAATCCAGCCTGTAGACAGAAGTCAGTAGTTAGTTTGCTTTTCATTAATGTACCTCTGACAGAAGGCAACTGAAGAACAGCTTCTTCTAAGACTGTGTCTACGGTCTATCAGCTGTTTCACAGTCGTTTATTGTTTATTGGAATGTAGCATAGCTCAGATTGTTAGCATTCATGGAAGCTTTGGAGCACGATTAGGCTACAAGGACAAGAACCAGAAGCCGTTGGAAGGACATCAGATCCAAGCATGTGCTCAGTTGATTCTGAGGTTGTTTCGTTCGACACTTTGTCAACACACGGCTCATTCATTCACATCCAGTGTCTTCTAGGATCTGGTTTCCTGGTTCCAGACTGACGGCCTGAGCCTGTGAGTGACTATTGTGCATCACAGTTTGAGAGGCAGCCTGGATGACGTTCCTTCATGTGTCACATCCTCTTTTAAGACGAGCTGCTAGTGACATAACCACCTGTTATGTGTTGGGATGGATTTGAAGAGTTCCCTCAGCTGCTGCTACTAGTGAACAGAACCTTGGTTTATGCACTAGCTCACTTAATTTCCACACAATGGAATAAGTAATGGAGGATTAAAGGGAGGAGGGGCTGATTTGAGACTCAGGAGCCAATTACAGGCTGGTATGAACATACTCGTACACCCACTTCTTTCTCCAGCTCAGGGTGGTGCTCACTAAATACTAGTTTGATGAACCAATACTCCGTCACAGTATTAAAAACCAAAAAAAACAAGACCACTTTTGCAACCTTTGAATTCAGTGTTTTGCCTTGTGAAAGACGTTCGTCCTGTGGATTCGTGCTGAGAACCTTCACAACCTCCACACTTTCCCGCTACAGTCGTTTCTGGTCATTTGCAAACTTGTATTTTGAGTAAATTGACTCAAAAGGACTTTTGTTCTGTTTGTAACTGTTGATGTCCTGCTTTGTGTGGATTTAGTCCTGGGGGCAGTCGGGGCTCAATGATGGACGGCATCTAAAGCTCAGCAACGTAAAATGAAAGCAGATTGATCCCCATTAACCGGCTCCCATCAATAAACTGACATCTATCTTGCCACAGCTTTAGTCGACTCCTAGGCAGGAATGTTGAGGCGAATGGCTGTGAAGAAATTGCTCTAATGACTCATAAGTTGCAGGGGTGAGCACAAATCTGGAAGTGGTATCGTTAAGAGGTGTGTTAATGACGCTGAAGCTCCGGGGAAGAGAGATAATGATCCAGGCTAAATTACTGCACAGCTGGATTCAGTCTAAGCCGGCAAAGCTTAGTCCTGCAGCATCATTCTCAGACAAAATACTGACCCCGTAGGGAGCCGGTGTGGGTTTCTCTGTTGTAAAGTCGCTTATGACCTCAAACATTCAAACTGTCCCTTTCCTGTCTTCACAGATGCAGCAGCTCTTCTACGAGAACTATGAACCAAATAAAAAGGGCTACATACGAGATCTTCACAACAGCAAGATCCACCGAGCCATCACTCTTCACCCCAATAAAAACCCTCCCTACCAGTATCGCCTGCACAGCTACATGCTAAGTCGCAAAATCGCAGACCTGCGCCACCGAACCATTCAGCTCCACCGCGAGATCGTCCAGATGGGACGCTACGGAGCAGCTGAGCCTGGCCGAGAGGACCTCCAGCTCGGCATCCCACCCTCATTTATGCGTTTCCACCCACGGCAGAGAGACGAAGTTTTGGAGTGGGAGTATCTGACAGGCAAGTACCTGTTCTCATTGTCTGATGGCCAGCCTCCCCGCCGAGGGATGGACTCCTCCCAAAGACAAGCCCTGGATGACATCATCATGCAAGTCATGGAGATGATCAATGCCAACGCAAAGACGAGGGGCCGGGTCATTGATTTCAAGGAAATCCAGTATGGCTACCGGAGGGTCAATCCCTTATATGGGGCAGAGTATGTGCTGGATCTGCTGCTGCTGTACAAGAAGCACAAGGGGAAGACGATGACGGTTCCTGTGAGGAGACACGCTTACCTGCAGCAGACCTTCAGCCAGATCCAGTTCAGAGAAGAGGAGGAGATGGACGCCAGAGCTCTGGCAAGTCACATCAACAAGGAGTCCGACTCCCTCTCATTCCTGTCGAACTCCCTCAAGATGCTGGTGCCTTTCAAGCTGGCCACGTCCGGTCAGGACCAGAGGGAACCAAAAGAGAAGAAGGTGAACATCTTGGTACCTTTGTCAGGACGTTATGATATTTTTGTCCGCTTCATGGCCAACTTTGAACGCGTGTGTCTGATCCCCAACCAAAATGTCAAGCTACTGATCCTGCTGTTTAGTACAGACAACAACACGGAGCGGGTCAAGCAGGTGGAACTGATGAGAGAGTATCACATAAAGTATCCCCGAGCTGAGATGGAGATAAAGCCCGTCGCCGGCTCCTTCTCCAGGGCCGTGGCATTGGAAGTGGGCTCGTTGCACTTCTCTAATGACTCGCTGCTCTTCTACTGTGATGTGGATCTGCTATTTTCCAGCGAATTCCTTAAGCGATGCCGGACCAACACTGTCCTGGGGGAGCAGACTTACTTCCCCATAATCTTCAGCCAGTACGACCCTAAGGTGGTGTATGCAGGGAAGGTCCCTAGCAACAACCACTACGTGTTCACCTCCAAGACGGGCCTGTGGAGGAACTATGGCTTCGGGATCGTTTGTGTGTATAAGGGAGATTTGGTCCAGGCTGGAGGCTTTGACACCTCCATACAAGGATGGGGCCTAGAGGATGTGGACCTGTTTAATAAGTTTGTCCAGTCAGGAATCAGGTTGCTCAGAAGCACAGACACAGGGATAGTACATGTCCACCACCCAGTCATATGTGATCCCAACCTGGAGGTGAAGCAATACAAAATGTGCCTGGGCTCCAAAGCCTCATCACACGGCTCTACCCAGCAGCTGGCTGAGCTGTGGCTGGAGAAGAACGACCACGGCTTCAGGAGAGCGGTCAGCAATAACGGCTCCGTTAGGACGGCGTGAGAACCACGACGCTGCTCACGTCTTCCTCCCAGTGGTGTTTTCACTACTTATTTATTTTTTACTGAAGTAAGACATCACCTGGATATATTTTGAACAAAGTGGCTTTTCTTAATGACGTTCAGAAAACACAAAACGATCAATTCAGTGACCCAAACTGGGGCCCAGTGTAACAATACATGAATCTAGACACGACGTCGATTGTGAACCTGATGGCACCAGGATCCGTGTGATCTTGGTTGGTAACGTGTTCCTCAGTGAAGGACACTGTCATGGCCTTCAAACATTGTTTGTCTTTGAATGTTACAAAGACTGAACGCGGTCCAGCTCTGTGGCGGTGAGAGGCAGGTTGCTTTCCTTCACTGTGGCTTTCTTTCCATTTGCTTCCATGGTTTTGTTTAACATGTAACACTGTTCTTTTTTTTTGTCAGCATATGTTTTTGTATTTTTCTCTTTCTGTAAACTGCTGGATCTAATATTTGCAATTTTCCATGTTACTGTCTAATTTATTGAATTTGCAGACTCCATATTCCAGTCCTACTGTTTAAATATGTACAACTGAAGGATTGTATAACCATGTCGGTTGTGGGACAGCTTTGGTTCATGCTTTTTTGTTCAACTCCTAATCACCAAAGAGTTTTGCGCGGCCTGCTTTCAATATCATGTTGCCTGTTTGTGTTGCAGGCACAAACATGAAACTAGCTGTACAATAAAGAGCAAGCAAATGCTCCATCCATCCCAGGCTTTGAGTGAAGTCCAATGAACTGAAATGGGATCTTTCTTTTCTGTTAAAGTGCTGTGGCCTTTGTCATGAAAATCTACTTTGTCTCTTCCTGTGATAAACGCGTGCTCATGGCCCAGGTTAGTCCTAAACAACAATACTGTATATTGTAAGTCTGTTGGGTTTATGCTCCTCAAATTTGTAAAACTGGTTTAACAGGATGAATAACTGTCTCATTATATCGTCTTTTTTTTAATATAATTTTGTTCTTTCAACTTTGTTTGGATGAGGTTTTCTATTTAAAGAAATAAAATGCGGAAAGTATCAACCTGCTGCTTTTGTAGTATTTTTGTATTAGTTAAACCTTTAATATTTTCAAGCTCCTGTTTGACCACAGCAACAGACTTAAATAAAAACAAGCGTCAGGTTTATGCATCTGTCCAGTTTGTGTTGTAAAGAACATTAACAGCATTTACTGGTTTCACCGACTGTTGGTCTATATAACATGCAACAACATTGTTTATTGCTGTGTATTACTGCAGAACCGCTGTTCACCAGCTGTCAGATACTGAAAGTCATCCAGTTGTAAACCCCCAACAGCCCCCAACAAACCTTAAGATTCCCAACAAACCCAACACCCCCAACAAACCTTAAGATTCCCAACAAACCCAACACCCCCAACAAACCTTAAGATTCCCAACAAACCTAACACCCCCAACAGCCCCCAACAAACCTAACACCCCCAACAAACCTTAAGATTCCCAACAAACCTAACACCCCCAACAGCCCCCAACAAACCTAACACCCCCAACAAACCTTAAGATTCCCAACAAACCTAACACCCCCAACAGCCCCCAACAAACCTTAAGATTCCCAACAAACCTAACACCCCCAACAAACCTTAAGATTCCCAACAAACCTAACACCCCCAACAGCCCCCAACAAACCTAACACCCCCAACAAACCTTAAGATTCCCAACAAACCTAACACCCCCAACAAACCTTAAGATTCCCAACAAACCTAACACCCCCAACAGCCCCCAACAAACCTTAAGATTCCCAACAAACCTAACACCCCCAACAAACCTTAAGATTCCCAACAAACCTAACACCCCCAACAAACCTTAAGATTCCCAACAAACCTAACACCCCCAACAGCCCCCAACAAACCTTAAGATTCCAAACAAACCTAACACCCCCAACAAACCTTAAGATTCCCAACAAACCTAACACCCCCAACAGCCCCCAACAAACCTTAAGATTCCCAACAAACCTAACACCCCCAACAGCCCCCAACAAACCTTAAGATTCCCAACAAACCTAACACCCCCAACAAACCTTAAGATTCCCAACAAACCTAACACCCCCAACAGCCCCCAACAAACCTTAAGATTCCCAACAAACCTAACACCCCCAACAGCCCCCAACAAACCTAACACCCCCAACAAACCTTAAGATTCCCAACAAACCTAACACCCCCAACAAACCTTAAGATTCCCAACAAACCTAACACCCCCAACAGCCCCCAACAAACCTTAAGATTCCAAACAAACCTAACACCCCCAACAAACCTTAAGATTCCCAACAAACCTAACACCCCCAACAAACCTTAAGATTCCCAACAAACCTAACACCCCCAACAGCCCCCAACAAACCTTAAGATTCCCAACAAACCTAACACCCCCAACAGCCCCCAACAAACCTTAAGATTCCAAACAAACCTAACACCCCCAACAAACCTTAAGATTCCCAACAAACCTAACACCCCCAACAAACCTTAAGATTCCCAACAAACCTAACACCCCCAACAGCCCCCAACAAACCTTAAGATTCCCAACAAACCTAACACCCCCAAAAAACCTTAAGATTCCCAACAAACCTAACACCCCCAACAGCCCCCAACAAACCTTAAGATTCCCAACAAACCTTAAGATTCCCAACAAACCTAACACCCCCAAAAAACCTTAAGATTCCCAACAAACCTAACACCCCCAACAAACCTTAAGATTCCCAACAAACCTAACACCCCCAACAAACCTTAAGATTCCCAACAAACCTAACACCCCCAACAGCCCCCAACAAACCTTAAGATTCCAAACAAACCTAACACCCCCAACAAACCTTAAGATTCCCAACAAACCTAACACCCCCAACAAACCTTAAGATTCCCAACAAACCTAACACCCCCAACAGCCCCCAACAAACCTTAAGATTCCCAACAAACCTTAAGATTCCCAACAAACCTAACACCCCCAAAAAACCTTAAGATTCCCAACAAACCTAACACCCCCAACAAACCTTAAGATTCCCAACAAACCTAACACCCCCAACAGCCCCCAACAAACCTTAAGATTCCAAACAAACCTAATACCCCCAACAGCCCCCAACAAACCCCTTTAGCAGCTCCAGCTTTCAGAGATGTTATATTTAGCTCCTGGTTTGTCTACCGTTTTTCTGGCTCCTGTGGATTTGGACTAGTTGGTAGCAACATTCCTCTCTTGGAACTCAACCCTTACATGGAAAGACTCATTTCACAACCCAACTGCAGAACCTCCCCGATCATAATTAAAACAGTAACAACAATGTAGCTGTAAACTGTGTGATATGAAGGATTAACTGTCCTCCCGTCAGCTCTAAACGCTGAACTAACAAACCACGACTTGATGTGTGTGGACACAAGCTTCCTCACCATTTGTTTGCTTTACTCATAGTTTGTCCCAATAACTTGCTGCAGTTTTGACTGGAATCAAGCTACAGTAGCTTCTGTCTATTGGCTCCTGTAAAATCCAAAGCAGGGTTAACGATGCTTCTCTTGACTAACAAAGTTCATAAAACATAATAGGGCGGGTTATGAATGTCAGTGTTATTGTCAACATGTTTTATGATTTGATAAAGAGGGAAGTAGGAGACTTCATCACTAATACATTGTGTGGTTATTGTTTCACTGAACGTTAGAGACGTGACCATGATTCATTTATAGCGAAGTGAAAAACCCTGGTAGCCATACAGTTCCAACCTCTGTTGGAATAGGTCGTCTCCGTGGCAACGACACAGGTGAATTACATCAGGTGATTAACATAGTGTCATTTTTATGAACAGCCGTTCCATCCACACACACACACACACACACAGTCAAAAATCACACAAACGCTCAATAACATCTTTTATTGATTCTGTTTGACAGATAAATAATCGGATTTGGCCTGAGAGCTGTGATCAGTGAAGCAACAAATCCACAAAATGCTGATTTAAAAGAAATGAGACAGTTCACATTCAATTTTGTCACGTTGGACGACAGCTGCACCGACAGCGATGTATTTGAACAGTATATACACTATGATCTGTGTTCATACAAACCTCTACAGACTAGAAGAGCTTTCACTTCTGTTTACAGTGTAGCCAAACAATCTTCAGCTGATTCAGCAGAGGCATCAGATCCAGCTTTGGCTACATCGTTTCCTGCGAATTCTTTCTGTCAACACCATCAATAAAAGGCCAACCAACAAGTCTCCTCCTTCCTTAAAGCAGCTTCTGTGTGTTTGAAAGAATCCTCCAAAACACCAGGTTTTGGTGGTGAAACTGAAGCCTGTGAAGCCTGTTGCATAAGAACAGATGTGAGTTGCTTGGCAGCGCCAGCCGACTTTCACTCAATTTAAATGACAGTGAAGCAGGGTGTTACTGTCTCTACTACGACGGAAATCTAAATATGAAAAGACGGACAACACTGGAGCCTTTGTTTTGGTGACTTTTCTACACGCCGCCTTATTTCTGCTGCTGGACAGCCTCTTAATTGAACGTTGCTCTGCACTGTGGTGAGAGGACCTAACAGCTGTGCACAGCAAACTTCATCCCCCTCCTGCGTGGCCCTCATGTCAGCATTCCAGAGCCCCTGCTCTGAACACTGGTGGTCTGTCAGTGTGTGTTCACCTTGGCTTGTCCTCCATGCAGAGCTGTGACTCTGCGCCCCACCATCACAGCACAAACGCTACCTTCTTCTCCTCAAGCTGGTCTCCAAGCGGCCCAGCTCCTCGTAGGACTTGTAGAAGACGTCCAGTTCGCGGCAGCCCCAGCCCCTCCAGACACACAGGCACCAGTCCATGTTTTCCTTGTGGAAGCCACACACAACAGTGTCCTTGGCCACTAGTGCTGCCTCCTTCAGGATGCTGACAGAAAGAGAGAGAAAGGGGGAGAGTGAGAGACTAGAAAGAGATGGATCTGCGAGGAAAAGAGAGGAATGCAGTGCAGAGGGAGCCAGCGTCGGCGGTAACATCTCTGTGCACTGCAATTAGCTCTTCCTAGGAACTAGTGGGCAGTTCTAGAAACTCAGAGGACACCACATGTACAAGTTTGTCTACGTTTCTACGTTTCTCTGTGTTAAAATCTCTACACCCCCAAACACTTACTCCTCAAATGTTGTCAATAAAGGACCAACTTTTGAACTTACTCAGATCTATGGCTGTGACAAAACTCCTTCTTCCAGTAACTGTCTAACATCTCTCATATCTGCATCTTGTGAAAAAGCTATATGAAAAAAAAGCACTATGAGCCAATACCATCCCTCCCTGAGTGATCAACAGCATCTAAACAAATCTATAAGGGACATTAAACACCATGACACTGAGTTTCCAGAGCAGACGGTCAGTGTTGGCTTTAGGATGGTTACAACACACCATCAGCAGCTGTAGAAGCTAGATGGACCCTCAGGCACAGCAGCCCCACCTGTAGCACTGGCCGAGGTCGCCAACCTACAGGTGTGGCATACGACAGCATACTGCTTATTAAGGGCTGCTGTGCTCGGCCCTTCAAGAAAGCTTACACAGAAATCCTTTCTGCAAAGGAGCAGCTGCTGGTTTCTTCCCAGAATTAATTACAGCCCAAGCGAGGCATCGCAAGCACACGATGAAAGATCCCGCTAAGCTTTCTGGAGGGTGCGTCACTCATTTAATACTTTAAACCGAAAATGGGACAAATGTAAATGGAGAAGAAAACCCAATTTAGAATTTACTAAGAGGTTTAAAGAATTTATTCCTGCATTAATTCGCGTCACAGTATTCAAAAGCAAACACAGCAAAACTAGGCTCTCAGAGGAAAACATGCAAAAGTATTAGCACGTTAGTGAAGCAGATGCTACAGCAAAGCCCAGAACACACGACACCCCCGTTTGTTAGGGTTTGTTTTAGCTGAATTCAATCATATCTAAAATTGTTGTCTGAAACGTCTGAGACTAGAGCCTCTGGCCTCGTGAACATGTCAGGACTTTATCACGTTTTATTCCACCGTGTGACGTGTAACGCGTGGCTGCTGTGATAATCGAGAGGATTACGTCCGGATGCGATGGTGGCAGAAAGGCCATATGTTCGTTTCCCGTTGTAGTGATGTCTACAGGTACATGCTGTGATTAATATTTTACTATGCTGTCTTTAGTTGAGTTTGTAATCAAACCCACAATTGCTGGTTAAGCAAGACAATTCTTTGCTCCTTTAATATGTTTTCATTAGCAATAATTATAATAACACTGGCTATAACAAAGATTAAGATGCATTTTAAGACACTCCCAAAATGTTTAGAAAGCAGAAAACCGTCTTTGGCTTAATATGGAAATATTGTAGACACCAAATAGTCACAGCAGTAAAAGCTCCCGCTGATTTTAATGTAAAAAACATTCTGAATTTACAAAGTGAGAAAAATGTTCAGCCGTGAGCTCACCCCAGCGAGGAACATTCAGGTGGTCTGAGAACGGCGACGACGCGGCCCCTCAGCTGGAGGCCATGTGGCTGCATTTCCACGACAAGCACGTCGCCTCCGTGCCTACGCAGCACACAGGAGCAGCCATGTGGGATTATGTATTTGGCTCTAAACGAACGAACTAGCATATTCTCTACATGTGGTTTCTGTACCTGGGGATCCACAGAGTGCCGTTCACTGGCAGCAGAGTGAAAGCCTGCAGCTGTGGTGCTGTGGGCTTCACAGCCTCCGCTGAGCCTACATCAGACTCTGGGTTGGTGGATGCATGTTGGTCCAGAACCTGCTCTGTGGGCAGAAGGACACTACTTGGACAGACTGGTGAGGAAGCTTCCGACCTCAGAGGCTCCAGGGAGCAGTGTGACGTTAGGGAGCAGTAGTCGGTCAGTGAGTCCTGGTGTTGGATAATCTGCATCCCTGCCTCCTCACTGTAGAGCAATGTCATGTCTTCATTAGTCCATTCCAGCTTCTCTACAGGCCCCTTGGCCTGAAGGTTTGCGGTCGTCACTGTGGGCGTCCTTCCAGGATGCTGTACCGCGAAGACGTCTCGTAGAGGATTGATGTCTCCGCAGCTGAAACCACAAACCACCAGCTGAACCGTGAGCTCAAAACCCAGGGACACTGCATTCACCTACACGACTCAGCAGGCGTCTGGGAACCCAGGAGATCAGATGACTTTTCCTGGGCTTTACGCTTTACGCGTTTCAGCTGATTCTTATTCGAGGCCGCTTGGACCCTGGAGCCATGTCATTATTATTATGCCTCCAGTGAAAAGGTCTCATCAAATATTAGTTAATAAATTTAAAAAATAACATTGTTTTGTATAGGTCGGATCAATTATGTAAGAATTCAGCAGACTCACAGTTATTTAACAGTCTGTATGTCCATAAATACAACCGTCCACCCGTGGACATGAAGCTTCACTTACCCGTACTTGGCACACAGCTCGTAAGAGGCGGCGTGGTACAGCAACAGGGTGTTACGGTCGTCCAGGACCCAGACCGCCTCCTCTCCCCACAGACTGAAGCTTGTTGCCATGGATACAACGGACCACGGTGGGCTACAGGCCTCTAACCTCTGAACTGCCTGAAGACTTTGAGTGTCAATGACGAGCAGACCTGAACCATTAGAGAACCACAACTGACCACACACAGACAGGAACAGCACAGTGAGAACAGGGACGTTGGGTTTCACCCTTTTTGCTGTGGACTTACAACAATACCATTTTACATCTGCTCACCTGGGAGCCACTGTTCACCAGAGCCATGCACTTGACCGGGTGGGATCTCTGCCTGGGATCGGAGTCCTTCAGGCCAAACACGGTTTTGTTAAGTGTGTGCGAACACAGGTAGGTTTCTCCTTCCAGAGGAAGCTCATCCACCAAGCTGTACACTGCCACCAGGCCATCGGACATCCCTGCAAACATTCTTGCCGTGCTCTTAAAAAGTAAGGAAAACAAATGTTTTTCATTCATTAGCGTACTGTACACGCCAAAGCTGATGAAGGTCACCTTTGTCCAAGTCTAGCTTCAGAGGTCTGTCTACTCTGGATGACGCCTACAAGTGTCCACACAAAGGACTCAACAGAGAAAACAAGTGTTTGGTTCACACAGCTACTGACTAATTACAGTGATTCATCCCAATAGACGCTGCTCTGAACAGTCCTGGATTCCATCTTATGAATGAGTATCTAGTGTAGTGCGGATAAATACACATGAGCTGACCTGTTCTCTTGCTGGAACAGGGAACAGGCAGGTGATGATGCCTGGACAGGAGAACTGTTTCTGGGGTTGACTGAGTGGACACATGCCATTCAGACAGTAGATGGAAACCTCCTGTTCCTGGAAGACATGCAGTAAACTATTACGCGCCGTGCTCTTTGTTTTTGAAGGGCCCTGGGGGTTGGGGTATGGTTGGCCCTCCCTGATGGGCCCAACACTGGAGACACAGCTCTGACCATCGGCTTTATCACAAAAAACGTCTGCTGCTTGAACCCAGACTGGCTGGTTCCACAGAGAGGAGCTTGTAGCTACTTTTAGAAACTCTAAAGGAAGCCACGAGGCCTTTAAGATTAGATGGAGCTTCATCATTGTGTGAGGAGAGATTATGAGGAGGAGACAAAAACACGATAAAACCTGGGAAGTTGCTTTAGAAAAGTAATTGTTTGACGAGCACCGGGTTCCTGCCACGGCCACACTCTGGCTTAACGGCTGTACCTCAGTGGCCATCCACAGAGTGGTAGCCATCTTCATCTGGCAGCTAATCCTGCTGCCTGGACAGGACATCCGCTTCACCTCCACCTGCCCCGTCTCCATGTTTACCACGGTATAGCTCCTTTAATACAGAGAAAACCTCCTGATCAGATCATGTTACTGAAGTACGTCCCATAGGGCTTTAAGCTGCGCTCGAAGACAGCTGCAGTGTGAAGCGTTAGCAACCTACAGCACTTGACCCTCAGTGACCTGCATCAGGAATAAAGACCTGGACATCTGTCCATTTGCTGAATACTTGACTTGTTTTCTTTCTTTCAGTTCAATAATAAGTTGAATCAGTATTTTAATGTAGTAGGTTTGTGAAACAATTCAAGAACGTAACTTCAGCAGATGAAGACTTTGAAGACGCTGAATGAAAAGCGGACAGACGGTGAAACAAACCTTCCATCCTTGTCTCCGTTCCAAAAGACGGACGTGTATCCTTGCACCTGGGTCAGGAAGAGCTGAGAGTGGTTGTCACAGGACAGGGTGTACCTGAGACAGGGAAAGCTGGGGTCCTGCATCTTCTTCACACACTGCATGGCCACTGGCCTCTGAACACACACACACACACACACACACTAGCAGTGAGAGATGTGCACAGAAATAGACTCACTGACACCTACTAACGTCCAGACTTCGTTTTTCTCTGCTGTCCTCATCTACAGCCATCGTCAGACTCAGCTGTGTGATGCTGCCAACCTGTTACTTCTGAGGCCTGTTGTTTGTCCAGTCTTGCTATCGAACATTTGAGTTGCTTATTGATTTGTGAGTGGGCAGAGGGAAGGAAGGCCCTGGGTTCATTTGCTGGGGTTTGCCTGTTCTCCCCATGTCTGCGAGGCTTTGCTAGGATGGCTGGAGACTGGTAGTGTGACTGGTCTCTATGTGTGGCCCTGGTCCAGGCTGAACCCCGCCTCTTGCCAAAACGACTCCAGCCTAAAATGCTTTGAGAGGAGTTTTGTTGTGAATTGGTGCTATAAAAATATGAAATGTCTACTGTATTGTGTTAAAAGAGCAGAAGTAGCCACCAACGGTTCTCAAGACAACACCTGGGTGTTGATCCACTGAGCTACAGCCTCACCTGTCACTGGCCTCCAGCGACTGTGGGCAGTTCCCTCTATTTAACATCAAGTAGACAGAAATGGGTTGTGATTAAATGTCCTTAAAGCCAAAGGAACAAAGAATCTCACCTTTTCGGGTTTTGTATCCCAGCATGCAGTCAACAGGTTCTGGAGGCAGTGGAACTGTATCCCCTCCGGCCTGCCCAGAACTGGTCGGACGCCCTTCGAGAGCTTCTTTGCTAACTGAAGTTGGTGCTGCCCCAGCGCTGGTCTTTGGCCAGAGAGCAGCTCATACAACACCATGCCGTAGGAGAACATGTCCACCTTGAGATGATCGAGGTTTGACAACGCTTTAAATACAACCGCTTAAGTCTGTTTGACGTCACTTGGGGACGCTTTGTGTTTTGCAGAGCTCAAACGAAAGGACCCTGAACAGAATTATTTGTAACAGCACATCCTCCGCACGACTCGCTAAAGAAGCTGCATCCGCACCTTTTCATCGTACACAATGCCCGGTCGGACCTCAGGAGCCTGGTAACCTGGTGTGCCTTCAGCCCCCAACGCGCCCTCGTGGAAGGATTGTCGAGAAATTCCATAGTCGGACAGTTTAATGTTCACCACATCCTGCTCCTGGAGAAACAACACAGACACGATCAAACTGGATGAAACACACGTTTCTGTGCACAAACATATTTGGTTCAAACTTCCTTTCTTTCCCATACAGACCTCCAGAGACCACACCAGGATGTTGTCAGATTTGAGGTCACAGAATATGATATTCTTCCTGTGAAGATACGCCAGCCCCGAGGCGATCTGATAGGACACTTTGAAGGTCAGCATGTGACCAAGGGGCATATATCTGGACTCTACAGAGAAAAACACAACACGTTGCACTAACTTCAAGACAAACTTCAAATGCAAACCAGGCTTCTTAGCTCGCTACGTGCCTCTGCGCTTCTCCTCCAGCACAGTGTTGA
Organism: Macropodus opercularis; assembly: GCA_030770545.1. NCBI lineage: Eukaryota > Metazoa > Chordata > Actinopteri > Anabantiformes > Osphronemidae > Macropodus > Macropodus opercularis. Next base: position 134,086 of record CM061091.1, read on the forward strand.
GGCTGCCCAGGGGGGCCAACTGCAAAGCAAAGCAGAGCGGATGGATGCTGATGCCCACGAGAGACACGATGCAGGGGTGGTGGAGAGAGTGCAAAATACTGGCCTCCTGGCGGAACTCAGAGAAGCTTCGCAAGGCATTGGACGACTGCAGGTGTTTCACCATAGTGTCTAAAGGAGAAGGTAAGAATCTCTGCATCACCCTTGTGTCTTTACTCAGTGGCTACACCTGTAAAATTCAATCCAGGAGCTCTGCTGTGAATTCTGTTATTATTAAGCTTATACCTTCTCCATTTTTAAAAGGAATCTTTTTAGTTATCTGTTCATTACTACCGAATTATTCTAATATAAAGCACCAGCACCCACTGAAACCAAGTCTTTATTCTTTGGGTGTTGAATTACAAAGCGAGACCTGTTACTACGTCTCTGTACCTGTGTCACTATTGACCGTCTGCTCTCGCCACTTCTTGATGTGGAAGCGTTTGATGGCCACAGGCTCGTCACAATACCGGGCTCGGTAGACGATGGTTCCACTGCCCCCCTGGCCAAGCATATTATTCTTCTCCTCAGAGAACTCCAACAGGCTCTTCTCCAGAAAGAGCCTAACACAAACACACGAGAGAAATGTCATTAGCTCTCCAAACTGTACAGCACCTACATTTGTCTTTGTAAGATCATTAGCTTTTTTAATTCGATTTAGTGGTTGACGCATGTTCATTAAAACAGTTCTAAGAGTCACTACGCTCACTACCGTGGCATCGCAGCTGATGTGAGCCTTTAAAATAGATTGTACTACAACACAAGCACATTTTGACAGATTCGGTGGTGGGTGCAACCACAGCAAACTAAAAGTTGAGACGCTACCGTGTAGGGAAGTCAGTCATGAAGAGTTCAGGGACCAGCTCCTGAAGGGGCAGTGGCTTTTCAGGATGCAGAGGACAAACGATGTGCTCCTCCTCCACTGCAGCGAGCACACAGTCCTCCATGTTAAAGTAATGAACCCCCGCTTCTCCTCGGTCATCTGCTTCGCCTTCTCCTCCTTCTCCACTCTGCTCTGGACGGCTCGTTGAAAGCTCCGGCTCCTGTTCTGTCAGTGAGGCACACAGAGAACAGGGGGCGAACTGCTCTATCAGAAGACTCCCATCGCTCTCTGTGGCCGTCAACGCTGCAGGAAACAAAACAAACGTACAGTAACTTCATTTGCTCCAGGACAGATATCGCGGCGCATGTACACAAGTACAGCAGAAGTTCGCTTCCTGCCAAATAGTCCGATCCTTTCCCAAAATGCTCTAATTGGAATTCTTCCCCTTGTCGACCAAAACTAGCGTCTGTAGTCAAGCTAGTAAAAGTCTGAATTAGGATCCAAAAGAAGTTTTACTCTGGACACGTGTGACGCAGCGGCCACATCCAGGTTTGGCAGCTGCCTAAGGACCAATACGCGATGGGCTTTACTGGCTTGGTGGACACAACAAAGCTCTAGTCCAGAACACCAGCTGTAAAAATCACGACGGCGACGCAGAGCTGCTGCTGTCAGGTGACACCGCTGGAGCAGCTTTAAGGCACCAAAGGCACCTTGAACAGGGGAAAAGCGTTGATGGCAAAACACAGACTGACCACTGACCAGGAAACCACTGGTCGATCAGAGAGTTGACATGGTCTGTGATGAAGGCCATGGCGGAGAAATCTCTCAACTCTGACTGGCAGCTGATCTTGATGCCTCCACTCTTCTTTTTCTTCCAGTTGACATCTGACGACTCCACACTGCAGAGACGCAAACAAGTGTGAGTGAAGAGCAGCTATCTGGGAAAGGTGTGACTACAGAGAAGCAACAAGCATGTTGACGGATTGATTTGATCTAATATGCAGGACAAGAAGGAGGCTTTACCAACAGATCTAAAGCTGGTGAAATGTTTTAGTCCTCAGTCAATCAGCCGCTGGAGAAGCCAAATGACACACGACGGTAATACGAAGTAGCTCCGGCAGGGATACTTGGAAAAACACTTTCGTTAACTAGCTTTCGTTTGGGTCTCATTAGTTCGTCAATATTATTCTTCAGGGGGAATTAGGTACAGCACTGTACAAAAGCTAGGAATCAATAGAAGGTTCCCTGACTGCGCCCACAAGGGTTCAAACGTACACTAAACACTGAGAACTTAAAATGATATGTTTTTGTCTCTCACTTTTTATTTATTCACTTAAGCCTCTCTTAAATGTCTGACTTGGTTACTGCCCACATGCTCTGACCTGAGGTAACCTCCATCAAACGTGACCAACAGCCCCTCCTTCCAGTAGATGGTCTGGCTGCGTCGGACTCTGAAGGTGCTGCAGCGGTTCCTCGGCTGGACTCCAGCAAAGCTGTAGATCACAGAATTCCTGCTGTGCTGGCTCCTACGGTTTCTTTGTGGTTCAAACAACTGCACAAACGAAAGATTTAAGGCCACGTAAAGAAGAAGTGTGTAAGAATATCTTGTAAACTATGAGAATCTGATGGTAAAGTTTCAGTACGTGCAGGTCCATCTCTGTGAGACTGATGAGCATCCTGGCAATAAAACGCTCCCAAAATCCAGCAGGAACAAAGCTCATCTTAAAAATACGCTGCAGGGTATTGTTGGTGTGCTGATGAATGCTGTGGATGTCCATGGCTGGCTTGGGAGGAAGGAGGTGGGGCAGCAGATAGCTACGGAAAGCAGACAGGAAAAATAAAAGACAAACTACGTTTGGGTGTGTGTTTGACCGCTGCTGCCAGTGTTACTGTATGACAAACGGTTTGTGTGTGACGCAGTGGAACATTTAAGATGGGATGTGGGACGGCCAAGTAGTTACAAGCGAAATAAGGGAACGAAAGCCAAGACTCTTTACTTTTACCTGTTGTTGGCCACAGGCAGCGCGATCTCAAACTTTGCTAGAAACTGGAAGTACTGTTCCTCTGTTTGCTGGGTGAACCCGGTTCCTACCAAAAGCATCTAAGCAACAGACATTACACAGAACTGAATAGAGTCAGGTTGTAATAAAAGCCAAAACAACTCAAAGCCCACATGTTTTCTTTGGCGTCTTACCCTAAGGTCTTCAACTCGGATCAACCCATTTCTTGCTACAGAGCGAGAAGACTTGAGATGAATGATCCTCTCCAGGCATTCTGACAGCCACACAGGGCAGAGGAAGTAGAGGGTACACAGGCCGTGGCTGGTGTCAGGAAAGTGCAGCAGGGTGCCGGTCTCGATCAAGAAGCTGATGGCTGAATGGGACACAGCGCAACAGGAGAAGCATCTTTCAACAGCAGACAACCCTTCCACAGATTTGTTGGTTGATTAAGGATCTGGTCAAGTTGTGCGCACTGCATATTAGCTCAAGGGATAAATGACATTTTCCCAAAAAAATAGTTATTTTGAACATTTCAAGTCACGTTCTAGGTGTAAACAGGTTCTAGTACCAGTCTGTAGGTCCTCATAGTCTCTGATGTCATTTTCTGGGGTTTGTTTGATGATGCCGTCCAGTTGAACATCAGTCAGGTACTGTACGTCTCCTTCGAGGTCTCGTCTGCACTTTTCTGCAATCACTGCCTCCTGAAGTGTCAGGTAGCTCTTAGGGATCTGTTCAGTGTGATCATTTTCATAGGTTTGTGATCTAATCTTTTGATCAAACAGGTTTTTGAGGAACCCAGGTGCATTAAAACAAACTCACTACTCACCAGTCTGCCCAGTAATTTACTGCCAAAGGCTGAGCTGTTGTTGTCCTTCATGGAAAGCGTCACCTGACAGATCAGCTTCTTTAGTGCATCCAGACCCTCCAGGGTCCTACAGGACACTTCACTGAGCACAGAGACACACACACTCTACAGTGTCAGACAGTCAAGGCATAAGCAGTGCAGCGTTCTTTAATACATATGTGAACAACAGAGCTTAAAATCTGTGCTTACTGCAGGTGTTTAACGGTGATGTCTGGGTAGCCCTTGGCTCGAGTCCCTGAGGGAGATCGGCACAGAGCCAGAATATAAGCCCTGAGCGTTGCTAGTCTCTCAGTACGAAACTTCGAATCGATAAGATCCAGATGTGTTCCCACAACAATCACTGCAGAGTTCGGTGCTCGTGCCTGCAGGCCACAACACACAGCATTTAGTTTATTGTGTAGGTACACAAGCACAACAAAGCAGGGTGGCGTAAGCGGCCCCGTGGTGATCCAGCTTCCTGAAGTTAAACAGTGAACGTTTGAAGCAGATTCGCTCTCTCTAGCTACTCGGAGCTGTGAAAAACAAACTTTACAACGAAATTACGAAACTCCCATCATCAGTCTATGCAACACAGCCCCTCAGCAACGTAGAGAGGACGCAACGCGGAGCGACAGGCCGCACGATTCAGCCCAACAGGACACAGAAATACTGACTTCTGAGCGAAAACATCTCACAGCCCATGATCCAGCCTCAAATGCGAGGAAAGCCACCACTGAACTGTAGAGCCTCCGCTCAGACCTCAGTGGCTCTGCCCAAGAGAGAGAGTGTTTGTGTCAGAGAAACACACGAAGTACATTTCACCTCGATGTTGAGCAGCCATGTCTGCAGGTTGGCCACAGCCTCTTCCCCCAGAGCCAGGTTCCAGATCACCACATAGAGAGCCTTATCGGTGAAGAAGCACTGGTTGACTGTGGACATGCTGGCTTGGCCACCGATCTCCCACACATTGAACGCCATCGCGTCCCTCTGCGTGTGCGACACGAAGGCTGTATGAACTCTAAGGCGATACGGCCAATAACGTTACGGACGTATCGGGGTCACTAAGGAACCAGCCCAGGTGTAGCAAGAGGCTCTTCCACATCACAACAACGGGTAATTAGTGAATGTAGCACAAGCACAAAAACAACATCAAATCAGACTTTGGTTGCTTGTTGTTTTCCAATTAACTGGTTTCATTCTTTTGGGGATGTTTCTCTGGATCCTGTAATGACTTGTACTGTACGTGTTTTCCTCACATTAGTTCTCCCTCCACTGGCTTTGTCCAGGACCCAGGTGGAGGTGGACACGCTGCATTCGGCTGGAGTGAAGGAGGACGCCCTGCCAGTCTGTAGCGCCTCTAGAAGGGCCGTCTTCCCCTGCCTGGGCGGACCGATCACGAGCATCTTCAGAAGTTTACAAGGTTCCGCCTTCCGAAGATGTGCCTTAAGAAAAGCAAGGACAGATGCAGGACCTGACCAAGAAACAAACCAAGTTAATGTCATGTTAACAATGATATTAGCACCTAGAAGCAGGCGACACTACAAAACCAAACACACCGTCTGCTTCAGCAAATACTAAAGCAGGACATGTTTCTTCACTGTACAGTTCAATAGAAATATGTATTTTCAGTTCATCTTGTGTAATTCCAATATATTTTACACAAAACAATCAGATAAGCTTCAGATTATTTTTATTTAATTTTTGTAGTAGAGTAAAGCGCTGCCCAGGGTATCTTAGCACAGAACGAGGCTCAGGACTGGCCACACCTCGCTGACATTAGTCAGCTTTTATTGGCCTGTATGACGCAAATGATAAGTTACAACTGGTTTAAAACTGACGACTTCAAAATGTCTGGTTTCGACCGTACCTTCTTTTCTTACATCCTCAGGAACATTGGTAATATTGAGGTCTTCTATGTCCAGTTGCCACAGGTTGGAGAGTTGACCAAGCTCTGCTGGAAGCTCCCTGATTCCAGGATTACTGTCACCAGAGCAAGTACAACAAAAGCAGCCGGTTTCATAAAACAGTGGCATATGGAAACGATATTTTTGACAACAATGAGAACATCCGGAATTTAGTAGTTCAGGAAGTGAACCAACGCTTATAAAAGTGCTGCAACCAGCTGTAGCAGGAACACGTGGTCCCGTAAAAGCTGTGACTGACTGGATGGATTTATTTTTACTTTTGACTTTTCTTCACTGAAAGTGTGCGAAAACTAAGACACGTCTATTTGTTTCATGCATTAAATAAATAAATAATAATTACTGAAGTCAACTCCATCCAGCATATGGGAATAAGGGATCTGAGTTAAATGGTGGAAGCTGAATATGTCTGTGGAAGATTTTGATGCAACACTGAATAGGAAAAATACATATGGAATTTAACAATAAAGATTTAGGTACTTTAGTATAGACAAAGATGTTCACTGTCCATAAATTCCCACTGTGTAAAGTTTATATTATCTGCTTGGTATTGGTGAGTTGACATAGATACATTAGTATCTGCAGAAGGAAATTATTCTAGAAGCCAGGAACAGTTTTACTTTATATTATTTTCTTGGCTGTTTGGCCACTACACAAAAAACCTCTAACTACAGAGTCTTTGTACTGAATCTCCTTCCAGCGGTTTTGGAACAGTACACAAGTGTCAGTTAGGAAGTCGGTTGCGGGTTGAAAGCCAACAGACAGAGGAACTAACTTGGAGAGGTAGAGCTCTGTGAGGCTGTGCAGGCCGCAGACGGACTGAGGAACACACTCCAGCTGGTTGTCATTCAACAGAAGCACTTCTAGTGAATCCCGCAAAATCATAGGAAACTCTATAGGAGACACTGTCCAGAAAGAAGAAAGTCTGATGAAGCTACCTGCACAGGAGGCGAAAGCTTTCAACGGCAGAAGGAGGAAGAGCGTCCGGAGGTGTCCTCCTGACTGCGTTAGGCGGAATCCTCGCACCGCTTCATACAACCATATTTACCTGGGTCTGGGTCCCGCTTGGTCCATGTTGTCAGAAAGGCAAGCCTGCTGGTTTTGTGGCCCTCCTCTGCTCTACAACACAAGTACAATACAAGTAGTAAGAAGTCAACTAACGTGAAGTCCCAACTAAACGAGCCACATCAGATGCCTCCATGTCCTGTAATAGCAGCTGCTTTCAAGTTGATTTAACTCAATAAGTTCTCCATTAATACATATTCGTACCGTTTTCCAAATGTTACAGATCACTCATGGTAATACTTTCACACATTAATGTATTTTATATATACAGTTGCAAGAAAAAGTATGTGAACCCTTTGGGATTTCATGGATTTCTGTATAACTACGTTCGGATCTTCATCAAGTCACAACAACAGAAAAACACAGTCAACACAAAACCTAATTCTGTTTCATCAAACCTAGAGCCTGTTGCTGAAAGTGTCACGAGTGTGTGGGGACTTACTTGCCCAACTGGTTCTTAGAAAGATCTAGAGTCCTGAGCTGAGAGCACTTCCACTTAGACGGAGGAGGCAGTGTCACAATAAGATTCCCACACAATTTCAACGAGATCAGAGCCTGATGGGAGTAGAAGACAGACCCTAAATCACACATTCACGTCGTCCTTTCATGCACAGACAGACTGGGTGAGCTTCTATGACAATACAATTATATACAAATACTACAGGAACATCTGTTCTTTGCCGTTTCTGGTGTTTTCCACGCAACGTATTTTCTACAGGAGAAGCACTGGCTCCAGTCGAAGGTAAGATTGTTGACACAAGACAATAGTAATTATAACATCATGCAGTCAGGGAGGTGACACATTACATAACAACGTTGCAGTCACCAAAGAGACAGGTCCAGGGCAATTAAGACTTTTGGGAGTGATGGAGACACAAAAGTCCAACGGCCATGTGAGACGGCAGCTCGTGTGGTGGTTGACGGAGCTTTGCTGTGTGCGTTCCATCAGTCCTCTCGCAATCAAAGATCAGGAGGATCACAGTTCAGAAATCACAAGACACGAGATTTTTCAAGTAAGAACCAATAAAATTTCAACAAAAACAACAAAGCCAAAGAATTAACTGGTTCACAGCCAACAGAGTGACGCTTCCTTCAAAATGTTATAGTACAGACACACGATGTTTGGAGACTCATATTACAACTTCCAGTTTATATTAAATGCATTTTTACTGTGCATGACACAAAGCAACAATAAAGGCAACCCACACTTAACAGGGTGTCATAAATTGTACACATTATTAAGACAAATTAAGCTTTTTATATCTAGTGTGTATTGTTTATCCAGTTTTAAGCAGAGATGTCCTGGTAGTGATTCATTAGATTGCCCTTACCTCCAGCTCAAAGATATAGGAGGGCAGTTTTTTCAATCTGTTTTCACAGAGGTCCACCTCCTGCAGCTGAGTCTTCCAGAAGATAGAAATAGCATCTGGTAGACTTTCAATCACATTGAAAGAAGCTTTACACTGCTTCTACAGGAAAAGAGAACGAGGTTTATGTTTCGTGTAGATACATTGTTCGCATGTGAAATGTAGAAGATGACATTTTCATTCATTTTCCTAGTTGCATTAATATTTCTGCGACATGTGATGACATGAAACAGCTTTTGCTTTTGTGTAAACTATGTGTGAAGGTATTTGTTTGCCAAAAGTATGCAAAACATTTTTTGGTCTCAACAGTGGCAAAGTGTGCGCTTTAGCAGCCTGTGTTCATGCTGCATGTTAGTGGAAAGTGGAAGATTTTCTGTCTGGTCTCTTACCAGTGGACAAGCCCAGGGGTCAGGGAAGGTGCTCAGTTTATTTCTGCACACATCGAGTACAGTCAGGGCTTTCAAACAGTGCATGACTGCTATGGGCAGACTGGTCAGACAGTTACCAGACACATCCAGCATCTCCAGCTTACGAAGCCCAATCCAGTTAATAGCTGACAGTACGGGATAAAAAACAGGGCCATTATTTAAAAGAAAGAAAACTCTGTCCCATTCTCTATGTTGAACAAGGTCAGTTGGAACATACTGGTAGGGATGTCAAACAGGACTATAAGCTGGTTCTTGGCCGCATTGAGTCTCCGGATCTGGGTTAAATGCAGAAGTCCAAGTGGCAAACTGGTAAACTGGTTCTGAGAGAGATTTACCTCCTGTAAACTAGAACAGAAAAGACAGTGGGTGAGAAATTACAGGATCCTCACCCACTATCAGCAGAAGGAGCAAGAGACTGCCCAGTACCTGGACCATCTGCCTGTACCTGGTGCAGATGACTTCCTGGGAGCTGGAAGCAGAGGGCAGGTCTTTAAGTGCATTGTCAGAAAGATCAAGAGTTTGCAGATGAATGAGGCCCCAGGGCACCACAGAGGGCAGAGCATCCAGGCTATTGGATGACAAATCCAGGTGAGTTATGCTTGAAGAAATGTCCATGAACCAGTCGATCTCCAACCAGGGCAACTGTAGACCACTCCAACAAACACTAACAGTCTGCAGACACACAAGGCAGAATGTCAAGAAGAGGCATGTGAGCAACAGATAAACAGCAGCACAGTTGAATGTTCAAGGTTTCACAAATGTGTGATCCCTCATAGGAGCACGTTTGTACATCTGGTACTGTCTCAGGGTGATGCTGATGCAACTAACGACGCTGGTAATTAGCTGAGGGTTCTAAGTTTGACTGCACATCAGAAGTTTTACTTTAAAAGAGAATCGTAGCACAACCAGAGGATGCAGCAGTGCTGCTGATTCAGAGGGACACAATCCAGAGGCGACAAAACTAAAAATTAATTACAATGCTGGTCCAACCATCCTGCCTGAGTCTGTTGCTGTTGTTCTTCTCTATCTCTTCACTCCAACCGGTCAAGGCAGACGTTCTCCCGCTGATCCTGGGTCTGCTGGAGGTTTCTTCCTCTATAGAGTTTTCCTCCACTGTTGCTATTAAAATGTGCAATTTATTGATTGTCTCCAGTTCAAAGCTGCTCTATGTGGATTTGTTGGGTTTAGTTGTGTCAGGTCTTAAACCTCACTGTAAAGAGCCTTGAGATAAACTGAGGTTGTGACTTGGCGGCATAGAAATAAAAATGAATTGAACTACAACCAATAGTGGCAGCAGATGATGCTTGACCATTACTACATTGAATGGCCTCAGTACTTTGCTAAAAACAGACAGTACCTGGGCTGTGCACAGTGAAGTAGATGGTAGAGAAGCATCGTGAAGCTGCTAAACTGAGGACTGGTCACGTGTCCACTGAAAGTGTCGCCTTCACTCACATAGTCAGAATATTGTAACTATAAAAAGTTAAAATGGCTAAAAGCAGAGTATGATAAAATTTTTATGAGCCTGATGATCAAAACCATAAACAATGAAGTCTCATGCATCTTGTACATCAAGTGTACTTTAATATCCCACAGAGAGTTTTACCCAGTGAAGCTCAGCATCAAAACTAAGTCTTTTATGATGGGAATATTAGTATTCATGAACGCACGTAAAAGCATTTTCCTGTTTTAACTCATTGGTCTCCAAATGTAAACAAATCCTGTCCACGGATGCCACATGGTCACAATGTGGATGTTGTTGATTCATGTTTTCTGGGACAACCAGTACGTGTAGGTTTCTTTTTTACTCTGATGAAACTATGACCAGAACCAGCCTCGAATGTGACAACCTCACATTGGTGGTTCTGTACAGCATTATGGGCTCACTTTGACACCAGGACACAGACCTCTTTTTCCTGTGTGTTGGACGTTTTCTGTAGTTGGAGTCTGAGGAGCCGTTTGCTGAAAGCTGGGTGGTCCATCAGGGTGTATGAGGAGAATCCTGCCCCATTCTGCAGAAGGAACTGAGCGATGTCCACATTACCTGCAACACAAGACACTACTCAGCCCATCCATTCCTTTCAGGAACAAGTTCTGCATCTTTTTCTCTTGTAGTCAAGAAAATAAATAAATAAATAGCAGATAAAGGTGAAATTTCAAGGGTAAAATCAGGATTTATTACCCATTAATATGTTTAAAATGACAACCATCTAAAGTTCAGCACCGTTGCGATTATAAATTAACATTAAATGGCTCCTTTTGATAAACACATCAACAAATTAAACACTTCAATTGTTATATTTTATTTTTTGTATTAAAGATGTACCAAAATATCAACTAACTTAATAATCTATTAAATATATGAAAAAAGATGCAAAGAAAGGAATCAATCAATGGGACATATCAGCAAGAGTTTTCCTACAATCTGTACACAGACAAAGAAAATAGCAAACGAGCGCTGACGACTGAGCCCAGGTTGGAACGTGTACATGTACGTTCAGTGGAGAGCAGACACAGGTGGACTGGCCTTGACGTAGCTCTGCATGTACTTCTACTGGATCGTATTAGTGCGCGTCTCCCTACCTGCTTGTGCAGCAGCATACAGTGGAAACCCGGTGATGACGGCAAACTCGTTGCTGTTCACAGCGCAGTCCTTGGCATCAGCATCATAGCTATTGACCAGCAGCTGGACCACATCCATGTGTCCCTGCTGGCAAGACGTGGCCAGCATCCAGTTAAGCAAGTCTCTCCTTACACATGGACCTGAAACACACGTCAGAGTCCAAAAGCAACGCACATTGGTAGACTACAGACTCATTTAGGCTACCGACCAATTTAGAGGAAACATAAAAGCTTTGCAGTAGAAGTGATCCTTGAATTTTAGAAATATTTCCAGAATTAGGAGTTCACATAGTTTATATTCTTTTTAACCTTCCGATATATTAAAATACATAGGTAAGTACGGTTCTATGAATCACTGGATGACCGACAGTGGCCGAGTGTGGATGTTTCCTCCTCACAAGTCGAGAACTAATGCGTAAGCAGGCGCCTCCTGTAAATAGCTTCCACAACAGAACAAGTGTGAGCGGTAGGACGTCGCGCCACCTGTGTCTTATTCTTACGGCTGATCAGCGTACGCTAGTATATATTTACAACAGCTTCTTGCTCCTACCAGGTATAGAATCCAGCAGCTCTTTGACCAAGCTGGAATAGCCGTGGTGTGCTGCCACGATGGCTGGGTGACCGCTGGATGGCTCGTGGGGCACAGCAATGGAGACTTCTTTTAGAAGGTAGCGTACACTTTCCACGTCCCCGTATTGGGTGGCCACAGACAGGAGACGCACCTAAAACAACAAATGGAAAAACTGAAAATTGGCAGTAAGAATATGCATCACTTGTGCATCTGAACTGCTCATGCTCATGGGAGTCAGGGGGGCTATGGGAGGCACAAAGTGGCACTGAATACCCTCGACTCTATCCCTTCGCTCCGCCTGGTCGAGGCAGAGCCCACAGTGAGCCCGGTTCTGCTCTGTAAAGAAGGCTTTTCCACTTCACGGCTGCCATTAAGAATTAAATGACAATTTATTGATTGGTTTTTCCATTAAGTACTTGCTCGAGTGGAACGTGTTGGGTTTTCTTAGTAAGTAGTTGTGTAAAGTCTTAAACCTGACTTGACGACTTTTGTTGTGGATCAGCACTATGTACATAAAAGGTTGAACCCTCTGGCACCCAGCGTGGTTAGCGCCAGCGCTGGTACTCACCCCGTCGACGTGGGGCATGCCCGCGCTACACTCCAAGCAGCAGGCTTGTTTGACCAGCTCTTTGGCAGCATCCGTCTCTCCTGCTTTATACGTGGCCTGGATGTTTTCCAGAGTGGGAGGAGGAACCAGTCCGGACCTCGTGCCCTCCGCCGCCGACGCCTTTGCTCCCATCTCCTCCACAGGTCCTGATAACACAGAACAGACCCGGAGGGAAAACCCCGGTCAAACGGCAACGATCATATATAATCTTGTTGGACACACTGTGGTTGCTGCTAGACTAAAGTGTGCTACAGCAGCTAGACTTGCCCAGAACTAGGTCGTCTTATTACAGAAGGCTCAGACTGAATAAGCTAGAGTGGATTAGTGCACCCTGCGCAGAACACTGCATCACTAAAGATGTGGTTCTTTACAAATAAATACCAACTCAAAGAAACATTCATTATTAATAGAGTTAAAGACGACAAGGCTCTCTCACTACAAACGTAGTCTAGTGCTGCTGCTGTGTACAACACACACATGGCTGTAAAAGGCCGTGTTGTGTTGTTTTGACTCGCTTCATTTAATACTACATGACATAAACAAAACTGTGTTTGGGACGTGATATGCAGCAACTACCAGATATTCATACGACTGTCAGGTTATGTTTTGTCCAACCTGAAGCTTATATGAAGTGAAAGCGGAGCCAGTGTCTGTAAGCTCATTGAACTGCTTACATGCATTTGGCCCCTCAAGCAGAAAACCCAAACAAAAGGTAGACAAGACCAAACATGTCTCACATTTTTGAAGTCAGGACAGTGAATGTACTCTAACGTCCTTTATCCTCATTCCTCGGTCTCCTCTTTAAACCCGTGTCCACGCTGTTATTCGCAGGACATTAAACCTCTGACTGACATGAACAACCAGACTAACACACAGGCTTGTGGTTCTATTATGGTTTCAGTTCTCCATTTGCTAATTTTAAGCACCACTGCAGTCCTTCCACAAAGTGACATATTTCAGTTTCTAGTCGCATCTTTTGAATAGTAATGCCACCAACAACTCATGCAGGAAGCAAAAGGCTTTTAACTGACAGTTTACTCGTGACTCACGGCTTTGTTGGTCCATGTTGGTGTTTTCTCCAGAGTCCTGGGAGAAGCCAACAGACCAGTAGGACATTACTGCTGGAGTGACTGGTTAACAACTGTGAGACACTTCAGAGATGGAGGTTGGATTGAGTTGTCTCCCTGGAATAAAGTCAGAAAATACAGTGAGACACAACACAGCACAAACAATTCAAAAGAAAAAACATGCTGCCAATTACACTGGGCAAAGGGCAGAAACACATGGAGCTAGCGAGAGGGGTCTTGCAAGGACACACATGGTGATTTTGGTCCATCCCAGTCCACTGAGCCACCAGGACACTTCATTTGAGCCTTACCAGTTCCCAGTTGTTCAAAGAGAAAGAGCTGAGTTCACCAGACTGTGCACAGGGCAAACATGGGTCATCCAGCTGCGGTCGGGACACAGGGACAGATCGCTGACATTGGGTCAACGTCTAGTCCGGTTTGGAGCTGAGAAACAGAGGTGACTGCTGGAATGCAGCTGCTCCTCCTGGTACCCACCACCAGTTGTCCAGCACAGCCCCCATGTCCAGGCAAAGGGTGGCACCTGGCACATTGGGGCCCAACCCCAAGGTGGAGGAGCGGGTCCTGGTCCCCCGGGTGTCCGCCCCCCTGGCTCTGGACGGGTGGCGTATGCTTCTAGATCCTACCTCTGACACACAGAGAGTAGCGACCAGCAGGGACAGGATAACTACTAGCCAACAGCTGTGGCTAGGCTAACCAGCTAACAGAATGCTACGGGAGGGATGCGAGACAATGACCCATGACCCATGACCCATGGCCCATGACCCTTGCACCGCAGGGACCCGGGTGCCTCACGCCAAGGAGTGGAACCAAACGCTAGATGAGCCTCATGGAAGCGTCCCACACACAGCGGTCTGCCTTACGGTGCCGACAACTGTTTACAGTCGTTCAATAACGGAACCCAACACAGAACACGTCCTCAAACACCTACACACGGAAATTAGAACATTTAACCGACTATCCGGACGAATATTAGGCTCCATGGATTACCCATGATGCCCCGCGGGTTGCAACAACAAGATCAAACACAAAAAGGCCAATTAATAAAGTGTCAATGAATTGATGTTAGACATTCACTGTTCTTTCTCCTCTAATTTATGGGCAATGTGTGTTTTAGAGCAAGTGGAGTTTGTGCAGCCACAGAAAACTCTTTAAGTTAGTTATAATGAGTTTGGGCTTGATCTTTGTAGGCACTAATTAAATGGGGCCTTGATTAAAGATGATGGTGGATCATGAAAGTATGGAGGTGTTTAGTTTTAAACCTGGTCCACAGCACGAGCCCCATCTGTCCATGTGAAGCCGTAAACGCCACAAAGCTCACAAACATGTCAGTTATCAACGGGGAACAACGTTTGGCCGCTCGCCAGCTTTTGACGACGAGGAAATGAAAAGGACGTAAACTCTGACGAATCGGGTTTTACGCTTCTGCTTAAGAACAAACATGATCCATGTGAACCGACCGGATGTTTGCGCGCCGGTATTGGTGCTTTGATCCACGGCGACAACGTCACGTTCCAACACAAGCTGCGCAAAAAGTTGCAGCCGAACCAGTGAAGCCAAGCGGTTTGCGTCAGTTAATGTGTAACTCACCGCATGGCCGACGCGTCCAGCGAGCCCCGACACGCCTTCACAGCCTGAAGCTTCTAAACCGGAGCAGGGTCGGGATCCGAGTCCGGCATCTAACTGCACTTCCTGGTTCCATGGCACGAAAGTCCCAACTGTGACGCACGTTGTTTCAAGTCAGGCTGGATCGCCGAGGAACTTCCGGTAACCTTCACAATAAAGCATAATCGCGACGTTTACTAAGAAGAACAGTCAGAAACTCGTTAGTGAGAAACGATGCAAGACAATTTAATATCAGTATTAATAGCCAGGTGAACAATGTTGAACTTCCAACATAAAGTAACAGTTGACTGGCATCAGCAACAGCAGAAATTATTGAAATGTTCAGTAGTCAATGAAAATCCTTATTAAATATAATAAATGACAAGAGGGATTATATACTGTACATATAGAAGAATGCGAGAAGGCCTTTCTGTGTGGAGTCTGCAGTCAGGCCGATTGGAAACTGGATAAATAGAAGCAGTGTGGCTGGTCGTATGTGTGGCCCTTGTCCAGGGTGAACCCTGCCTCTCGCACACAGACAGCTGGCTTAGGCTCCAGCACGGCTGCGGTAGAAGACGAATGAATAATAATCGAACTGATAAGTGTATGAGAAGTAAAACTGTCAGGCTCATTTTCCATATAACAAGCAACCTGATATAGATGCCATGACAATACTGACGCAGCATTATTACCGTCAAGGTAAAGAAAGGAAAGAAGCTGAGATAATGTTCATATTAGATCAAACCAGATCAGAGTTGGATCAGAGGAATTTTAAACAATTAGCAACAATCAAAAATTGTCTAGTTTTCTGAGCTTCCCACTTCTCAAGTAACAATAATCAGCCAGTAAATTATCAAAACATTTAAAGATTGAGTTAAACCCTCAACCCTACCCTTTGCAGCGTTTAAGTCATAGATGGTCTTGAACTGATCATCCTCCCAGGTGTTAAAACTTCTTGAAATAAATCAATGTTAACATTATATAATATGCGGCTTAAACCTTCCACCATATGACGAGTAATCTGTCATTGCAGAAATGGCCAAAGAAAAACAGTTTTCCTTTGAAAGGTCTGTATTTTTCTGGAGACATGAAGGTTATTGACCAGAAGATTTAGCGTCTAGATGTCTTTGTGTTCGTGTTGATGCTGGATCTGTCAAATAAAAATCTGGCTGCTGGAAATTGGATTGTTTGACCAACTTAATCTGATCTGAACCAACCTGTTCAGAAGTGCTGGGATGAAAACAAGCCTAAATATGACAGATGCAGCTTTTACCAACATTTTATTGAACAATGCACAAAACATACACAACATAGCAAGAATATGTAAGTGGTCCCAAGTAAGTGTATAATTCAGTCGTATGTATATTCAGCTGAACATTTATCTCAGCAGTTTTTTTGAAGCAATTATTCATTTTCTATTAGTGACTGCAGCAGCAGTTAACCTTGTTGCTTCTGTGACACTGGAAACCGTTAATATATTCTATATACTCTACTAACATATAAATGACATTGGTGAAGTTGTTAATATAAGTCAAACTGGCTACAACTTTAATAGAGAAGCAAACAAGTTGTGACGGTTGTGAGACCAACGATCCTGGTCGTGAAAACAGCAGCTATTAAAGGGGCTGTGACACGAGGGGAAGTACTGAGCAGCGGCTTCTCTCAGTTCTTGTCACAGGGTTTCGCTCAGTTTAATGGTCACTGCTTTTACTTCTGAGTACTCAGCCAGAGCGTACTCTCCCCTGCAGAGACAGCACACGAAGCCAGTTAGGCCGCGAACAGAGAACAAACGGCACCAAGGAAAATGACACATGACGAAACAGATTCTTACAGTTCTCGCCCGTTACCAGACATCTTATACCCTCCGAACGGTGCCTGAGCGTGAAGGGCATTATAGCAGTTAATCCTTGAAAGAGAGAGACAGAGATCACCACTCAAACAGGAAACAGGAAGAATAAACAAGATCCAAGATAGTAAAGCAGACATCAGGGGTATTAACGATAAATGTTTCATTTCCCTTTATGCTGTGGATGAAATCAAATCTAAATGCCATCACTAATGGACGTACCAGACGGTGCCGGTCTCCAGAGACGCAGACACAGACAGCGCCTTGTCCATGCTAGTGGTGAAGACGGCTGACACCAGGCCATACTTTGAGCGGTTTGCTCTCTCAATGGCCTCCTGCTGACTCTTAAAGCTGAGAATACACTGCACTGGACCAAAGATCTGGGAACAGAAAGATACTCGTCACATGTGCGCAGACATCGTACAACAAGCTAAATTGATATAAACTGTGTAATTGAATGACTGTAGCTGAGTCTTGTCGTCTACTGGTCTCTACTGGTCTCAGACCATTAGTCATGGACAGACGGAGCTGGAAGGACGTACTGGACCAGTACGTGGGCTTAATGGGCCCAAAGCTCGGTACAGAGTCTTTACCGTCGCAGGTGGTGTTTGGTTATGAGCCGACTGTGTTGTCTGGCATCGTGCGGGTGAGACTCCTGCTTGTTGTAGGTTATAGCACACTGTTCATTGTCATGTTTCATGTGTAATGTCCTGAAACAAGGCGTCACCTCCTCCTTAGCGATGCGCATGTGGTCTTTGACTTCAGAGAAGATGGTGGGTTGGATGAAGAGGCTCTTCTCTCCCACCGCGGCTCCGCCAAACTCCAGCTTGGCTCCTTCTTTCTTCCCGCTTTCTATCAAACCCATGATCTTGTCAAACTGCTGACGGTCAATCTGTAGCAAGAATTAGTCACACGAGTAGGTAAGAGAAAACATTCTGGTAAATTCACTTCCTGTCCTAATGAAATAAAACCATACACATGTGATTTACGAACACAAACTTAAAATGAAGAAAGTGGCTTGAAATTAAATCATCAACAACTAACAAAGCTGTTATGACAGAACGTGTAAAAAGCATTTCAGCAGGTAG
Source organism: Macropodus opercularis (assembly GCA_030770545.1). Lineage (NCBI taxonomy): Eukaryota > Metazoa > Chordata > Actinopteri > Anabantiformes > Osphronemidae > Macropodus > Macropodus opercularis. Next base: position 151,995 of record CM061091.1, read on the forward strand.
ACAGTTCAGTCTTTGTTCCGTGAACGCTGTGCTCCTACCTGTGGCCCCTGTGAGGTTTGCGGGTCCAGTGGGTCTCCTATAACAATCTTCTTGGCACTTTCAACGCTGCAGTGCACAAACTCTTCATAAATACTTTCCTCCACGTACACGCGTGATGCGGCTGTGCAGCACTGACCCTGGTTATAAAAAGCTCCTTTCTGAGTTTCTTTCACAGCCAACTGCACTGTAGACACATAAACACACACGCCAATAAACAAGAACCACTACTAGAACCTTTTGTGCTGTGGAGTCAAATATGACCATCACAATATCGCCACAACGCCCTCAGGCCCTGACAATGGGGAACATTGTGGGGTTGGGATCAAGGAACCGTCTGGGGCGTCGCTGCAGACAAGTTACAGGCGGGATCACAGCAGCGAGACCGGACCCACAGCGATGAGCAGCAGAGGGACTTGGACCTGACGGAGCTGAGACACTGGGGACGGCAGAGACCAAAGGACCACGCTGACGACTGGAGCTGGAACTCGCTCCACATCCATCTACGTTTCTGGGACCGTTGAACAGAACAGAGCCGGGCTATGGATGGCCAGGAGCTGGGTGCTGACAACCTAATTCCCAGACCAGAACATTCTGGAACTGTGTTGAGAATTTATGTAAGGAAGCAAAACAAACCCTCCATCTTAAATGACCATAAACCGATCATTATTGATCTTTAACATATCTATTGTTTATCTTTATTGTATACAATCATACCTTAGTTAGGAGAATAACAAAAGAGAAACTAAGAGTCCCAGACACTTACAGTCACAGTCTGCAAACACGATGCAGGGGTTCTTCCCCCCCAGCTCCAGAGTTGCTCTCTTCAGATTACTTCTGGCTGCTGCTTCCTTTATCAGCTGGCCTACCTGCACAAGTGAAAGATTCAAAGTCCAACAACCGTTACCCAGAATCTAAAGGCTGTGTGAGTTAGGACGTAGCACGACGACGCAGAAACCAAACCTAGTGCAGCTGAGGACGGGACGTACACATCTCATGTCCTTATTATACAGTTTGGAAATAATTATGCCAGAAAGACAAAGTCAACACCCCATGAATGGGGCAGAGCAGGGGAGACGTGGTGGGGAGCCGGAGAGTTTATAGAAGTACATACGATTGCAAGGACATGACATGAACACAGTATAAAGTTGCATAAGTAACGTGTTCCCTGCTTTGAAATGTACATAAACTCATCCAACAATCATTACTATGATTGTGAGTGAAGAAGTTTGCTTTTAAATGTCTGTTGCGTACTCATACCTCTGTGGACCCAGTGAAAGCCACTTTATCGATGTCCATGTGACCGGCGATGGCTGCTCCTGCTGTGGGACCAAAACCCGGGACAATGTTCACAACTCCAGGAGGCAAACCTGCCTGAAATGGCAACGCGATGATTGACGGGTGTTTGCAAATGCTTGAAAAAAGAGGGAACTAAAATGGGTGCATACTGTACCAATGTGTTTATTGCGATATTTCTAGGTGGACACGTGGACAGTTTACGTAAACAACCATGGAAGCGTAATTCAGTAACGTCAAGTCAAAGTGAAAGTGGGAGCTTGTGCAGGAGTTAAAGACCTTCACTAAGAAGCCCGAGCTGACGACCACCTGTCCTGTTACTGGAGCTGTCTGAAGACATGAACCGTCCCCATGACCTGACTACACACGCGTTACAGAAACCAGATAATGAAAAACTGCCTCAGCAACTGCACATATGCTCGCTAGCTGGAGGCAGAAGAGTCTCGGCCCTACCGAGCCGAACGTCACACCTCTTGGATGAGGGAGCCGGTGTGGAGGGCCGTGAGGGGGGTCTGCTCCGCCGGTTTGATGACCACAGTGTTCCCGCAGCTCAAGGCTGGTGCCAGCTTCCACGTGAGCATCAGGAGGGGGAAGTTCCACTAGGACAGACAAAGAAACAAACTTCAGCTCCACAGAATTTTACAAAAGATTCCTTCTGAAGTGAGCGTCAGTCGTTTGTTCTGCATATTCACATATTCTACAATATGTAATGGTTTTGCCAGTGTAAGTGACTGAGCAGACTACTCACGGGAATGATGGCTCCACATATGCCAACGGGATCATGTTTAGTTAAACACACAAAGCTTTCATCTGGAAAAAATAGAAATATGTGGTTTTTTTTTTGTTAGGCGTCTTTTGTGTTTCTCAGATGAATCCTTTCTGCACATATGACGGATTACAGACCACAGCAGCTCATCACCGGCTCCCCTTAGCTTCTCACTGAAACCATGTGCAATCGCACCAGGTCAAGTCAGGGTCATTTGGACACAAGACCTGAAAACCTGAGAAATGCTTTGACACACGACATTCGTCCTAACTGCTGTATATCTGCGTTAAGCAGGTTTGTCTTCGTGTACCCTGATGACACCGTCATATACTCCCAGTCCGAGACGGATCATATGCCTCATTTGTAGTTTGTTGTTGATTTACGCCTCTGTGTCTTTGCTGGCCTTCAGTAAAGGAGCATGTCAGGCAGTTTGTTGCTGCCTTGTTTCAAACAGCCTCGGGCCTGCTCCACCCACGTCTGGTTACGAAACGTCTTTGCTAACACACTGCCACTGAGTGATCCCAGGTCCTAAGGTAGAACCACTACGCCCACAGCAATCAACACGTTTTCCAAGAAGCCCCTTCACACCCTCAGCTGCAGACACTGCCCAGGCTGTGGGCCACTGTCACTTACATCTGACATCAGGTTCTCATCCTCAGTCAGACAGAGCGAACGAGCCACGCACTGACCCTACGTTTCATCCTAGACCCCTCTTTGATTCAAGATGGTCAGACTGTCCAAAAAACTAACTACAAGGCCTACAGCTCAGACCCCGCAGGCCTCACGGAGCACCTTAAATGGTGAAGCAGCATGACCTAAGATAAAACCTTAACACAGCATCTATCTCCCATGGACCAACCAGACCAAGTCCTTTTGATCCGGTACTGGCCCCAAAATGACACAAATACACACAGTTCTAATGCTTTCATAGGTCTCTTCGCGATGACTCGTCAAGTCACTGAGCAAGAAGCCATTTTAATCCTCCGCTGCGTCTATCACAGCAGCACTTATTGCAGCGTCTTCCGTCTTCTTTTGTTCGACCGTTTCCTTCCTTCACCTCTCATCACTTTTTAGGATCTAATTGTGACATTACTGTGACCACGTTTTGTCTATTTGCCATCCTGAAAAGCCAGAGAAAATGCAAAGTAGGACCTGACAACATGGGAAAGAATTAAGAGGCTGAATGAGACACCACCCACGGTTCAGCACAGTCCAGAGCCAGAGGCACTGGTTCCACAGTTTCCAAGTTGACTCTACACACACTCACCTATCGTTAGACTCTTGCCCTGGATCTTGTCTGCCCAGCCTGCATAGTAACGCAGGGTTTTGATGCTTCCCTCCAGGTCGATGAAGAACGACTGCAGAAAGGGCTTCCCTGTGTCCAGAGTCTCCAGCGTCTGAGACCAAAGAGCACCAAAACTAGCATCACCGTGCAAAAAGGTTTGGCACTAACACATCCGTCCATCCGTCCATCACATCCATCCATCCATCCGTCCATCACATCCATCCATCACATCCATCCGTCCATCCGTCCATCACATCCATCCATCACATCCATCCATCCATCCGTCCATCACATCCATCCATCACATCCATCCATCCATCCGTCCATCACATCCATCCATCACATCCATCCATCACATCCACCATCACATTCATCCATCACATTCATCCAACACATCCATCCAACACATCTTTCACATCCATCCATCCATCACATCCATCCATCCATCCGTCCATCACCTCCACCATCACATTTATCCATCACATCCGTCACATCCATCCATTCTCCCTTCACATTCATCCAACACATGAATCCATCACATCCATCCATCCATCCGTCCATCACATCCACCATCACATTCATCCATCACATTCATCCATCACATTTATCCATCACATCCATCCATCCATCCGTCCATCACATCCATCCATCACATCCATCACATCCATCCATCACATTCATCCATCCCATTTATCCATCACATCCGTCCATCACATCCACCATCACATTCATCCATCACATTCATCCAACACATCCTTCCATCACATCCATCCATCCATCCTCCATCCATCCATCCGTCCATCACCTCCACCATCACATCCATCCATCCATCCGTCCATCACATTCATCCATCACATTTATCCATCACATCCGTCCATCACATCCACCATCACATTCATCCAACACATCCTTCCATCACATCCATCCATCCATCCTCCATCCATCCATCCATCACATCCATCCATCCGTCCATCACATCCATCCATCCATCCGTCCATCACATCCATCCATCACATCCACCATCACATTCATCCATCACATTCATCCAACACATCTTTCACATCCATCCGTCCATCACATCCATCCATCCATCCGTCCATCACATCCATCCATCACATCCATCCATCCATCCGTCCATCACATCCATCCATCACATCCATCCATCCATCCATCCATCACATCCATCCATCACATCCATCCATCACATCCATCCATCACATCCACCATCACATTCATCCATCACATTCATGCAACACATCCATCCAACACATCTTTCACATCCATCCATCCATCACATCCATCCATCCATCCGTCCATCACCTCCACCATCACATTTATCCATCACATCCGTCACATCCATCCATTCTCCCTTCACATTCATCCAACACATGAATCCATCACATCCATCCATCCATCCGTCCATCACATCCACCATCACATTCATCCATCACATTCATCCATCACATTTATCCATCACATCCATCCATCCATCCGTCCATCACATCCATCCATCACATCCATCACATCCATCCATCACATTCATCCATCCCATTTATCCATCACATCCGTCCATCACATCCACCATCACATTCATCCATCACATTCATCCAACACATCCTTCCATCACATCCACCATCACATTCATCCATCACATTCATCCATCCCATTTATCCATCACATCCGTCCATCACATCCACCATCACATTCATCCAACACATCCTTCCATCACATCCATCCATCCATCCTCCATCCATCCATCCGTCCATCACCTCCACCATCACATCCATCCATCCATCCGTCCATCACATTCATCCATCACATTTATCCATCACATCCGTCCATCACCTCCACCATCACATTCATCCAACACATCCGTCACATCCATCCATTCTCCCTTCACATTCATCCATCACATTCATCCAACACATCCATCCAACACATCTTTCACATCCATCCATCACATCCTCCATCCATCCATCCGTCCATCACATTCATCCATCACATTTATCCATCACATCCGTCACATCCATCCATTCTCCCTTCACATTCATCCAACACATGAATCCATCACATACATCCATCCATCCGTCCATCACATCCACCATCACATTCATCCAACACATCCATCCATCCATCCATCCATCCATCCATCCATCCATCCATCCATCCATCCATCACATCCACCATCACATTTATCCATCACATCCATCACATCCATCCATCCATCTTCATCTGCTGGGTCACAGATCACAAGAGGTTCAGTACAGGTTGACAAGAGTCAAAATACAATCTAGAAGAATGCATCAAAAGAGAAATTAACTTTATAATGATAATATAACCAGGTGCTCTTAAAAGCCCTGTGATGAGCCCACCGCCAGCAAGAGCCGGTCTCTCTCCATCAGTTCAGCCAGTTTGTAGAGCAGCCTCCCGCGGCTGGACGCGTCCATCCTCCGCCACGGAGACCCTCGCTGCCTGGCGGCTTTGGCAGCCTGCACCGCCTTGTCCACATCTTCCTTCACAAATTAAGGAAGAAGGTGAAGCGATGTCAGCATCAGTGTCTCTTGAAACAGCACAAGTCAACCGAACAGCAGGCGAATCACGTCAGGCTGCAGTTAAACAGCAGATGTTCCTCGGCTGCTTTAAAGTTTGAAACAGATTCTTACTTTGTCTGCTTCTTCCACGTCGCAGATCTTTAAACCTGTGGCTGGGTTGAATGTTGGAAATGTCCTTCCTGAGCTGGATGCGTGCCACTCGTTGTTGATAAAAAGCTGTGGGTGGTGGATGTTAACAGCTTTGGTTTATCTGAAGTTACCCAATGAGAGTAAGCTCCTTGTCTTTCAGCGGCCGCCTTACCTTGGTGCATCTGATCTCCTGGACGTTCACGGGCTGAGGAAAAGGCAAACCTGCGATTCCTCCGGCTACTCCGTTCACCGTTGTTCCGTTCTGAGCCATTCTAGGTCACTAGCGTCGGGCTGCTCTGTCTACACGCTCAACCATCCACTGGGTTTATATAAGAATGTGCCTCCCTCCCCACACAACAGCTGAGGAGCGCCTGGCTCCACCCCTATCAAAAATCAAGGGCCCTTATCTGAATGGAATCTTCTATTTGCAGCACCTTTGAAAGTCTTTCTGTTCCCCTGGGTTTATGGTGAATGGACCGTTTTAGTGTAACTGTCTGTATGTGCAGCGTATCTTTAGCTAATGTTCCACACAAATTTGTGTTTTGCACCTGGACCTGGTGACGTTGAATGAGGCTGAACTTTTGTTCTTGAGGACAAAGCTCGTCGCTTGCTGCAGACTCCACTCAAACACAATCTGCTATTGTTTCCCCTTCATTGCTTCTTGTCACTCTTCATGTCAAAGTTTAATTAGGACAAAGACTGTTCACAAGCTCATTTCTCACTTCAGCAAGTTTCTAACACTTCATAATGAGGAAGCGGGTGAGAGAGACTCAAAGGGACCGAATGAAAGAAAAAAGGGCCAGAGGGAGAAAGAGCGGGAGGGAGGATAGGATGTCGCGAGGGGTCGGGTGTTGGAGAGGGACAGAAAAGGCCTCTGCGAGATAAGTCCGGGAAATTATACGAAATGCAAAATATGGGCCAGGACTCATGCAAATAAGTAGGAAAGTGCTGTGGAGGGATGAGTTCGTTCTTCACGCAGGTGGAGAGATTAAATCAACAGAACCACAAACATGGTCTTTAGAGGTCAATGAGATAATTACTGACAGAGACAGAAACATCAGCTGAGATGTTGAGAGACACTGTTTAAAACATATTCCAGTCCGGGTGTTTATTCACAAGCTAACTCCACCTACGAAGCAACGAGGCCTCGTTAACCTGAAGCGTCTGCTGGTAGAGGATCGGTCCCAACGTGGGAAGCAGCCAGTCAGTCAGCGCAGCCGTCGTCAGACGTAAAGCAGAGCCATAGGACTAAAACGCTGCCGACGGCTGCTTCCCCTTTAAACGGGAAGCACTTTCCCATGCGTGTCTATGATTTCATTGTTGCAGTTGGACACACACAGACAGAGCGTTCAACAGTAGCAGGGAAGGAGAAAACAATTCAGATAGAAAAAGAATGAAAGATAGGGAAACGATAGAGCAGGAGAGGAAAAGCAGGAGGGAGGGAGAGTCTGAGCGGCTGAGATAACTCTGTCCAGGTGTTCAGAGCCAAACAAAGGCTCTTTTCAGAGCCTGATGAGAACTCACTGCTCCTCCACTTGTTGCAAAATATACAAGATGGGAAAAAAGAGCTGAACTCAGGCAGAAGCTGATCTTCTGTTACACTACAAAAATATGGAAGGTCTAACTAATTACATGGGCCTCACTGCTGTCAGTAAACAAGGAGACCAGCAGAGAAAAATGCAGACTGTGTTCGGTGCAGTAGAACTAACGCCGGCTTTATAAGAATCGAACCGGAGCAAAGCTTAGAGGACGCTGATTACCTCTATTTACAGTATTTAGCTGATGCTGAGTTACTTTGCAGTATCAGAAATGATCTGAAACCCGTTTCACAGGCAGCGTGTGCATCACTTCCTGTTACTGAGTTTGTGCCGTCGCTGTCCATTTGTACCTGTAGTGACCAGTTCAGGTCGTCACCGTCTTCTGTTAAATGGTTCGGTCCCACGTGTGTCTCAGCTATTTCACAGTCTGTTTGTCTGCTTCCAAGTTCATCAGTACTATGTTTGAAAACTCTGGTGTCAGATGTGTGAGGCCACTATGGTCCCAAACTGAAACACATTTTGTATGATGGTTGGGTATTGAAGCTGCCAAGACCATAAACTTCTATATTCTTATCAGCAAACAGTCACCTAAAGCACATTACTGGTCAAACACTGGTGGTGGTTATGCTCATGCTACAAAAAACTGAAGAAATCTGCGAATTTAAGTTCAACGAAAAGACGACAACCTGAAAGTCGTTGTCGTTCGACACCAATGAGCTGAATCCTATACACGTGGAGTGAAATGACCTGAAGCAGGAAGTGAATTCACTGAATGATGCTGTTTTTAAGGAATGAACGAATGTCCCTCCACCTACGAACTGTGTCACAGAGGACATACTGCATCACTTGTTCTGCTGCTGCAGAGAAATTCTCTGAGACTACTTGAAGTACACAGCTCCAGTGAACCTGTGCTGGATACACGTCGAATCAATACGGTCTATTGTGTGGAAACTTGGAGCAGATCTGTGAGAGACTCCCACAGCATCTAGGGTAGCCTGCTGTCCTCTGCTGTTCAAAGAAACAGAAGTGGATCATGGATTAGTTCACACAGTGTGTTCTGTGTGACCACAATGGAATATCTCTGTCTGCACCGGTTTGAAAAGGGGCCACTTAGATCTGGTTGGGAGCCGTCATGACCATCGATCAACAATCTGTGCAAGAAAAACCAAGAATGACAGAATAACATTAGCTGCTGTTGAACCTTCACTCTGTTCGTGCTGTATTTCATCCTCACTACTTTAATGTCCCAGTGTCAGAGCGGAGTGAAATTCATCATGTACAGATGCATGAACACTGCAGCTACGAGCAGCAGCGCAACAGCAGAGCAAAGACAGCAATTAGTATTTACCAGAACCCAGGAGAAGACAAAGCATGAAGAGCCCTCGATGTGAACACGGGAGCTGCCCCAAATAAGCTCAAATACCTGGTGAGGCTCCGTCTTTATCCAGAACCAGGCTGTTGTTCAGTGGAAAAGCTGAGGCAAAGGTTAAAGAGGCTCGACTGGAACTGAAGCTCGTCAGCCCTTCAGCTGCGTCGTTCATCCTAAAGAGCAGAAATACATCACAAGATCAACACAATATGAAGTAAGACGCACTGAAAAAGCTGCAGCTGTTCCTCACACTGGCTTCTCTCATGTGACGTGACTGTGTGACCTTGTTTTAATGGTTAGTTATAGAAACCAGCTATTGTTTTCAAAAATCCTTTTGAAATTGTTCATGTCATGTAAATTAAATTCATCATCTGTATCACAGACCCAAAGAGCAAAGAGCTCAAAGAACCCAGAAAAGTTATTAGTTCATTTACACACTTGGCTTTGCACATTTAAAAATAATAATGTTTGAATGTTGTGTCCATTCAGTAGTTAATGGTTTGAAATGTTTCCCTGTGACAACAAGAAACACTCATTAAGTGTAACATGTAAAACTGCTCAATAGCCTGAAATCCAGACTGGACACAGACTGAGCATCAACAGCAAAATGACTGCATGGATTAGCAGCAACAGACCAATGAAAGAGAAAAGTGCTTCCCGGACTCCAGCCAGACGCACAGCGGTCACTGTTGGGTTTGATCCTTGGACCAGACGCAGCAGCCTCGCAATCAAATGACCCAAATGATGTTCCAAACGTTTCATCATCAGAAGATATCGAAGACCTGAGAATATGTCAAAGGTCAACCTCCCGAAGGAACCGTTAAACAAATCAAAGGCAACAAACGGGTCGTGACACGGTTCACTGGGCAACATCTCAGCAAATCTCTGCACCAATTCAGCTGACTTGTCGTTTTATGTCCATAAAACAAGTGCATTAAAACGTATTCTGTCAAATGGCAGCAATGAAGGCAAAGGGGGAGAAGAATGTAACCGATAACCATAAACTCACAAAACACTTTTAAAGGCTGAACCGAAACGACGCCCAGAAAGCAGAGTTTTATGGACAGAGGTGAAAACTTGCTTTTGTGACACCGCTATAAACAGACGAACTAACGCTGAGCTTTCCAGAAACGAAACGGGACAAAATGCTTGTCTAACCGTTTCTTTAATCATAAAAAGGTTTGATTCTAGCTTTGCAACATTTAACTGCACGTAATAATACAACAAAGATTTACACAAACACCTTAAACAATGAAAAAACATGCAGGCACAAAGAACACGTTTATGGCTTAGGCATTATTTATTATTTAAACTCCAACGCCTACATTTTATTTTCAATTCTCAAATAAAAAAAAAATTCACATTACAGCAAGAGATGATCGTTTTAAAAAAAGCACATTTCTGCTATAAAATCAAAGAACACAATTTAAAATCAAATCATTTATAGTAAACTCATAGACACACACACTCAAGAGATAGTTCAAAATAGTCACAACAAATGAATCGCAAGTTCCAAACCTTAAATACAACACAAATATTATAGATCATTGCTTAAATAAATTCTACAAAAATATTTGTTGTGCATACAACATATTTACACTGCAGCTTTTAGCGACTGTGTGTCAGTGTTATGCAAAACATATTTGACTTCTTTTCATGAATCACTCCTTTAGAGATTAGTGAGCAGAATTCTGTCACCATGACTCCTGCAAACAGGACCAGAAGAAGCTGCTGGTTGACTCCAGGTCACGGATTAAATTAGTTTTAGCCTGTTATGACCGAGAGGGAGGATTAAACCGACTGAGTTTGAAGCTGACCCTTCAAACGGACGCGTCGCTTCCTTTTTGAATTGAACTGTCAGCTGAACTCACGCACACGTACGAGTGCATCACTTCAGCCGTGGCCCAAAACCGAGAACGACTTCAGTGGATTCCGGGAATAACATGTGACGTCTTTGTCCAAGACCAGCGGAGTCCTAGGAACAGTGACAATACCGAACAGAACTCTCAAGCTCCTGGCTTCTGCTAAAGGACCTGAACTCTACGGGAATGATTTAATATATAATAAAACACATAGATAACACATGGAAATATGAGCCATAGTCAATATGGGCAGCGTCAGTGAGAAACTGCTCTGTATCAGTAGTCATGTCTTCACTTCCAGTAGTTTGATGGTTTTATTTCTGCCATTTCCAAACCTACCCTTTATTGTTTATTACTGCAGACCTCTTTTATCTACTTTGCTTTATTTTTCTTATTTATTTTCATTTTTGGTGGTTCTACTTCCTTCCTTTTCCTTTGAACGGACGAGCTGCTACAAGGCAAAACAATCTGTGCGTCTGAATCTTTTCTCATCCCCACATTCACTTTAGTAAACGAGGATCGACTCGGGCGTTTTAGTTTAGTCTTACTTCGTTTAATCCAGGACTCGTTAGTCTCAGGCCAATTAAGGCAACTTTCAACCACATTCAAGGAACCTGCTCTAACGTCCTGTCAGGACTCGCAGCCGTCTGTGCCCAGAGAGCAGAAATGGAAAATGCAACTTAATTTACAGTCGACCACGACATCAGGTCAGCCGTGTTCACAAACAGGCGCCTGCCTTGAGCCACGTTTTAGGTCCAGACCGGTGCATTCTACAAAAGATCAGAGCCTCACAGTCAGTTTCAAAAGAGTAGACGTAATTTGAGTGAAAGTAATGCAGGTGGTGATTAAGAGGACTGAACCAGGGAAGCTGGTGGTTTCAATTCACTGTTGAGCAGAAGTAGCTTTTTTAATTCCCCAGTAATACAAAAAACTCAACACTTAAACCATGACATTTTCAGTGTCTTGTTATAATGTAAAACATTATGTAACATAAATAGCTTTATGATACAATTACAATGCTATGTGCATTCGCAGTCAAATCTCTGCCCCCCCCCCCCCCCCAAAAAATAAAAGTGGTGGATCCATTTCAAAAATATAAACATATGTTTTAATGTGTTGACAGACAGACAGGACTAAAACCATAGAACTAAAACATACAGAACAAACTCACTGACCTGTATTTTGGAAACTGCCTTTGCATAGTATTTGTAAATCTATTTTCATTCACTCTAACCACTTCTATGGTTAAACTGATGTTTTCAAACAGCATCAAACTTGTGTTTTAAATAGTCTTTCATAACCTTTGCGATGGGAAGATCCTCTAAGAACTTCAGGCTCTGAAGGCCGATGCAGTGACGGATTTTTATTCGACATAAGTCTTGTAAAGTTCGAGGTTGTTCTGAAAGAAAAACAACAGAAACCGTTATTGCACAGTGACATAAGTTCTCCATTAGAGGAATCATCCAGCAGCTGGGTGATGAGCCGCGTTTAGTTCCTGCAGGCAAGTTGTTACTGGTCTACAAACGAACCACTGAAGAGCATCACAGCTGAACTAACGGTTGGCTGAGCTGGAAGTCGCTTTAATCTATAACGACACAAGTCCAAAGCCTGACGCGAACCTTTCTAAGACCTATGGGTGTCAGAGATCTTCTGATCTACCGATTGTTTTGTTAAACTGTACTTTATAGACCAATCACCAAAAAGCACAAACCTATGAACGTGATGATAACGCGATTTAAAACACAGTGTGCAACAATGTCATCCATGTAATAAGAGCGTGAGCTGCCGACACTTACTGGTGACCTCCTGCAAGAAGTCCAGACAGGGCCGGCTGATCCCGGACACGCTAACAGACACAGCTACGGGTGTCTGGCCTTCATAGTTCCTTGTATTGGTATCAGCACCATAAGTATAGAGCATCTGCGCACACAACACATCATCTCTGAGGGCTGACAGGTGCAGTGGAGTCTGGCCATCTTCAAGACGTCCAAGGTTAGTGTCTGCTCCCCTCTGCAAGAACATGCGGCAGTATGAGTGATTGCCCTTAATGACGGCGTACCGCAGCAGGAAGCCATTTTGAATGTCAATATTGGCACCGTGGTCCAGCAGGATTCGTACACAGCTGGAGCGCTCACGGATGATGGCCAGCTGTAGCGGCGTAGTCCCTTTGTCACTCAGCGGGTCCACCTCGGCCCTGAACTCCAGCAGGAGGCGTACAAAAGAGTCTCGACCGTAATGCGCCGCCACATGCAGCGGCGTCCAGCCATCGTTGCTTTTAGCATTTATAATGTCGCTGCGAAACTCTGATTCCAGCATCAGCCGGGCGATGCGCGCTCTGCCGTGCATTGCAGCATAGTGAAGCGCCGTGAAGCCGCCGATAAAGTCCTTCACCGTGGGGTCAGCTGCACACGGGAGAGTGGAAATGAGAGAAAGGTCAAAACAACACAGCAGTTGGTGACATAGACCTCAGTATTTCAACCAACTGTCTAACACACAGCGCCCTCTAGCTGCAGCTCTCGCGGCTCCTACAGACACAGACACAGACCCTGACTCGAGTATATTCAAAGGCTTTGCTAGTCTGAAACAACTGTATGTTTCATGGTGAAACATCATCAGTGAACTGTTTTTGGTGGCACAGTGATTAAATGGTTGGACTGTTGAATTCCAGGTCGGCCATGTTGCCTTTCTGTGTGGAGTTTGTGTCTTCTCTGTGCTGATGTTGTTTAATTTATCATAAGCTTGGTTCATGGTGGAACACAAATGTGGATATTGTTTTTGTGGATAACGCTGAAATCAACAAATTAAGTGACAACATATGGACAGGACCGAATGGACATATTATCCAGAGTGCATGTGTGAAACAGACTTAGCCTGTCAACCAACAGTGCTAAATTATAAATCGAGAAAAAACTAGGAAAAGCCTCTGACCTCCGTGCTCCAGAAAAACACGAACACATCTTTCTTTTCCTTTGGCAGCAGAAAAATGAAGCAATGTCCATCCATTGGCATCACGAATCTTGGGTGAGTATCCTTGCTCCAGCATTCTTCTTACAGCACAGACATCTCCGGCTGCCACTGCAGCCTGGATCTGCAGCTCCTCTTGAAGCTCAGGATTCCTTCTGCAGTGATGGTTCAGCATCCTAACACATTTCGGAATGGGAATGTTCATCTGCAGCTAACCTCTGTCAGGAAGGAATCATTCAATACAGTGTGTTGAGGTATAATGAAAACACTTCCTGCCATCCACATAAAGTACATGTCATTAAATGCTGAACAACATTTTAAATACAAATGTTGAGATATTATAAAAGAGGAGACGCTTTAACCTAAACTCTTAGTGGAATCGAGGTGGTTTGACCATACTGATTATAGTAAGCCCCCGACGACCAGCCCAGGGAGTATAGCTCCTCTAGGGCCAGAACAGCTGGGATAGACACCAGCTGAGTGGTTCAGCTGACGAGTGAGTGACCACAGTAATAAGAATACGATACTTTTACTTCCACAGATCTGCCTCATCTGCTGTGATCAGCCTGGAAGATGTATGGTGAGGACTTGACACGTGCCCGAACTCACTAACAATGTGTAAATGCACCCATCAGTGCAGACACCATAACAAAGAGAATGGGACACATTCAAGCAACAAGCACATTCAGAAAATGTCCGTCCTCTAAATCAGGGGTGGTTAAGCCTGGTCCTCCATAATTTAACACTGTTATCCTTATTGTTTCTAGACCACAACTAAACTACAGACATCGCAACCGCACAAAGTTCATCTACATTATTTTGGTCAAATTCTCTAACTTCATACATTATTGAGGTGAAGTTTAGTCAAAAGAACTAAATTTACCTTTTGACAAGCTGATGAGTGACACGTCGCTTGGTCATAACGAAGTTCTACCTGTCAGTCTAACGTCCAGTTGCACCATCGAGAATGAAGGACTGAAAAGTCTGCAACACAAAGAACAGTCGTCCTCAGTCAAGGTGGGAGCTGAACTACAGACACCTCCTGCCTGTTATTGCTCAAATTAACTGTTGGCACAGGTCTAATGCAGAACGAACGTCTTGGTCTTATACGTGCAAATTCTTTGCTGTCTTAGTTTTCACATTATATTATATCCCAGCGGGTTAGTGGAAACAATGGACAATAGAATGGCTTTATGTGCTAAGTGGACAACCCACGCACAGGTAACCAGCAGCGCTGACTACTGGAAAGCAGGGCAGCACATGGAAACGTGTCTTTCTCTCGCTGCACCACATGCAAAGTGCCGTTAATCCACGCAAACCCCTGATTTCAGGCCGAATTCGACCCAAGGCTTCATGTGGCTAACTCTGGTTAGCTCCAACTCACTAGCATTAGCCCGATAGCTTGCGCTGACTTTCCGGACGCAGTGTTGTGTGTGCAGAAAGACAAACACACTGGTTGTATAGTGCAATTAATGCTACACATTTACTGGCAGAGTCAACAACCAGACAATCAAACGAATATTTACTCGAGAGACGCGGAGCCAACGCTTCACGAAGCCAATCAGCTTCATGGTGAGTTGTCAAAAACCGGACGACTGCGTCCTGTCCAGCTGAGACTCAACACCAGCAACGCGTCGTCTGCTCAAACCTCCCAAAAAACACGTTTCTGAAATTCCAGCGCTTTTGAAAGACCAGTTTTCACGACAAAGTCTAACCGAGCAAATCTGTGACAACAGCAAAACAACGACATTTCCGTCTCTGGCCTTACAAAATAAAGGTAGAACGTGTAAGAGTCCAAACAGAGCCTCCACGAAAACCTGGTCGGTTAAACGGTTACACTACGGGCACATGTCGTCATCCGTGATTCAGTGAAGGTGTAAAGCAAACCCTGATATGCAAGAACAGGCTTCGATGAGCGTCAGCGTCAGATTAAAGACAACGTGTGAGAAAACATTTCGAGAAGTCGACAAAACGAAAGACTGTTTATCGTGTATATACGATTATTAAAGGGAGAAGTGAGGACACTGTGCTTTTCCAGAATCGGCTTCAGTAACAAGGACATAAACACCGGGCGGTCATCAGAACTTTGAAGAAGGTGGAACTTCAGACATTATGAGACCGGATCAGAAGGATGCGACGCTGTCGAAGAGACGTGTTGTTTCTAAACACAACCAGGAAGTTGATCAAGCGTCTGAGCAGCAGGTTTTACAACAACGAAGGCCTCAGTTCGCTTGTGCACATTTCAATTCGAACGAGAAACTGAAGCGTAAGGCTTTATTACCATCACTGCTCGTTCTCGCTCTTCTTCTTCTGCGGTGGCTTCTTCTTCTTCGTCTAAATGGCGGTTCGGTAATCACGGCTTGCTGCGCTTTCGCCACCTACTGGTGGAGGACGAGGTGAAGGTGAGCTACACGTTTGCTTGGCGTGATGTCCGGACACGTTGCTGAGACGTGCTGCTGCTGATGTTTGACAGAGGAAGAGGTGGTAATTAAGTACAATGTGCGTCACTTGAATAATTACATTTGTTACCATTACATATCAGGAGAAACGTTTTGTATATTTAATCTAACAGTATTAGATACTTGTTTTTATTCTTATAACAATAAAAGCAAAGTAATTAAATACTTATATTGTTGTTATTATAACAAGTGTTGTACTTGAGTATCATATGCGTCTGACAATGGATAAATAAATAGGTAGAAAGGTAAAACACTAACCCTCATTATTAAGCCCTGCAGGAAGTGAACATTGAGTTCATAACTATTTCAACAAAAAAAGAACAAATCATCAATCAGTCCTTTATTTGTGACAGCTGAGATCACTGGGAGCACGTCTGTACTTGGGCTAAAAGCTTTAAGAGTGAGGAGGGGTTGTATGGGAACAGGTTCTTGGCATGCAGCCTCATCACCACCTCTCTGAGCTCAGACAAACAGAGACGTGCTCTATCTAATGTGTCACAGGCAGCTTTGCTTGTGCTTGTTTGTTGGAGGCTCACACTCTGCAATGAAAGTCCTTGTGGTTGTTCCATTTGTGGTGTAAAGGTCTCCTGTCTGAAACGTGAGCCATTGAAGCTACCGTCCTCACACAGGGATGGTTCTGGTTCATCTTCCCAGTCAGACTCGGAGCTCTCGTACTCCACAAGACGAGATCCTGTGAGCAGACGGACGCTTTCCATTTGTGAGTGATCGTTATAGGTCAATGCAGATACATCACTGCGACCTGAGCAGGTATATGATGTGAGAGAGTCTGACACACTGATCCTTCTACATGCTGCAGTGAAGCCCTGCCAGTGAAGTGACAGGTACTTGAGGTAACGAACAAAGTACTCCAGAAAGCAGGTCTCCGTGGAGATGAGGAAGTCCAGAAGGATACTGTGATCGAAGGAGATGCTCTGAAGCAGAAACAGGAAGTGGCAGTGAGGGTTGCAGCCGGAAGCACAGGCTGCCTCCAACACATCGGATTCATCCAACCTAGAACACCGCCTGCAGGTAGAGACGAACCCTTCAGTTAGCTCATCCAGAAACCGTCTTACGCCTGGACTGGTGGAGGTGATGCCTCTAAATTTACAGTAAAAACGAATTACAGTGATGTCCTGTAGAACTTCTTCACATTCTTTGTGGCTCAGTTTTATAGTCTACATTAACTTAACTAGGGCTGAAATGATTCCTTGATTAACTCAAAGATTCTTTGCCTTGTAGCTTTTCCACCATATTTATAAATGATCTGCTGTTTTCATCATAGATGTTAATTACGGTCTCATAATTCACTCAGCGCATTGCATTCATGTTCGTATTCATTCATTCATCTCCTCCCGCTTCTTCCCCGTAGGGGTCACTGTGTTGCAGCCTGTCCCTGCTATGGGCGAGAGGCAGGTTCACCCTGGACAGATCGCCCTGTCGCAGGGCCACACATATAGACGCACAACCAGCCACGCGCACACTCACACCTACGGACAATGTAGAGTTTCCAATCAGCCTCACTGCAGGTCTTTGGAATGAGGGAGGAGCCCGGAGACCCCGGAGAGAAGCCATGGGGGGAATATGCAGACTCCACACAGAAAGGCCTGCGAACCTTCTCGCTGTGAGGCGACAGCCCTACCCACCACACCACCGTGCCGCCCTTGTTTGTATTTTCATTTTAAAAAATATTTATTAAAATTTAGAAAGTAAACTGGCCATTACATGGTTTTAGATTTGACACGTAACGTATACATTTTCACAAAAACTGTTCTTCCTATGAAGAGTATTTTACTTATTTTCTGTTGTTCTGTACAAATAACGGGCTCCTAGTATCACAGTACTCTGCAGTGACATTTCTTATTTTATTATAAATGTATGATGTCTGTTGTACCTGTGATGCAGAAATATGGACATCAAGGCTTTGGCTGCCTCCATCATATCATCGTCCTGTTCTCCGAACACGGCGCTGACCAAACAGCAGATGTGACTGGATTCTGACAGCCGGACACTGCACCGCCTCAGAAACTCCCACAGTTTCTGTAGATGCCCATACAGCTCTGAGTCCACTTCTGCTAAAAGAGGGCAGAATTCATGTCAACGCAGGCATTGGCCCTGCTGTGGATACGCCGTCACACAGTGCATCAAGAATCCTCACTGCTACATTCACACTAAACACATAAACTCAGTAACAGCAGCTCTGTTTCCTTTGTTTCATGTCAGCTTCATTTAAAAATGAATACGTTAACAGGACAATTATTAGCGTGTTTGCAGCTTAATTAGTCAGTATAAATACAGCCGGAAATGAACAATGAGCTGAATGGGAAGTGAAAATTATTGCTTACACAGAACCAACAAAGTTACTAGTTTGTTTTTAATTTATTTTTACAGATAACTATTGTAAAAAAACCCCAACTTCATTCTTTTATCGACACTGTTTCCAGCTGTCCCTCTTGAAAACCTCCATCAAAGCTACAGTGCACCACCTTCCAGTACCAAACAACACACACGACAAGTTGGAGATTATCATCTAAAAAGCCAAATACTGTGGCTCAAGTTTGTGTTTCATTATGAATTGACCCGTTTCATTACCTGTTTGCATGTGAAGCTCCATAGACTTGAGAAGAAGCAGGCTCACAGCTCTCAGTATCACAAAATCTGCTTTCTGGCCTTCATTAACATGTCTGGTTCCCCCAAAGAAAGACGCAGACTCCACTTGAACACTCTGCAACCAGTTCGCAGCCACTGCAGACAACACGGTCTCAGCCAGAATCCTCCAATCAGATCCCAAATGTTCATATTTCAGACCAATGGAAGGGCCTTCCCCTAAAGCCCAGTCCTCTCCGGGCTTCTGTAGCACAGTTCGCTTCAGGAGCAGCACCACTCGTTTTTTGACAAAGTACCATGAGGTGCAGCTGATTGTAGTGAGCAGCGCTGAGGAGAGTAGGAGGGTAAGTCTCTGACTCTTTACACAGACACCAGTTATCAAACTGGAAGCAGTGAGCACCTCCAGTAGGTCGAGCAGGAGGCAGAATGTTGTTTTCCAATGTTGATCCCTGGTCAAATCCACCAAACTCTGTGTTGTCATTTGTTTCTCAGAGAAAAACCTTGAACATAAAGCACAAAGGCTGGAGTCCAAAGCTGCCACGACTTCCCCAAAGACCTCTGACGAAGAAAGCCCACATTTAAATGAGAGGTCAAATACAATAACGTCATCAAATTGAAAACAACTTTGCGTTCGTGTTTTTGACAAATTATCTGGGTATAAAAAACGTAAAGCATTTTAATAAATGACTGAATGTTTGCGTTTGCTACTGTTCTTTTACTTTTTCAGCTGTCACTCAAATCAAAGCTACACGAACGAGTCCTGCCTTGTTTGTACCTCGACGAGCGGCTTTGAGTAGCTGTTTTAGGACGTCAGTCAGCGACCACAGACAGGAATCCAGTTCACAGCCAGGGGCTGAGCTGCGAAACGCCTGCACACACGTCTGCAGCCAGACAGGAGCGACCGTCCCCTGAGAAACCAAAGGGTTACAATCCCCCCCAGCTCTGCATGAACCTGACCATGTGAACCCAAGTCTACGAAAACGAAGGAAACACTTGTTCCTTGTGTTTACACTCACTGATGTGTGGATGTGATAGCGAACACACGCCGACACACACTTTGCAGCCAGATGGGCGATTATATGCTCCTCATTCCGGAAGTGAAGAACCTGCGGAAGAGAGTTCTAGCATGTGAAAACCCACAGAACCTGGTTAGACACAGGAGGACGTGACTTACAATCTGCGACATGACGTCCATGTCCTGGAACAACGTCCTCAGCGTCTCGGTGCAGTAAAAGGCCGCTTGTGGAGGCTGCGACGTCGGGGTCGAGGTCATCTTCTCCACCAGCGTCAAACAGCTGCAGGTTAGCTCCTCAGTGTTTTCTGCACGAACATGGTTTGTGTCCTCACTTGGCTTCACAACACAAAGCCCAGAGAATATTACACTCGCCACAACCGCAGAACTTTGACTGGGGCACGATTCCGTTAGGAAACATCTGTAAACATCTGCTAGACAGTCGAGACGCGGGTCCATGGCGCCCTCCTCGTCCCCTTCTTCTTCGTGGTTCCTTTCTCCTCGCTCTCCCGTGGTGATGACCTTCTTCTTCGTGGTTCCTCTCTCCTCGCTCTCCCGTGGTGATGATCTTCTTCTTCGTGGTTTCTCTCTCCTCGCTTTCCCGTGGTGATGATCTTCTTCTTCGTGGTTCCTCTCTCTTCGCTTTCCCGTGGTGATGATCTTCTTCTTCGTGGTTGTCTTCTTCTTGAACATCCGGCAGACTGGGCTCATTTCGGCCCATTGCTGCCCCCTCTCGGTCAGTGGCGGTCTCACATCTCTTAAGTCCCGCTGCTATGAAGGCCCAGCGTCTCTTTTCCAGTTTGGGAGCATAAGCGAGTCAACCCGTGAAGGAAACCACACGTTGCACACTCATGATCGTTTAATGGAATTTGACAAATCTCATCGGTTTATTAACGGGACACACAAGCTCACTGATCATTGTGTTAACCTGATGCAGAGATGAACACGATCACCTGCTCACTATGATTACTATGAATTTATATGATGCATTTCTTTAATCTCCTATTCCACAAAATGTGAAAACGGGTTTGGTACTGATTTATACCCTGGCACATTACAACACCAACACTGTTCTCCTGGTCCAGATGTCTGTGGCCAGTTTACGATTCAAGGTGCTGAAGATTTGCTTCTTCAATCTGAAGGATTCTCAGGTATACAAGTCAGCTGCAGCCAGTTCAGTCCTCTCTTTGGTTGTCACGTTGCCTTTGCACAGTTTTCTTGTAATATATCCAAAGTTATAAGATGAGTCTCTGACCAAGGATCTTGCGGTTGATCTCAGCCAAGGCCACAGAAAATACAAAGGCCTTCTCATCAGAGAGACTCGCGTAAATATCCACTTCCTTTTCCTGTTTCTCTGTGAACATAATAAAACACACATTTTAACAGGTTTAAGGGGCAGCAACTTGTTACACCAGTATATGTTTATATGTGATTTTCTGAAAGGAAACCACTTGTCACGGCCACTTCCAGGACCCCTACTATCCTAATAGAAGACATACCAGAAATCACAGACTGCGTTTTACAAAAGCTTGTAAATGACTCAGTTCATCTTCAGTTACACTTCACAAACTGCCATTCGTTTCGCTTAAACTGCATTCAGGGCTAAACTGAGCTGTCCCACCTCAGTCAACAAACACGGAGACTGCAAACCTTCCTCATCACCTTTTTTCTCATTGTCTCTCAACCAGTATGTTAATTATTCCAAACTGAAAACTAACCAAATGAACAACAATACATTTAAAAGTGCTTGAGTAACATTTTATTGTGCTGAACTGCTGCACATACACACTTGACTTTTACTAACTAGAAAAAGTAACATTATCCTGGACACAGAGAGTCTTCTTGTGTTTCAGCAGCCGTAAAATTGTACCTTTCTCCTCTTCCTGTTTCTTCAGACCCACTGACTTCGGTCTGCCCCGTCCCCTACGGATCGGATCTGACTGGCTGTTTGCCCGGGATGTCCTCTTGTTCTCCATGTCACTGGTTAACGGAGAATCGATTCTCTCCCTGCGAATGCGCTCTGTCCTCCTCCGCTTAAAGTCCAGTTTATCTAAAGCAATATTACAAGAAAATCATATAATATCCACACATCACAGTTTATTGATTATTCATGTTGTGACAAACAAACAAACAAACAAACAAAGGCTTCGCGTACTTTCCCCAGTCAAAAACGCACAATCCAGTTCAGGAGCTTCTAACTAAATAATAAAAGTTAAAGGAAGTCGTTGGCACTTTTTACTGTGCCGAATGTTAATGGAATTCAAATTTATATGGACAAGAATATATGAGACATTTTTGTTGGTAATAATTTCTCTTGTCGAATATAAAATTGCGTGATGTGTGAAAACCACGTAAAAGTAGAACTAATCCCAGTTGCTGTACTGGACGGGTGTCCCTAATAAAGTGGCAGCGGGTGTATATGGACCTAATAGTGAGCACGTGGAATCTTACCTGCTATGGCTGCGGAGCGTTCATTTAACTTGGCGTTCAGGAGCTTTCTGCTAATAAATACATAACCACACGGGCAGGACTTGCATGCAACTGGAATCTAGAGGCGAAGGAAACAAGAGCATGAATTACGATGATTGTGGAGAATGGAGAACGGCGTCAGACTGCGGGGGTCTCTGGGTCCTGGGGCCATTTTATTAGGGGGATCTCTGGTTCCTGGGGGCCCTTTATTAGCGGGGTCTCTGGGTCCTGGGGGCCCTTTATTAGCGGGGTCTCTGGGTCCTGGGGCCACTTTATTAGCGGGGTCTCTGGGTCCTGGGGCCACTTTATTAGCGGGGTCTCTGGGTCCTGGGGCCACTTTATTAGCGGGGTCTCTGGGTCCTGGGGCCACTTTATTAGCGGGGTCTCTGGGTCCTGGGGCCACTTTATTAGCGGGGTCTCTGGGTCCTGGGGGCCCTTTATTAGCGGGGTCTCTGGGTCCTGGGGCCACTTTATTAGCGGGGTCTCTGGGGGCCCCTTTATTAGCGGGGTCTCTGGGTCCTGGGGGCCCCTTTATTAGCGGGGTCTCTGGGTCCTGGGGGCCCCTTTATTAGGGGGGTCTCTGGGTCCTGGGGCCACTTTATTAGCGGGGTCTCTGGGGGCCCCTTTATTAGCGGGGTCTCTGGGTCCTGGGGCCCCTTTATTAGCGGGGTCTCTGGGTCCTGGGGCCACTTTATTAGCGGGGTCTCTGGGTCCTGGGGCCCCTTTATTAGCGGGGTCTCTGGGTCCTGGGGCCACTTTATTAGCGGGGTCTCTGGGGGCCCCTTTATTAGCGGGGTCTCTGGGTCCTGGGGCCACTTTATTAGCGGGGTCTCTGGGTCCTGGGGCCACTTTATTAGCGGGGTCTCTGGGTCCTGGGGCCACTTTATTAGCAGCCCCGCGGTTACCTTCGTGGTAACTGACCTCGCCGCAGCGTCAGAAACGCGCTGTAGGTCAAACAGCGCTTTGCCTGTTGCTGGACCGCGGTGAGCTTTTCCGTGTTGAGACTTTCGCAGGTCTTTCACTGGTCCACGGGCCAAAACGCTGCTTTCCTCGCATGCGCACTATTAAGACGCGTCTGTCTACAGGAGCCAATTATCGGGAATCAGGTTTGTACAAACCAAGAGCTTCACGTTAACACCGCTCAGTCAGAAACGGGCAAAACCGGGACCTCGCTGGCTGATACTGAACGAGGTCATGGTTCCATCGGTATCAACGTTCACAAGAACATCTCCGAACCCTCACTGAGCCCAAGTCTCGGAACCAAGCAAACGACCTGCGCTTCTTACCTGTTGGTCGCATTCAGGGCAGGATTTCGTAGCCATTTTGACTTTCTTGCTTTTATTCGTTGACATTTCCGTTTCGTGGCGACACTCGCGTCGATCTACTGCAGAAACAGCTTCGCTCCGCGATTCATGGGACGCGGTCGCTCCAACAAACGTTACAACAAACCGAGCAAGAAAAGAAGACGACGCTCCTCCTGCTCCGGCTTCTTCTTCTCGGTTTAGCAGACGACAAACTGTTTTACCGCCGCCAGCTGGTAGAAGCTTTACATCGGCTTTATTTAAGTGACGCGATCACGTGCATCGTGACTGTTCTGACTTCAGTCCACGCGCTTTCTTAACTGCTATGAACGCGCCTTTATCCGAATAGGCGCCGTCCGCTGTAGCCCGTGAGTAACAGACGGTCAGTGCTCAGAACTCAGATCAGACACTGGGAGTAAATGCAGTAACTCAGCCTTTATTACACAACCGCTCCCATCCTACACGTTTCCAACGGTACAATCTGAAATCCCGCTGCAGACGCGAGCTCCAGTTATTGTGGTACATATTGATAAACATACATACATGTTAAAAAACACACACTGACTTTGAATCTCAGCCAATCCCACCGGTCACGCACCGTTTACAGGAGAGGCGTCATTACAAGCGTCCACTCAATGCGTTTCCCCTCATGACGTGACTCAGGAAGGTGAGCGACTGGAGCACGTTAGTGGTAAAAATCAGCAGAACAGAGATAAAGCAACATATGTGACATGTATAAAAAGTGAGAGGGGCACATTGATTCAGCAGCTTCTTTTAGTCAGTGTGATGGTGAAGGTCTAAGAGGTCAAAGGTCAGAGAGACCAATGTCCAACTTCCTTTAACCTCATCCCCCAGAGGACGGGCCTCTCCTGCCCGGTCTCCAGGAGCAGGAGCCTCCTCCTTGTCCACTCAAAGGATTGTAGTCTGGAAAACACACAGAACAACAGTCAGTACCTGCTGCTCCTGCAACTACAGGGGTACGGAAAACAGTGACGCCCATTTGTTTTATCCAGCTCCATATATTCACTGCAACAATCACAAGACAATATGTTAAAAGAATCCTGAAAGCGAGCAGCTACGAGTCTCCTCTGCAGATTGGCAGGGTCCACACTTGGAGACGGGCGAGGAGCTCGGCCCTTTTATCTTTACTATGTATCGCTCAGTTGGTTGTTTTCAGTTGCACTGAGTAAAAAAAACGGAATAAAACAAAAAACGTGTCCATCTTGATGTCAGGCTGCAAAGCAACAAAATATGATACTTTTACAAGGTGTTTTCTATTGCAGGTCCTGTCTGATGAAGTACATACCAGCACCGCGAAGTGGCTTCTTATGCGTCTTTGGTTTAAGGACTGTGGATGATGAGCTGCTCTCTCCAGTCGTCTGCATTGATAAGCATTAAATCTGACATTACATCTTAAAAGCTTCAGAAATACTCGTGTCAACAAGCTCAACCAGTAAATGTGGCACAAAAGCACATAAACATTAAAAAATGTTAAAGAATCGCAACTGACTATATCCTTAAAGGAAGGGAAATGGTTCACTAACCTGACCAAGCTTTGTGCCTCCTTTATAACTCTGGCCCTGTTGAACACTCTCCCACATCTCATTTTTCTGTCTCCTCTTCTCTTCTTCTTGCTGTTACCAAAATACATGTCTCATTGAGTTAAGACCAGACCATCACCAGTCTCAAACAATTCTGTGTCATTGCAGCACCTTTATCAGTTTCTCTTTGAAAATGGCTGCTTGCGCATCAAGTTCCTCTTGCATCTTCCTTCGGGCAGCTTCCATGGCCACGTGTCTTCTTGTTACCTGTGAAGCATCTTAAAGCAAAATGTTAAAAAATTAGCACATTTCATTCAACTTTGACAACTATGAAGATAATTCCAATAGCAAATTAATCAACATCCACCAGCTTGACTAAGAATTTACTTTTGAATTGAGACATAAGATAATTCTGTATTGATACACAGTGGTCAGACTGATGGGTTGTGCAGTCTAACAGCAGTGGGAATAAAGGATCGCTTCTTCCTACACGGGGGGGTGGGTCAGTCTTCCACTGAGGAGCTGCTCAGAGCTGAGTTAATCCCTTCAAGCCACACTTGGTCTAACTAGGAAGAGCAGTTGGTGCGTCTGGATGGAGTCAGCATCACTTTACAGCAGATAAATGGATGTTGGTACAGGCTGCAGCTGACCTTGCAGTGGTTGAGGAGGTGAGCTCTGCCTGGACCTTCTCTTGTCCAGGTGTTGGACAAGCAGGTAGAGGAGCACAGCGATAACCAGGATGTACCACCCATACTGGGCCAGGACTTCTCCCGCTGAAGGAGCAGTAACAAACGTGTCACATTTACTTAAATGAAGCAACTTTATCGACTGTCGGCTGTAAACAGAATTACAGAGACAACACAGATCATGTAATCAAACATCAAGTTAGAATTAAAAAAACAACAACACTCGTGATGTAATCAATTCCATAGTGTAAGGTAAAGGTTCCGTCTCTCCTGCACTTCGTGGGTTCAGTTTATTAGGCTCCTTCACACACCCACTGTCTTGGCCTTGCTGGTAATGAAGTGCAGTCTTACTTCACTGCGCTTACTGCTGTTAAACCCCTCATTTCAAAAGGTAACTGTCAAAAAGACGTGGGCATATTACTTCAAGGCTGCGAACAGTGTTTCTGTAGACTATCCAATTATTTAGAACACACGTAACGAGCATTTTGCCTTTGACAATCAAAAAGCCATTACACGCTTAAACCCATCCAACACGAAACCCAACGAGTTATGGTGTTTGAACATTGTCCCGATTAAAAGCTTTTAACATCTGAAAGACTCGCCGGCAGACTTGACCTAGTGTATCAAAGTTCTTACGAGGTCAATTAAAATAATCCAATAAGTCCGTTTCTGCGTATTAGTTCAGAAATGCACAGAAACACAAAGCTGCCACAGAAAAACAACGACGTGACAAACCCAGACTAAACCGCAGGACATGTGCTACTAGTTATGTCTGACACGTTCTGCTCGTGCGCCATCTTTGCGCCTGAACGTCGATCGATGCACCCTCGGATTGATACATAGTGTCTGACGCATATAACGCCGGAGTCACTGTTGTTTTTGAGGAGACGCCGTTTCAGTCCTTCAGTTACACTTGTTCCGAAACGCTCACTGAATGTTTGACGAACGTTATTGTATCCCCCGTTCACAGCCTTAAAGGAAACGCACGCGTGTTATCTTAGCTCCTCTGCTAACTAGCACCGGGAGGCGCGGAGTTACCCATCTGGCTGTAGGCGCTCAGGTCCTGGTTGCTCGGCGCCGCTCTCTCCGACCAGGATCTCCCTCTGTCTACGTCAGCCATTGCAGGCGCAAGACAAGCTGACGCTGTCTCAAACCTAAACACGAGCACTAAACGCAACAACCTTATCGGCCGCAGGTTAAATAGCGTAGACGAACCTCCCTTTAACTCAACAAACGCTCGTCTGACGCATGTCCGGGTGTACACGGAACTGGCCCCAGAAACAAGATGGCGCCCATCACGGCTGCCTTCTTCTTCCCCCAAAAACTTTATTGAAACAATCAATCGCCAAAAATAGGGAAAAACCGTTCAGGTGACCAGAGCACAACTCTGAAAAGAAGAAAAACCCCGACGCTTGAAAACACAGGTAGTAATTATGCCAACTTTATAACTGCGTCACGTTTTGATTTTTAAACTAATCAGTTTGAATATAAATCCACGGATGACGATCAAACCCATCATGAATAAACTACTCTGTTACACGTCTAACATTAAAACTGGAGGTAAACAAACCTCCAGCGCATGTAGTTCAACGCAGCTTTAAGGACACAAAACGCGTCCTCCACGACCGGTTTCAGGAATTCAAACAGTTTGACGATTGAGCACAGCCGAAGCATTCAGAAGCTCAGATCTACCATTTTAATCAATGGATATCTGATTCAATTATTGAGCCAAACACGATGATGTACAGGTATAACTGCAACATGGTTTTCTTTTTCTTCGTATCCTGTATATAAAATTATCTTGAACATGTGTTAATTTAAATTTATTTCAACACATTACAACAATCATTGCAATTTTATGTTATTCTTCTTTTTGATTCATAATTTGGTTTGCACAAGATTTTAAAACAAGGAGTGAATAAAACAAATCAACATGACACCGTTAAGAGAAATCAGAGATTGTTAGAGGTTAAGAAGCAAGTAGTTTGGAAAAGGTATACACCTATAACGTTATTACGTACTCAGTATAGCTATCTGTCAACTAGCATACACCAGACGACTCCCAAATGACAGTGTCAACAAGCAAGAGCATTTCACTAATCGTTAGACTTCTGGAATATGTATAGACTCAGAGATACATCCACAATAAAGCATGCAAAACATTTCCAAATGTGCCAATGGTAGAAAAGTTAAGCGATAAAGTCATAAAATATGAAGAGGCAAGTCTGTTATAATGAAATGACGTACTACTGAAGCTTGAGAGGAAGGAATCTTTGTGTGAAATACGTTTAATAGATCTTTGCTGCTCTGTTAGAACAACAGACCAGAGAATTGTGCAGTGGTTGCAGTTATTAACTCACTTATCACAGACAAATTCAGTAAGATGAAAATAGGTCCTTGTGGGGCCAAATGTTTAAATGCCTAAGGTCTAATGACAATAAAATGTGCTACAAAGCAGTCACCAAGACGCCTGATTACCGACTAGTGTCCATCACAGCGGTGACAACACTGCTTTTTTGAGTTTGCTAACACAATGTTGAAAGAAAACTGTAAGCATATGGAGCAAAAATGACAAAGTGGATACACCAGCGACAACTAGGAGCACACACAATACCATGATGCCAATCAAAGACAAAATGATCAGCTTAGTGAAGGGGGAGGGAGGGAAGGAAAGAAGGACTTGTGCCTAAGACTTGAAGCTATGCATTGGTGACAAACACTTTTTAGTACACAGCAGAGTTCTATCAGTGAGGACGAAAATGAAATGCTAATAAACAAATGGTTATGTTTTAGTTTTTTAGGCATTTACTGTATTCCTGGCAGAGGATGGTTTTTCATGTTCTTGAAAGCGTGCACGTTCGTACTGAGAGTGAAACATTTTCAAATAACCAAGCCTTCGTAGGCAGGGCCCTCGGATTCAGGAGACTCTCTCTGCAGGCGAAGATGCTCCAGTGTGTTGTGGAAGTGTTTGTTGATCTGCTCAGTTTCCTCGCTCGCCTCAAGGTTGGGAAGATCTTCCCTGATTTTTTGAATTAGCTGATTTAATACCTGCACAGTCACCTGGGGGACAATGAGAGCTCGTTTGTACTCATAACTAGTATTCTAATATTCATGGAATACATTCTTCTTTACCACAAAAAATATATATCTTAAAAACAACAAAACTAATAATTGATTGGTAATGTCTCTAAACGTCATTTGTTTTCCTACCGCATCGTTTTCTCTCTCATAGAAGCAAACGTATCTGTTGAGGATTTCGATGAATAGTTGCACTTGCAGCGATGGGTCCATGCACTG
The DNA here is from genome assembly GCA_030770545.1 of Macropodus opercularis. NCBI lineage: Eukaryota > Metazoa > Chordata > Actinopteri > Anabantiformes > Osphronemidae > Macropodus > Macropodus opercularis. Next base: position 181,161 of record CM061091.1, read on the forward strand.
ATTGGCAATCTTCAGGGCTTTTTTTAGACACTCCATCACCCGCTTACCATCGCGAATCTAAAGACATAATATTAGTAGTCAGCTGTGGAAACCAAAACTGTAGGTCACCTTCCATTTCTGTGACGCTTGTGTTGATTGTCATTAGCCAACTCTCAGTATAATTTAACTTCTTTCAGGGCCGTTCAGACAGCATTACAGTACATTTACTACACTATACTGTGCACCAAGCAACAGTGTGCATTTTACTACAACTGATAAACGTACAGTGACATTCTTATACTTTGTCATTTTGTGTTAACTAAACAAGAATGGAAGTTAAAACAATTAAAAAAGTAACTTACAACAGAAGAATACAGTAATTGTTCAGCAAGATGTTATTGGACAACTTAAAATGCATAAATGTATTCCTATGTAAATGCGCCAACACACCTCTTCACCGCTTTTGTCGGTGCTGCGACCTGACCAGAAGAGATGAGCGCAGATACTGACGGCTCGACACTGGTCAGGTTTCTTCAGGAGCTTGGAGGCTGCCAGTGCACACTGAGTCCTCAGTGGCTCGTGGTTCTCCTCGCTGAAACAACGCATTCGCTCGAAGGTCCCAATTATCAGTGTGATGGCTGCCAACTGGGCTTTGGAGTCACTAATCTCATCCTCGTAGAGAGAGAAAGCCTGGTGAGGTAGATACATCGATCATCAAAGAAAGACACGGGGAAGACGAGTAAGGAGAGAACGACACCACTGAAACAAATGTGTGGATGCAGGGAAAAATGTTTCCAAATGGTTTTACCTGCGACATGAACTCGTAAGCTACAGTCTCATGGTTCTCAAAGCCAATCTCGCCTGCAGCCAGGGCCCCCTGCAGGAAGAGCCGGAGGGGCAGCTCAGCAAGCTCAGCCTTTATAAGAGCACTGATGGTCTGGTGAGCGAATGAGAAGATCTTCTGACACTTCTTCTCCCATTTGTCATCCTGATGGAGACACATTTAAAATGTAAATACAGTAAAACCATAAGTGGGCTACACGGTGTGAAAAGCCAAGTTTGCCCACCAGTGAGGCGTTCTCCTTGTATCTGAAGGCCAGCTGGTAAGCAGCGAACACAAGAGGAGGAAGCGTGTAGCGAATCCTTTGGTTTCCACCTGCACCAAAGTGCTTCCTGGCTGTGTTCAGGATCTGAACACAGATCCAAAGAGAAATCAACAAACGTGCTGCTAAACGTATTCATAAAAATATTCAGTCACATATAAACGATACTACAGCACAACATGTAAACAAGCAGTAGAGAACGCAGACATACAAGGTACTGCTGATCTGGATCTTCAGAGTGGAGGAGATGAATGAAACGACCCACAAGGCTCTGTTCCTCAGCAAAGTCCTCTGGGTCAGCCTCATCCGCTGGTTGGTCCGGCTGATCCTGGATCAGCGTGGATACCAGGTTCAAGATGGCGTCCACCTAAGGAAACCAGGAAACACTGATTGGTTAGAGAGAAAGAAAGTTGAAACTTAAAAATAGAAAAGTCTACAAACAAATCTCAGTACGTCGTTGATGCATTAGTTACAGAAAAGTATTTAGAAGCGTTAGGGTTTGAAGCATTCCATCCAAAACAATTTGAAAAAGAATCTGTGCAATGGAGAACTTCCTACAGTTAGGAGAACAAAGTCACTAGAGTCCCCAACCCTTCAACCTCCATAAAAAGACTGGTCTGCAACATATGAATGGGGTAATTATTAATAATAAATGTAGATACATTACTGGATTATGCTGACAACTACCAGGCGTGTGATCCAGGTTTTACCATGTTGATCAGCTGCATAAGTCTTTACCCGTCCCATTCATAAGTGCAGTACATCTGCTGTGCTTTTGTTTTCACATCAGCGTATTGACTTTTCTTAACGTGTCCAGCGTTGATTATTACTTCTGTTACAAGATTAGAGTGTTAACGAATCCTTGTGCATCAATGAGGAGTCAAGGAATCCAACCTGTTCCTGGGCCACAATAGTGGTGTTGTAGTCCAGCGTGTTGCTCAGAACGTAGCAACTCATGCTCTTGCGAGACTCGTAGTCAAAGTACTCAAAGAGTGGTGGGAAGTGTTTGAGCTGCAGCACCGTCAGGATGTTGTTGTAAGTATCCACTGGGATCTTCAGCAATCGGGTCAGTTCCTTTGACACAGCGCTGCTGGTTGCAATGCTACGGAAGAGAAAGTGAGGAAGAGAGACAGTGGTCACAATTCTGTTAACGTCGCCTCTCAAGGCCGGGACAGAGGAAACGGATCATCGCTGCTGGGACATTTCTTGCTGGTGATGGCGGTTGAGCTTTGGATCAGCAGACTTTAAGTCAAGTATAATGAGGACACAAAGCTCATCATTAAGACCGATTGAAGATCATATTGTCCGTTCTTCCATTTTTAGTTTGAGTGAGACGTTTGTGTCTGGCAGCTTGGAAAGACAATGCTTCAATTAGCATTAGCTACAAGTCAAAATGAGATTTAATCCTGGTGTTTAGGAGTTCGAGCACTTACTGTTCCAAGTTGAGTTTGTTGAATATCTCCACAGTGCTGTCCAGGACCTTATCTACATAGTCGACACGTTCAGGGTAGCATTTCATAGCCAAATTGATGAGAGAGACTTGAAGCGAGACCACGTCTTCTGATGGCATGTCCTGACGGGACTGGTACAGGAGAAATGATCAACATTGTTAGAGCGAGGCGAGCACAGTCGACAGTTTGGAGAAGGAGCCTTAAGGAGGAGTTTAGGGGACAACGTAATGAACTACGGTAGTATAACTTACTTGAATAACAGTGGCCACCTGCTGAGAGAAGATATCAAACAGTTTGATCTCAGGTGGAATCCCAGGGCCATCTTCTCGATGAGCAAAGAGAGCCAGCCTACAAAGCAAGAGAGGAAGGAGACTAATCCTCTTCATTTCAGTTCATAGTAGCAATTGACAGAGAACATGCACAGTTACATGTGAAAAACCTACAGTAGGCTCAAAAAACAGAGACACATTTCACCCTCTAGAGCCACTTTTCCACATATGTAATGAGAAAAAGAATATTACAATCTTTCATTAACCATTTTATTTTCTGCTCTTATATGAATGTGAGGGAACACATGTCTGATGCTCATCTTCAGGTACATCAGCAGCCAGCAGCATTTGACCTCTGTTTGGAAATTGCTTTATATCTTTGATTATGTCACAGTTAAAAAAAAAAACCCTGACTTGTACCTGTCAATGAGCGCAATAATGATGTTCTTGACATTGACATGTTGATGAAGCTCAGCACAGGAACGAAGAAAGGGGTTCAATGTTTGAAGGTGGAACTCATCTGGGAAAACCTTAGAAAACCAGATTAATTCAATCCTGAGCGTTGGTGTATGAAAATGTCTGAATGTTTAAGAGCAGTTGGAATAAAAACCTAAAGTGTTTGGATTTAAATACTAGAGTGTGACCAAAGGGAAGGGATTAAAAGTATACATTAAATAACAGCAACAACATTTATGGATAAAACTTCAGTCAATCATTACAGAACTAGAAACTACAGGAGAACTGGTCAGTAGGTTTTGCAGTGGAGTGTGATCCATCCATGTTTACCTGAATGATGCACTCCATTAAATACTCCTGAGCCAATGAGTCTCTGCAGTTCACAACTTGCTCTAGCACTCCAGGAAGAACAATCTGTAAACAGAAGCAGCAAGAAGTGCAAATTCAATCACAGATACAACGTGGCCCAACACGTATCACGGACACTTCACGGGAGCTAAGCGTGGCGTTCCACGCACACCTGTTTGTACTTGTCCACGTTGACTCCCTCCAGTTGGCTGAGGCGAACGAGGTTAGTGCCCACAAGAATCCTAAGCTCTTGTCGTTCCTTTTCTCTCTTCTCTCTGTCTCGGCTGTGACCCTGATGCTGCATTCGGACCCATAGTTTGTTCATTTCTGCAAAGTTCAGGAGGACGAAGTCGATGGAGTCATTGATATCTCCAGTCATCTCCTCTGATCCCCTGTGGAGTAAAGACTGGAGGTTTGGACCAATAGACTGCAAACCCCTGCGGGGGGGGGGGGGGGGGGGGGGGGGGGGGGATATGGTATGATATTGGCAGGGTTTTGTTTCAGGAGTAATCAATTATCAGACCGGTGTTCTCAAGCCTACTTCATTAATAATGCCGCCCCTACTGCTTTAGTAACTTAAAGGATCATGGCCATTCATACTGGTAAAAGGAAACAGAAAAAGCAAAACCTACTCTGACTGCTCTCCGTCATCCGGCAGGATGTTGCGGGTGCACTGCAACAGGTAATTCCTGAGGAAGAGGCCTCTGAGTGGATGCTGAACACCACGACACATCTCCACCAGGTCTTTTAGAATGTCCTTACGAGACTGAGGAAAGGACCGGACGTACACGACACCCACTGTGATGAGCAGGTACCTGGAAAAAAAAGCCATGGGGCAGATTAAATAAGAGATTCAGCTTTGTCAATATCTAGTGGCAGGGATTTGGATATAAAAAAAACAGGTTTAGGTATAATGTCGTCCAGTTCTAAACAAACACCTCAACTATACGCAGGGATTTACATATGAACAATGGCATTAATTCGCTTGATGACCTATGGATGCTGCATTGGGGTGGAGGTAAAAATCCTTCCTGACACTTATCCTCATGGGGAATGTGAACTTGTACCAAGGCAAAGTTTAACTTCGAAGCCGTAACATTCACATTCTGGCACCACGTGCAACCTTCTATAGTCACACTGATAAAGAGATCTAGAGTAGAGACCGACAACCCCACGTGAAGATGTGATATAAAAGTCGTTTTGATTCACGTCATTCACGCCTAAGGTGAGTTTAGTTAAGGTACTTACAGCCTGGGGATGATGTTCCCTGCATATTGAACCAGTTCATAGAGGTCGGACACCTTGCGTCCTTTGGCAAACTCATCAGTCAGATACACTTCCAGGTAGTGGAGTTCATCAGAAATGGCCATATCTATATAGACAGTCAAGTACCAGTACAATAGCGTCCTGCAGCATCAAATAAGCTGCCTGCCCGACCTTCACCTAGGAGGGGCTTCATTACTGCAGTTCTGCTTTAGTCATGACAGTTTGAAGCTGCTTTCCTCTGGAGTTGTTCATGTAATTTCTTTCTTTTCTCTATTTGTTAGTTTTCAAATTATAGAAAGAAAAGGACAAGACTGTTTGTCTTCCTGGTGACTCATAACAATAATTCCTCGGTACACACTTTTGTATGTTTAAAGCTTTTTAAATACGGTTATGGCACCGCTGTAAAGGATACAGAGCTCGTAGTAGCTCTTTGGAGACAGCATGGAGGTCCTCAGTTCACCCAGCATGTTAGACGCATGTTTCAAAGCATCCATCAGCTTGTTCTTGTCCTGCAGATCCCACAACAGTCAATTTATAGCACAACTAAAAATCTTAAACCATAAACACAACCCTATAATATATATGGCAAGTTAACCACAAGGTCTTTGATGTCTACATTTTGTCCATTGACCATTAAAAGCAACATTTTTCAAACTCACTAATAAGCTTTCTATTCAGGCATATTTCTTTGAACACTGTTTAACTAATGACATGCTTGTGTCCCTTTGTCAGCACCATAACTCATGACTGAACATTTAAGCTTCAATTTGTTGTTGTTTAACGTGAAAGTCAAAAGTGTCCAGGATCCTGTGGATAAAGATCCCTTCTAGCTCACACACGTTTAGTAAGCGTCATGATAACAAATTAAATATTCTTATGCATTCAGTGATCATCTCCTTTGTTTGTTCACCAACCCGCTGAACCAGGGCCAGATTCATGTCAGTGGACCTTCCATCACACCTTCAGTTGGTGGTAGACTTACAACCAAAACCGTTAAGCATTTAAATGATACTTTTCTGTTATAAAAAATATATAAAATGAAATCCATGCTACCAGACATCGCTTCATCTGGAAAGACTGGACCTTGACAGCCTGCACAGCTTCATCTAGAAGTTTCTCCTGTTCATCTAGGGGAGACTGTGTTGTCGGCTGGAAAAGATAGAAAGAGAAAAAAATACTCAATTGCACTGCACCTGGCTGATGTTTGACATTTGATGCACTCACGTCAGACATTTCATGAAAAATGACATTCACCAGTTGACGTGGTCACTTGTAAATTCTAAACATCGGTAGACCAATAAACTGGTGCTTTCCTTGCTGAAGTAACGCTGCAGCTAGCTGTTAGCTGTTAGCTGTTAGTTGGGACCTTCGCCTTGGAATCTCCTACGTGTGTGCTTTGAAAAAGTTGTAGCACTGAGCTGTGGGACGAGACGCGGCTAAGCTACGAGCCGTTTAAACCGGTCGTTGGCTGCTCTGGTCGTTTCATGGGCTGAACCCAGTGGCTCGTTTGCGCCAACACGTTTATGTGACCATGGGTCGACTGGAGCGTGAGACACAGGAACAACACCTTCAGTAGCTGTTCGCCTGCTTGATAGCTTAGCTAACTGATGGTACTGAGGCCATTCGCCACTTCCACGCTAGTCGGACTTACATTAGCTTCGGTTTCAAATTGAAGCTTCGCTTTTCTCTTACAACTGAACACCTGTGGTTTTCCAACAAACCACATTATCAAATTTCACTCCGAAAACAACTTACCATGATTATTAGAGGAGTAACGATGTAAGATCCGTCGGAGACTGGTCTGTCATGTGACCCAGTAATGCTGAGGTCACGAGGTACGTGTTCATTTACATATTTCTATAAACGATTGATTATGTGGAGTTTTAGGTGGAACTGTGTGGCATAAATGACGACAACAATTCCTCTTTGTGTTAAACTGACATTGACAGTTGTGTCAATGTAGTAGAATTTGGCTGCAGACACCATGGCGGGCGGTTTGTGGGGTGAAACCGGAAGTCGGCTTGAAAAGCGGAAGCTCAAAGGCCCAAAGTTGGTTACGTCCACCAATCGCAGTCGATTTTGACTGGAAGACACATTACGTTCAGTCAGTACCTTTTTGCAGGTGTACACGCAATCTGTTAATAGTAGAATCAGGATTTTGTGTTGAAAAAAACAGAGTTGCCATTGTACGTAAATTCCATTTAATCAAATATTAGTATTTTAGTTTGGTAATTTCATATCTCTATTTAAACCTAGACGGGTGTTCTATGAAAGTTTTTTACGTTTGACACTAAAGGCACCACCAATCGTGAAGAGATGGGCGTGGCAATTTGGTCCTGGCAACTTCCGGGAAAACAGCGTGAGTTGTGAATGGTCAAATATGTGCTTATTCTCAGACTACTGTTATATTTCACTCCACGCATTCACGTAGTGTGTCGTTAATCTCGTAATTGTGTGTCTAGTTCTTTTTACAAGGAGAAGAATTGCTTAGCAACAGTGTTGCTGTGTCACCGTTTAGCCAGATATCTACGTTATCTTCTTTCTAGGATAGTTTCCCTATTGTATGTAGTCAACAAAGTCCACGATTCAAGTTGTTTACCTCATAGCCCCGCGTCGCCGCTAGCTAACTCTAAGGATTAGCTAGCGTTAACTGGCGCCGCAGTAACAATGCGTCAGCCATTTAAAGCTGCTTTACTCCGCTTGCTAGTTGTACGTTTAGTGTTGTCATTTGTTTCAGGTTTTCGTCATGGGACACACCAGCTTGGAAAAGATCATTGCACTACAGAGGAACGCTGCTAACATCAGAAACCTGTGCATCCTGGCACACGTTGACCACGGTGAGACTGTACTGCTGTAGCTGACCCCAGACGGGCTCAGTCAGTTGGTCTATACATGCCAGAAACAACCTGAGATTAAGAAAAACATATTCGTATAATAAGTTAAAAGTGACATTATTATGTTAGAAGTAGATGCCCTGCATTCAAACTAGAATTAGAGTTGGAATATTAAAGTATTAAAAGGGTTGTTAATGAAGTTCACTGAAGTCTGGACATTAGCTCCCAAGGTTGAGGGTCCTTCAACAAGATGATGACTCCTAATGCTCCAAAACATCTTATAACAAAACATTGGACTATTTTGAAATGAGCTTCTATGAGCTCTGATCCAAATCCCAGTGACCATCTGTGGAAAGAGCTGAGACCTGTAACATGTTGGAGAAGAAACCCTTCAAACCCGAGGCAGCTGAAGCAGTTTGCTAATGAGGAGTGAACCAAAATACCGGCAGACATCTCACTTAATTGCAGCAAAGCTACTGGTCCGCTCTCTGTTTAGTGGTTTAAAACTGAAACATATTCTGATTAATTAATAACGTTATTTCTCAAATGTTCTTGTGTCAGTCAAGATATTTTACGGGTGTATGCTACAAGTTAATGAAATCTGTATCTTTTTAGGCAAAACTACTTTGGCTGACTGCTTAGTGGCGAGTAATGGAATTATATCAAGTCGACTGGCTGGGAAGGTGGGACATTATTATCTAAGAGACTGTTTGTCAGTCACGTCCTGTAACCTTGGCTTTATCACGTGTTGTGCTGCATTCCGCATATTTCCATTAGTAGTTTGTTGATACTGTGTGATGTATTAATCTACCAGCTGAGGTATCTGGACAGCAGGGAGGACGAACAGATCAGGGGAATCACCATGAAATCCAGTGCCATCTCTCTGCACTACAGATATGGTGAGGTTGAACTGAGAGTCACTGTAATGTTTGTCATTGTCTGTGAATTACTCTCCAGCACTCGATCTCTGATGATTTTCTGTTTGTGTGCCTCTTATCTCAGGAGATCAGGAGTATTTATTGAACCTGATTGACTCTCCTGGTCATGTCGACTTCTCCTCAGAAGTTTCCACTGCTGTCAGGTTGTGCGATGGGGCCATTATAGTTGTCGATGCTGTGGAGGGAGTGTGTCCACAGGTAAGTATCTAGTGACTCTGATGTTCTGTGAAGATGATCTGTATTTTGTCTCCGTGGTTGTAGGGTAATGTTTTCAGGGACTAGAAAACTGCAGGTTTACACAGATCACTGTGTTTTATTGCATGTGTGTAGACTCAGGCTGTCCTGCGTCAGGCGTGGTTGGAGAACATCAGGCCCATTCTTGTCATTAATAAAATTGACAGACTCATTATGGAGCTGAAACTCACCTCTCAGGAAGCTTACGTTCACCTGCAGAAGATTTTGGAACAGGTGAGCCTTGGCTGTTATTTGTGGCAGGTCCTTGTATGATAAAGCCAGAATGTTTTGTTTTCATCTACCTTGAAATGTTGAGGCACTGTGTTTTTACTGTGATCACACTCTTTTCAACGTCAGTCAGCACTAGTTTGTGTGTGTGTGTGTGTGTGTGTGTATACACACTTCCCTGTAGGTGAATGCAGTCACAGGGAGTTTGTTCACATCCAAAGTCCTGGAAGAGCAAGCAGAGAAGCAGAAGGAGGAGAAAGAGATGAAGATGTGTAGCGGAGACCAGGTGTATGACTGGAGCGCTGGGCTGGAGGACGCTGATGACTCTCACCTGTACTTTTCCCCTGAGCAGGGCAATGTGGTGTTTGCCAGTGCCATAGACGGGTGGGGCTTCAGGTGAGGGTGCTGCCTAGTGAGACAACGTGAGACATGCGCAGTATGAACTTTGATTTAATCTTCAAGACCAGTTCCCTCCTTCTGTGCCATTGTTTGCTACAGCTTGTCACCTTGTGTAGACCATTTATCGTCTCACTGGGTTTTTACGTTAGCCAGTAGTTCATTAAACTAAAATATTTATGTGACTCAGCAGTTAAATCTAGAATATTTATCCAACGTATTCGTTTAATAAAGTTCATACCATGGTGCAACCTTTCATTTTATGTAGCACCCATTCATCCGCTTTAAAACCAATTGTGTCCAATGGATTTACATTTACATAGAAATAACAACTGAGTTCAGTTCAGAACGGTCATCTGTGCCCCAAACGGCAACGGTGAGGCCATAAAGAGACGCATGATTTGATAGTGTCGTCAAATTAGGTTTAATTTGACACACATCATGTTTGCTGAGCCCTGGAGACAGACTGGCAGTGCATCATGAGGATGCAGATATCTGGTTGAGGGGTAGCTGCGTCACAACGATCCCGCTCTTCTATAATTAAACCAGTGAAGCCCCAGTGGAGAAGCCTCTGAACCCAACGCTCGTGTTTGCCACGGAGAAGGAGCAACCTAGAGAATCGCACACATCCACTGACCCGTATCTACTATTCAACAGATAGCAAAGCTGCTAATAAGCCTAGTAAATAAAGGCCGTTCACTTCAGCATAGAAAGTGTAAATTATAAATTAAATTATAAAAAGACAAAAAACATTTGATTCTGTGTTTTGTAGCATCCAGCAGTTCGCTCACATCTACAGCCAGCGAATGGGCATCAAAGAACAGGTCCTGCTTAAAACCCTGTGGGGAGATTTCTACCTCAATGCCAAAGCAAAGAAGATGATGAAAGGAGCTCAGGTAATGTCTGCGTTCATCAAGTTCTTCCAGGAAAGTAAGAAAAAACGCCAACTTTGCTTCCATGTTGTTTCAGGCTAAAGGGAAGAAGCCACTGTTTGTGCAGTTTGTGTTGGATAATATTTGGAGTTTATATGATTCAGTTGTCATTAAAAGGTGGGTGACACACAACAAACTACGCTGAAATACTGGGTTGCTTTGGTAACTAAATCCATCCGTTCTCGTGGGGAGATGCTTTCTTTGTTTTGCTACACATGGAAGCTTAGGCTCCCTTCATTAAATGTGACCGTATATTGTTGATCAACCATGACAGGGAAGTAGTAGTACAAGACCAGAGTCATCTGATTTGTCCTCTGTGGGGCTCATGTTGGGGGTGTGACATTCTAGAAGTTTTCTCCTCAGTGCTTGTTAACTATACTCGTGATATCCCCACAGACGCAGCCTGTTAACCTGCTGTGTGTGTTTGCTGTAACCAGAGACGAGGAGAAGGTGGAGAAGGTGGTGACTTCGCTTGGGGTGAAGGTGATGCCCAGGGACTCCCGCCATTCTGATCCTAAAGTCCTCCTTGGTGCCATCTTCAGCCAGTGGCTCCCCCTGTCCCAGGCCGTCCTCGGTATCCTTTCGGCAGAACAGGGTGTGTTTGGCTGCCTCTGGGAGTGTTTCGCTGTCAGTGTTCTTTAACAGAGACCGTAGCGATGGTGTGCGAGAAGCTCCCCAGTCCATTAGATATTGCTGCAGAGCGAGTGGAGAAACTGATGAGTGTTGGAACGCGACAATTTGACACATTACCCAAACGGACGCAGGAACTGAAAACCGGTATGTTGGTTAGACAAGTAGCATGTATGTGTGTGTACATATGCATGCTCTTAACCCCCAACGGCCAAAATGTCCTGAGAGAACATCATACAAGTGAAGATGTGGAAAGTGAGTCGCAGACCTGGGCCCACGTGATCACCAGACGGAAACCCGGGACAGGACACAGCGCCGTGATGTCAGTGTGTCATGGGCTTGATGCAAACAAGGCATCTGAGCAGTGGACATTTAAAAACTATTAATAGTGATTGATACCATCAGTATAATGTAGAGAACAGTAAGCAAGGACATTGGCGCTGTCAAATGATGTAACTGCGATGTTGTTTGATTCTTGCATTTCTTCTTCTGTGTTTTTCAGCCTTTCTCCAATGTTCAAGTGAGGAAAACGCTCCAGTTGTCGTCTTTGTTTCCAAAATGTTTGCTGTGGAAACCAAAGCCCTGCCTCAGAACCGACAGAGGTACCGTTGTCCATGGGGCTGTAGTCCCGTTCCTCCCTCTGGAGGTCACCACCCGCTGGATTGATGATCTGTGCATCTAGTGGTGCAGCTGGAGGAAATAGTTCTTGTCTTCTTGTATTTTGGGGATGAAGAAATTACAGATTCAGATAACGTCGCTATTTAAAATAGTAAACGTTGAAAGGTTTCTCATTAGAACCAGATGCTCACAGCAGAGCCGTCGCTTTCATAGCTGCAGGTCAACTCTACCTCTAATGCTGTGTATAGATAAAACCGTATTTCTTTGTGTTGAAGAAATCTTCCCTATATTTTGCTGATGATAAAAGCTACTGTTGTGGTGGTTAGCACTGTTGCCTCACAGCGAGAAGGTCTCGGGTTCGATTCCTGGAGGCGACCGGGGGCCTCTCTGTGTGGAGTTTGCATGTTCTCCCCGTGTCTGCGTGGGTTTTCTCCGGAGTCCCCGGTTTCCTCCCACAGTCCAAAGACATGCAGTTAGGCCAATTGGGATAAAGATGCGTAAATTGTGTGCATGACTGTGACTTGTGTGTCATATATGTGGCCCTGCGATGGACTGGCGATCTGTCAAGGGTGAACCCTGCCTCTCGCCCAAAGCCAGCTGGGACAGGCTCCAACACGCCCGCGACCCCTACGGGGAAGAAGCGGTAGAAGATGGATGGATGGATGGATAAAAGCTACTGTATAACTGGGAAGGATTTAGAAATCACAGTAACTATAGACATCTTGTGATGTGATAACATGCGATTTTAAAATGCGCTGGATGCCACCAGGGCTTAACTGTGTTGCATCGAATCAGGAAAAGCTGGCAAATCAATTTTGAAGAAAACTAACCAACCATTCAGAAAAATGTCAGAGTGGTTTTAACCAACTCTGCTTCCAATGATGCCAAACAACTTACAGGAATATTCACGTGGGCTGCAAAATAAGTGACTGTGGTTCACGCTGCTTTTCAGTAAACGTGTGTATCTGTGTTACTGTGTTAGGCCGTTGACCCCAGAGGAGATTGCCCAGCGCAGGGGGCTGGCTCGACAGAGACACGCTGAAAGGCTCGTCGCTGAGCAGGCGCCTCAGCAAGACCCCGCTGGACTCGGCACCGGTAAGCTGGTGTCAGGACGCGTATATAGGCATAGACCTGGAGATGGATGGATATGATTTCGTTTCAGCAGCTGACATGGAGAGGCTCACAGTGAAAGATGCGAAGGCCGTAGAGGAAGAGGACCAGAGAGAGACCTTCGTCGCATTTGCCCGGATCTACAGCGGCGTGATCAAAAAGGGACAGAACGTGTTTGTTCTGGGACCAAAGTATGATCCAGCCCAGGGCCTGAACACGGTAAACTCCCAGCCTCCAGCGGGATTAAGTACATTCACACTAACTAACGGCACATGTCACATACGTGAACTGACCATTCGACACAGAAGCCTGAAGTTGAGATGCTGCATAGTGTAACAAAACCTGCTCCTATAAGGCCCCGAGACACTTGCTGTGAATTGGTGCTAGAGAACTAAAACTCAATTGAACGTATATCAGTTTTCAATACAGTTGACCAGCTTGATTAATAATGGATGCAATATTTGGACATAACTTTGTAATCTGGGCTGAACAAATGAAAGCTGCTCTTTCCTCTGAGCCTTGCTTTTCAGCTGCCAGCTCGGCGTGTTTAGTAGCTCTTTGGACCTTTGTGCTTATTCCTGCGCTCATTTCTACCAGCTCCCAGATGGTTGCGGTGCCTCGGACTCTGTGCCTGATGTGCCTCATCTGTCCTGCTGCTCAGTGGAAAGCCTTTACCTGCTCATGGGCAGGGAGCTAGAAGAGCTGGAGGAGGTGCCTGCAGGGAACGTCCTGGGTAAATGTCTCTGGCTCATTACAACTGATGCTGCTTAAAGTTTTCAGAAGCATTGATTCCCGTCACGCTGCACAGGAACGTTTGCTTCTTTCAAGCCACGAGGGAGCCGTGGCCAGAGGAGAACCAGGGTATGAACTCCAGCAGACCTTTGTTATTGGCCGATGGCCGGAGCTCAGAGTTGGTGAAAGAAGCACGTGCTCACAACCGTGTTACTTTGATGTTGCACAGGACGAGTTGTTCAGTGTTGCCACCAGATGGCACAAAGCTTCTGCAGACGAGTCGCTTCGAAGCCTTGGAATCAAAACACGTGTAACATTACCTTCAGCTCCTTGGTTTGGTTTTCAGTTAGGCCATGATGTAATATAGTAAAAAAACCAATTCAACAGGTTGATAAATACCAGTAAGGCTTTAATGACTTCATTTAAATGTGATCCACATGTTGTGAATATATTGAAATGGTTAATGAAGTTGGCTGATGAGTTGGAAACCATTAAGGTGACACCAGTGCTTGTCCTCCTGTTTTCTTAAATAATGGCGCTGTGCTTTTACAGAATCAGGCAAAAATATTAGAGAAGCTGGAACAGGCTGAGCTGTGAACCGTACCTGTGTCTGATTGTCTTTGTGCTTTTGATTAGTGCCATACGCGCCGCCAGCAGTGAATTTATCCGTGATTACAGCCCAGCGGTGTTTGATGGGAGCCTGGTACGGCACAGCAACATCAAACCTCGTCATCAGGGCATAATGTGAAACAGCTGCGTGACGCAGCCACAGCCCAAGTCTGAGTGAAGACGAGTGATGCTGATTCAACACCGGAGCAGTTTAGGAAAACATTTGTGTTGCATTAGGCTTCTCTGTGACGAGCGACCCAGATCCTGCAGAACAAACCAACCGATGCGGGTTCTTCAGTTTTAGGTCTGATGATAATAGTGTCGATACACGCTGGACTGTTGTTGTTTGGGCAAAGAGCAGTATGTTGGTGATGGGTTTTCCTTTTAATAAGTCGTCGTCATCTGTAGGACATGTTACATGAACTGAAACTGGGTCACTGAGTTTTCTGCTGCGATTCTTCCTCCGTCGTCCTTGACACAGTTTCCAGTCCCAGGCGAGTCCTGCTTGAATCCCACAGCCGCGATACCTTCTCCACCTCATCAGTCGTCCACTTCCCCTTGGAAATGTCTGCCTTTTTCCTGAAAAGCCATCTTGAGTCTTACAGTTGACAGGTCGAATTGACGTGTTGGGCAGCGTGTGGACGTGTTGGGCAGCGTGTGGACGTGTTGGGCAGCGCGTGGACGTGTTGGGCAGCGCGTGGACGTGTTGGGCAGCGCGTGGACGTGTTGGGCAGCGCGTGGACGTGTTGGGCAGCGTGTAGGGCAGCGCGTGGACGCGTTGGACAGCGTGTAGGGCAGCGCGTGGACGTGTTGGGCAGCGTGTGGACGTGTTGGGCAGCGTGTGGACGTGTGGGACAGCGTGTGGACGTGTGGGACAGCGTGTGGGGCAGCGTGTGGACGTGTTGGACAGCGTGTGGGGCAGCGTGTGGACGTGTTGGGCAGCGTGTGGACGTGTTGGGCAGCGTGTGGACGTGTTGGGCAGCGTGTGGACGTGTGGGGCAGCGTGTGGACGTGTTGGGCAGCGTGTGGACGTGTTGGGCAGCGTGTGGACGTGTTGGGCAGCGTGTGGACGTGTTGGGCAGCGTGTGGACGTGTTGGGCAGCGTGTGGACGTGTTGGACAGCGTGTGGACGTGTGGGGCAGCGTGTGGACGTGTTGGGCAGCGTGTGGACGTGTTGGACAGCGTGTAGGGCAGCGCGTGGACGTGTTGGACAGCGTGTAGGGCAGCGCGTGGACGTGTTGGGCAGCGCGTGGACGTGTTGGGCAGCGCGTGGACGTGTTGGGCAGCGTGTGGACGTGTTGGACAGCGTGTGGGGCAGCGTGTGGACGTGTTGGACAGCGTGTTGGGCAGCGTGTGGACGTGTGGGACAGCGCGTGGACGTGTGGGGCAGCGCGTGGACGTGTTGGGCAGCGCGTGGACGTGTTGGACAGCGTGTAGGGCAGCGCGTGGACGCGTTGGACAGCGTGTAGGGCAGCGCGTGGACGTGTTGGGCAGCGCGTGGACGTGTTGGGGCAGCGCGTGGACGTGTTGGACAGCGTGTGGACGTGTTGGGCAGCGCGTGGACGTGTTGGACAGCGTGTAGGGCAGCGCGTGGACGTGTTGGACAGCGTGTAGGGCAGCGCGTGGACGTGTTGGGCAGCGCGTGGACGTGTTGGACAGCGTGTGGACGTGTTGGACAGCGCGTGGACGTGTGGGGCAGCGCGTGGACGTGTTGGACAGCGCGTGGACGTGTTGGGCAGCGCGTGGACGTGTTGGACAGCGTGTGGACGTGTTGGACAGCGTGTGGACGTGTGGGGCAGCGTGTGGACGTGTTGGACAGCGTGTGGACGTGTGGGGCAGCGTGTGGACGTGTTGGGCAGCGTGTGGACGTGTTGGACAGCGTGTGGACGTGTGGGGCAGCGTGTGGGGCAGCGCGTGGACGTGTTGGGCAGCGCGTGGACGTGTTGGACAGCGTGTGGGACAGCGTGTGGACGTGTTGGACAGCGTGTGGGGCAGCGCGTGGACGTGTTGGGCAGCGTGTGGACGTGTTGGACAGCGTGTTGGACAGCGTGTGGACGTGTTGGGCAGCGTGTGGGGCAGCGTGTGGACGTGTTGGGCAGCGTGTTGGGCAGCGTGTGGACGTGTTGGACAGCGTGTGGGGCAGCGTGTGGACGTGTTGGACAGCGTGTTGGGCAGCGTGTGGACGTGTTGGACAGCGTGTGGGGCAGCGTGTGGACGTGTGGGGCAGCGTGTGGACGTGTGGGGCAGCGTGTGGACGTGTGGGGCAGCGTGTGGGGCAGCGCGTGGACGTGTGGGACAGCGCGTGGACGTGTTGGACAGCGTGTGGGACAGCGTGTGGACGTGTTGGACAGCGTGTGGGGCAGCGCGTGGACGTGTGGGACAGCGCGTGGACGTGTGGGACAGCGCGTGGACGTGTTGGACAGCGTGTGGACGTGTGGGACAGCGTGTGGACGTGTGGGGCAGCGTGTGGGGCAGCGTGTGGACGTGTTGGACAGCGTGTGGGGCAGCGTGTGGACGTGTGGGGCAGCGTGTGGACGTGTGGGGCAGCGTGTGGGGCAGCGCGTGGACGTGTGGGACAGCGTGTGGACGTGTGGGACAGCGTGTGGACGTGTGGGGCAGCGTGTGGGGCAGCGTGTGGACGTGTTGGACAGCGTGTGGGGCAGCGTGTGGACGTGTTGGACAGCGTGTGGGACAGCGTGTGGACGTGTGGGTCTCTGAAGCCTCAGTACAAGCTTGTGGTCGGTTCGCAGCCTTTGCAGTGGAGGGAAAATCGTCTTTATGTAACCGGAGTCACAGCCAACTGGAGGGAACGTCCTCAGGCTTGAGTGATTCTGAGCTGTTCCGTAGCAGACTGGCCAGTTTCAAGCCCTGCGAGCAGGTAACCGTGGCGACACCAGGTCTGGAGCATCTCGGTGAACGATGCCGGAGTCTTCTCACCGCTGTCAGATTCAAGCGGTCTTCCTGCCGAACGTGGTCCGGCCCTTGTCTGTCTGTCTGTCTGTCTGTCTGTCTGTCTGTCTGTCTGTCTGTCTGTCTGTCTGTCTGTCTGTCTGTCTGGAGCTGTACCTGCTTTGTTCTTCTTTTCTATTGTGTTTCATTCCGTTGGTCGTCTTTTAAACCATGTTGTTCTGCTTCTCCTATGTTCTTCCAGGAGTTGGAGGCCTTGAGGATTACGTTTTGAAGTCAGCCACCCTGTCGACCTCCCCCGTCTGTCCGCCCTTCACGCCGCTCAACTTTGAGGCCACTCCCATCGTACGAGTTGCTATAGAACCCAAACACCCAAGTACGTCCCAAAGAAATTTCTAGTGTCATGAGTGTTCTGTTCTCACATCCAGTCACGTGTTGATCTGATGATGAATGAAGGCCTTTAAGTCATGACATCATTTATATATGAAGTTCACTGGTCCTAAGAGGACAAGAGATGTCACTCAGCTCTTTCACTTATCACAAAACAGCTACAGGATGAACTGCCACAAAATACTGTTCAGACATTTGAATCCAGTCCAGCGTCACCACAGCAGCCAGACACGGTCGACTGTTAAACCAGATCTTTGGTTATGCTTTGCTTGTCTGTGTGTTAGGTGAGATGCCGAAGCTGGTCGGTGGTATGCGCTTGCTGAACCAGGCGGATCCCTGTGCTGAGGTTCTGATCCAGGAATCGGGTGAACATGTTCTGGTTACTGCTGGTGAGGTTCATCTCCAGCGGTGCCTGGATGATCTCCGTGAGCGGTTAGTGATGAGTCGTATGTATGAATCTAGAATAGAATCCCGGGCGGGTTCTCTGCCCGTAGGGCTTCTACGGGCGGGTTCTCTGCCCGTAGGGCTTCTACTGGCGGGTTCACCAGCCGTAAGGGCTTCTACAGGCGGGTTCTCTGCCCGTAGGGCTTCTACTGGCGGGTTCACCAGCCGTAAGGGGTTCTACTGACGGGTTCTCTGCCCGTAGGGCTTCTACGGGCGGGTTCTCTGCCCGTAGGGCTTCTACGGGCGGGTTCTCCTGGCGTTCCAGCTGTCATCGCGTAGGCTGCGTCCTCTCTCTTCATTCTTTTGTGATGCTACTGACACGTTCCTGGTGTTGACTTTTTAGTAGCACATTTACATGACGGCTCCCGTCGTGTTCGTGTGGCTCCTCCAGCCATAAGTTGTGTAAATGGCAGCGAGTGAAATCACCCGAAATGCTGCAGTTGTTGGTTCACCTGTAGGACTGGACTTCATTTGAAATTTTGAATATCTGAATAGATTTGATTTCAAATAAACAGAGTTTTTGCTGGGAAATCTAAATGGACTGGAAGGATGAATACAGGGAAGCCATCCGTTCATAACTAACCTACGAGATCTACGAGGCTACAGGTTAACCTCTAACGCTGCTGGAGCTGAGGCTGCGTTGCAACAGGTCTGAGTTTTTCTGTCCGTCCGCCTGCTAAGAGCCAGCAGCCTGCACAGACTGGGTCGTGCTCTTGTCGTGGAGTGATGTGGTCTGATGACCCGTCTGATTAGCCCGTTGGGTGACGCGTAAACTGGTTCGCCGGCCGAGCCCTTCGCCGTGTTGCTGGCAAGCAGCCTGACCTGCAGCACATCACGCTGAGAATGAGGTCAGCTGTGTTTAGCCACTCTGACATCACAGAGAGGATCAGGCCGCTCTCAGACGGGCTCACGGGCTCGTGGTGTTTGTGTTACTGCAGGTGATTGACGGTTTATTCCACTCAATGAAGACATAAACTAAACCAGATGTGGAGTCCGTCCTGCTCCCCGCTGTCACTCAGTGACTGCTGCCTGCATTTCTTACCTATATACGTGTTTGTAGCTTTGGGAGCTTCCAGGTATTTACATGTGGACCTGGTACACGACGTAGAAGATAACCAGCAGTAAAGCTGGGAGTGAATTTGAATCTAGCTGCATCTTCACCAAACAGTTGTGATGCTATCACCACAGTTCATTTACTCTTTCTCTGTCTTTCTAAAGATTTGCAAAGATCGAGATCAGTGTGTCGAAGCCCATCATTCCGTTCAGAGAGACGGTGGTGCGTCCTCCAAAAGTGGACATGGTCAATGAAGAGCTGGGCAAGCAGCAGAAAGTCGCGATCATTCACCAGGTGAGTCGACCCTTAGCATGAACTCTCGCCTGATCCACTTATCTGTTAGTTGATCAGAGGGAAGACGAGTCACACTGCAGGTGATCAGCGACGTGTTCACCATCATTGGAGACCAATAATAAGCGGATCATCTGATTCAGCCACAGATGTGAGGATCAGTGTTTTGTCTTTGTTGGTTGTCAGGTGAAAGAGGAGGCTTCCCAGGGTCGTTCATCGGACGCGTTCCATGTGGACCCCAGGGGCCTGGTGACCCTCACGACTCCCAACAGATTGGCCACTGTCAGTGTCCGTGCGATCCCCCTCCCACAGGGTAAGACGCAGGCAGGTTGCAGCCTCAAAGCAGCTCAGCGTGGACATATGCATAACCTTTAGCCTGCATAGGTTAGTGGGCAAAATGGTTGTGGTTCCTAACTAGCCAGAGCTACATTACAGACACTGGGGATGTGAAGCATTTGACAGAATGGACTAATGTGACTCCAGACGTCTCCTGGTCGTCCACCGGCCTAATGAACATCAATAAGCTGCCTGTGTCCCCTTGCAGAGGTGACCCATCTGTTGGAGAGCAGTTCCGAGCTGATTCGGACTCTGGAGCAGGTCAACCTGTCCCTGAAGGAAGGCAAGACTCTGGACGTCAGCGGCAGGACCCTGGAGGCCATCGCCGAGCTCAAGGCTCAGCTGGAAAGTCGTCTGCAAGGGAGAAAGTGGAGGAATGCGGTGGAGCGTATCTGGGCCTTTGGTCCTCGCAGGTGTGATCTCAGCCTCACCGCCACCGGTCACACGTGGTCAAATCGAACCTTGTGGTTGATTTACTCCGTTTGCTAGAAATAAACCAGGAGCGGCTCAGCGTGAGTGTAACGGTACCGACGGCTCTAAGAATAAACCCACGAAAGCCGGTTCAACATCTAACCGATAAACACTGGTCACGTTTGTGTCTAACGGCAAATGAAAGCTGCTCTGTGTGTAGAAGGTACGTGTTTGTATGAGACGCCATGACGTGTAACAGACGCTGTTTCCAGGTGCGGGCCCAACATCCTGCTGAACAGCGTGGAGGGCTACCAGCGGCCGTCGCTGTGGCAGTGTCTGGGCCGCGGACAGCAGCCTGGAGCTCACCCTGCGGGCGTGAGAGACTTTGACAACAGCGTTGTCAGTGGCTTCCAGCTCGCTACTCTGTCGGGGCCCATGTGCGAGGAGCCCCTCATGGGTGTTTGCTTCTCTGTGGAGAGGTGGGACACCCTGACTTCAGCCTCGTCTCAGAGCCAGGACGAGGTGGCGCGAGGCCGTGCGTCCGACCCAGCGCCGCCGGGAAGCAAAGCTGAAGACAGCGGCGAGACGAGCGGCCAAGCGAGCAGCGCGGCCAGATGCAGGCCAGAGGCGGCAGACTGCTACGGGCCCGTGTCGGGTCAGCTGATCGCTGCCGTGAAGGAGGCCTGTCGTCAGGCCTTCCAGGCGCAGCCCCAGAGGCTGATGGCTGCCATGTACACTTGTGAGATCATGGCCACTGCAGAGGTTCTGGGTAAGAGGGCAAAAAAACAAAATGTCCGTCAGCTGTCGACAGACTCGCCGTTTTCCTCACCCTGGCTTCCTTCCTGCCGCAGGCCGCGTGTACGGTGTGCTGGGAAAGCGAGAAGGCCGCGTCCTCCTCGAGGAGATGAAGGAAGGGACGGACATATTCATCATCACAGCCGTTCTGCCTGTGGCCGAAAGTTTCGGATTTGCTGATGAGATTCGCAAAAGAACGAGCGGGTTAGCGAGTCCGCAGCTGGTCTTCAGCCACTGGGAGGTGAGTGTTATAACGTTCTGCTTCTAACGGGACCTGAAAGCAGGCGAGCAAGGAGAAAATGAGCTTGTGTCCCTGTGACGGTTCAGCCTCTGTCCTCATTGTTCTGCAGATTAACCATGCAAACAATGTTTTATTGTAATTAGACAGATTCAACATATTCATTTAGTTCAGTCACACGTGTATACAAGCTGACCTGAAACATCAGTTTGTTATTCAGACACACACTTTACCTTCACTGTGACCCGGTTGATCTGTGATTTTTAGCGTTTGTTCCATTGAGGAGGAATTTTACGCCTCATACTTTGAGTAAATCGAAACGGTTTGTGTTTAATCGGATTCTGACCAGTAGTCGTGGGTTTTCTCTCTGACCTGAAGCTGTAGTTCTGTGTTTTCTGTCACGCTTTACTTCATTACGGTAAAAGGCGTCTGGTGGAGCTTCAGCCCAACGTTCTGATCGGACGCAGTTCGTTGTTCTGCGTCAGGCGAAGGATTGACTTCACAGCAACTGTGGAGCTTTCTCTTACTCACTTCAGCGACGCTGGATGGTGGTTTACAGGCGTCGTTTCCTGCAGGACGCCTGATGGACGTCTTCTCAGATGCAGAAGCTGGTCTTCACTGATTCTGTTCAAACATGCATAGCAGCTCCAGTTGTTCAGCCGTCGTCTTTGCCTCATTAAAAGTTGTCGGCCATTCATTTCCGTGCAGATACTGGCTCACAAAGGGGATTAATCCCACCCTCCCCCAGGTCCCAGCTCCTCCGGCTAATGTCAGTGTTCCTCCTCACAGCCTTTTGACACGGCCGAGATATGGGATTAGCATATGAATGATGACAGCGGCAGCGGGAGCGAACCCTGAGCCTGGCATTGTTCTGTAACTGGTGGGTCAGTGGCTCCTGTGGGGACGGTTACATTAGGTTTCCATCAGAATGGAGCCTTTGTTCACCAGTTGACTGGAGGATTGTGTGAAAACGTTGTGTATTGATCAGCTGAAGCGTGTGTGTGTGTGTGTGTGTGTGTGTGTACTCGCTTGCCTCATGCTACAAGTTGTTGGCTTTGCGTCATCACTGGTCAGTGGGTTAAAGATGTAATCATTCTTCATTACTGCTGGTTTGTAGCAGTAAACCACAAAAACAGGCCAAAACATTACTGCCCTGATTCCAAAACGTCTTGTGCTAAATAAATAAATAAGGAAAAGACTTCTCTGTTGCCATGGGAACTCGCTCCGGTGTCATCTCCCAGCCTACTGTAACCACTTATAAATAAAATGATGCCCCTATGAAACGGTTTGTGTTTAGGTGTAAACCGCTGAGAGCAGGGATGTGGGTTAGGTTCCTCTGGCGTCGTTTACTACACAGCCCGTGTTGACGCATGCATCCGTCAGACACAACATTGACACCAACAGTCACTCAGAGTTGACGCCCTCCCTCCTCCTCAGACTGGATCTATTGTTCCTCGGCGGATGCTGTAACCAGGTGCTTTCAGCCTTGACCTCGGCTGCGTCTCACGTGTTTTCTTCTGTTGATGGTTGGTCACAGAGGAGGTGAAGTCACGCTGATCCAACAGGCAGTTCATGAAGTAGCTTGAGTCGTTATTGTTAAATCAAGCAGCCGATCCCAGGCTGGCGCCGCTCGTTGAATCATTGTTTGGAGCTGGATTGAGATCTGAATGACGCCAGGATCCTCAGGTGTACGTGTGTTGACGCTTCTCCATGTCTGTCTGTCTCTTCGCTGCCTCTAAGATAATAAGCAGCGACCCCTACTGGGTTCCCACCACCGAGGAAGAATACCTGCACTTTGGCGAGAAAGCCGACAGCGCCAACCAGGCGCTCAAATACATGAACGCCGTCCGCCGCCGCAAAGGCCTCTACGTGGAGGAGAAGCTGGTGGAGCACGCGGAGAAGCAACGGACGCTGGGCAAGAACAAGTAGAGAAGAGACAACGACGTCGAGGCCTCTAGGAAACTACGGCTACAGTTCATGATAAATTGTGATGTTATAGAAATAAAGCAATTTTATGCGAAACACTTTTTGCCTCGTCAGTTTTATCGCGTCACTCAGCGCCGACCTACTACCAAGAAAACCACGAGCAGAACGAACTCCAGCAAACGTTAACGTCTGACACATGATGACACAGGTGCTGATGTCAACCAAGCCTTTTGTAATGTCGTCATTATCCTTGACGGTCAACGCGTCGGATGCTGAGGCCTCGGTAAACGTGGGAAATATGTCTGATAAAACGCGCGACAGAACCAAAATGCTGCTGAACTGGAGCAGAAGGCGAATAAAAGACGACTTAACGTCCTGTCGTCGTCCTGCCGCTGCGGGAGCTGAGGTTTGGTCCAGCAGGCAGCAGCCGGTGCGTTGGCCGTGGCCTGGAGACGCATGGTTGACCACCTCCAGCTCAGTTCGACATAAAAACGACCTGTGAGCAAACCAATGACAAAACCTTCAGAGCTTCAGCTCAGTAACAGTTTCACATAATGTGTGGGATCCATCCAAGCAAAGCTGCAGATGTGATGTTGTGTTTGGCTTTTACCATAAACGTGAGTTCTAGTAATTGTGAACCAATCGATAAATGTTTTTCTGCCTGTTTCCACTAGAAGCAGGCTTCTCATATGGCCGTTGGCCTTCCAGGCGGCGAGGGACCGAGCGAACGAGACGAGCTGCAGATAAGTGATGAGACTCTCAGTGTGCGTCGTCACAAACACGGCAGCAGAGACGTGGCCTGGAGATCAGCAGTGGTGCAACGTGGAAGATGAGCGTTTTTCTGCGTCGCTGGTGAATATCAGCGTCTCAACTTCCAGCTGTGCAGACAGTGGATGCGGCTGCGCTGACCTCAGACCAGCACGGCGACGCACGGCCTTTATAGGAGAAATGATGCAGCGCTTCATTATCAAAATTGACTGCGTTTGACTTTTCAGGCCTTCGTCTGAAGCTGCGTTCTCAGCTTGTATGTCTCTGAGGAAGGCAGATGGAGTAGAAGCAGCGTATCCACCTGACCCACATGGAGAGAACAAGCCCAGCATTGAGCCTGGATCCCTGCCAAGCAGCCAATCAGTGCAGCCTCAAGCTCCTCCTGTAAATCCTCCGACGTGCGGCGGCCTTCTACGAAAGACTTCGCTATGGTTTCCTCGCTTCACCTTCAGTTTTCTGGACAAACGCACGTCTCTCGTTTCCTCACTTGCTGTACAGACTTGCTGGAGTGTGACCTGGCACAGAAACCTCAGCTATTATAGTATCGGCTCAATTGTTCGATTACTGAGCAAAACAGCGATATCTGGTGTAATAATCACAAAAGTGTGTCCGGTCCAGTCCTGGTTCCTCGCTCACGTGTTGAACCCTACTAGTTAGCGAGATGGAGCAGAACCTCGAAGAGCTGCTCACCGCGCAGATGTGAACTGAGCGGTTGTGTTTGTGTTTCCACGTTAATTCAGCTCGTTCGGTTTCTGTTTGTGCTATTTTCTACGCTGTGGTTTTTGAACTGGTCAGCGCCTTCCCTGGCTCTGGTCCAGCAGAGATGCTTCCTCTAACACCCACATCACTCACAGGCTGAATTCATGCTTCACGACAAAAACGCCTTCAGTTCAGCTTCGCCCGTGGATTGGATCAGGAGCCGGAAGGTGAGTCCGGGGTTTGGCTAAACACGAGCCCTGCGTCCATCCTGAGGCCCGTGAGAAGCTCCCGCCGTGACCGTGATCGCACCGCGCGGAGCCACGTGCTGTGCCCGCTGGGAATGGAGGCTTTGCAGCAGGATGTTCTCCGTCAGCCTCTGAGCGCTGCCGTTCTCTAGAGCATCAGGAAACATCACTCGGAGCATCTGTGATGCAGCGTCTCTGCCAGTTTCATCCGTCTCCTCCAAAGCTCCCAGAGCCGCGATGTCTGCACAGGAACGTCTCAGTGACTGGGGTCAAAGCTAATCTGTATAATTATTATATTGACTACTGTTATGGTTAATGTTTATAGTTAATGTTATGGTTAATGTTTATAGTTAATGTTTATAGTTAATGTTATGGTTAATGGTTATGGTTAATGTTTATAGTTAATGTTTATAGTTAATGTTATGGTTATGGTTAATGTTTATAGTTAATGTTATAGTTAATGTTATGGTTAATGGTTATGGTTAATGTTTATAGTTAATGTTATGGTTAATGTTTATAGTTAATGTTATGGTTAATGTTTATAGTTAATGTTATGGTTAATGTTTATAGTTAATGGTTATGGTTAATGTTATGGTTAATGTTTATAGTTAATGTTTATAGTTAATGTTTATAGTTAATGTTATGGTTATGGTTAATGTTTATAGTTAATGTTATAGTTAATGTTATGGTTAATGGTTATGGTTAATGTTTATAGTTAATGTTATGGTTAATGTTTATAGTTAATGTTATGGTTAATGTTTATAGTTAATGTTATGGTTAATGTTTATAGTTAATGTTATGGTTAATGTTTATAGTTAATGTTATGGTTAATGTTGTTGGAGTTGCTTATTTGGTTTCCATGATCCTGTTTCCTTATATAACAGGAATAAATGTGATATTATCTATATCTATATATATATATATATTTTACACTGCGCCTTGTCTTGTCTCCGTTTGCACCACCACTAGAGGCCGCTTGTGAAGCTGATAGAATCAGGACATCTGGTTTTTGGGGACTTGGGTTCCGTGTGTTCAGAGCGTCAGGTAACGTGTCTGTAGAGAAGCTTTTATGTTTGTGTTCATTAAAAGCCATTCGCTGTTCAAATCTAAAGCTGCCGTTGTTTCACGGTGCCTCGAGCCGTTAACTGAGGGAGAGAGGACGGCACAACAAAGGGCCGAGCTGTGGCTGAGTGGAAGGAGGAGGAGGGAGCGCTCTGCGTTGTGGTGCATTGTGGGTCGTCGACTCCAGCTGCCCTGCCGCTGTGCCGCTTGGATCAGTGCAGCGTCTGGCGGGCAGCCAATCACAGCACAGGGAAGCGGTGCCACTTCAGTTCAGTGTGTCAGAGCCAACGGGAGGGAGGAGACACCGAGATGTAAGAACGACTGAAGGAGGCGCTTCCACGCCTGCTAGTGCACCTCAGTGTAGTTGGCAGCTCAGGTGAGCTTCGTGTGCAGGCTGATGTTTCCGTCCTCCTGAGTCGCTCTCCTCTCACACGATGGGGCTTGACCCACAGCTTCTGGAGCCGTTTATTCCCATCATCCCATCAAACAAAGGGTTTTCGCATTTGTCAGCTCTCGGACGTCTCCCCCAAACGTGTGCCTCATCGCCTCGTCCACCGTGGGTCAGACAGACCGTCTGGACTCAGGAGGTCAGACAGGCCGCTCGCTGTGACCCAGCGTCTGGGGCTAAGCCCTGCCCGTCTTCGCTGGCTAAGCTTGGCTTCCTGTCATTAAAAAGCATGCGGGTAATCGTCTTTAAGCAGCTGCCTGCACCTAAAACCAAACAACATCTACCAGCCGTGTCAGTGGGACACGGACGAGATCAGCTCAGGCGTTTACAGGGAGTCAGGGACAGGTTTACTTCCTGGAATGTTGTCAAATGAAGACATTTCGTTTATATATAGTTTTAATCTGAGATCTGGCCGTGAAACGTTTAGACGTATCTAAGACAACATCGCTTCCGTCCGATTCCTATTATAACTCTATGGCTACATGAAGTTCTGATGGGTTCCACCTTTAACTTAGCTTTCTGCCTCCAGATCTACGTTTGATTTGCTGAGCCCGTTTTGTTTAATGAGCTGCGTTTTCATGGTTTTCTCTCTCCCGTAGGTCTGGGGGGAGGGAAACCAACGTGGGGTCACAGGATAAACCTCTGGGGAAAAGGAAAAACTCATCCCAGCTACAAAGTCCTGTCTGTTTTGCCATCAACACTTTGTGATTGTGTTTCATGTGTAACTAATCATAGGTATCGGTCTGTTTTGTGTAATTGTATGTAATTGGATGCATGTTTCAAAACGATCTTATCCAGGAATCGACATTTGTCTGGAAGTGCTGCTTCTGAGGAATTTTAACTTGACTCCATCAAAAAGTTGTCGTTGTTCTCCGCGTTGTCATCATTGACTGGGGACTTGGTGAAGGAGGTGAATCCTTGAATGGGTGGGGGAGCTGCTGAGGTGTCAAATATTAACAGGACGGTCTCATTCCATCACCTCCTCCAGCTCCTCATTAGCATCGCTATTGTGATCCAGGAGTGAGGCGACAAAGCAAAGTGCTTCTGCTCTCAATGGTTTTGAATCGGCTTGAACTCCTCTTTGTCTCGGCCGAACACCCCCTCGGCTCCCGGCCTGCTCCCCGGACCAGCCGTCAGCAGCCTCCCTAAGCTCTGGGCTCCAAACTGGGACAAAGGCCTGAATCTGCTTTTATCCACAGGGTGTTGTGTATTAGACGCATCTGTGTTGTTAGAATCATTTGCTGAGACGCACCGAGCTCTTCTGCTCTATAGTTGACATATTCACCAAATGATGGAACTTGTGTCTGGGTTCGCGGTCGCTGTACTTTCTACTCTATTTGTCTCAAACCGGGTGAAGACAAAGAGCCGGAGAACAAAGAAAGGGGCGTGTTTTCCGGCCACCCATCGCCCCGAGGACCAATCAGCTCCCCGGTATGCAAATGACCTCGCAGCACCGCATCGGCCCTGCCCAGGCGGTGACGTCACCCGCGCATCTCTCTGTCTGGCTCCGCACGGACTCAGACAGAAGCAGCGGACCGGAGGGAAGCCAGCCGGAGGCCCCGCAGTCGGGAAGGAACGCTGCTACCGGCTGTACAGCAGACGAAGGGGGCGGATGCGCCGTGCGTCGCGGTGACCAGTTCTCTCAACGCCGGCTCCGGTGGCTCTCCCTCCTCGCCCCCCCCTTTCTTCCTCCCCGGCCACCTTTTCCTTTCCACGACGCTGCAAAGCCGCGACGATGCCCAGCTCGCTGTTCGCCGACAGCGGCGTCCAGGGAGACGCGCTGGACGACCAGAGAGCCCTGCAGATCGCCCTGGACCAGCTGTCCCTGCTCGGCTTGGACAACGACGAGACCCTGTACGACAGCCAGGAGCCCCGGAAAAAGAGCGTCAACATGACCGAGTGCGTCCCGGTGCCCAGCTCCGAGCACGTCGCGGAGATCGTCGGCAGACAAGGTGCGTGTTTCAGTTCCTACGTAGCGGCTGTTTGTCGCGTTCGCAGCCGGTCGCAGTGTGGGAGAGAATGCCGATGCACGCGCCCGTGACGCGCGTGAGAGCCTGTGCGTCGCAGTAGGACGCGTGAGGATGTAGCGTCCCTCCAGACGCGCCGCTGAGGCGTTAGCTCGCGCCCGGTCCACTTCAGAGACTCTGGGTCTGACTCAGCGTAACGTTTGGACGGAACCGTTAGAGCCGCTGCTGGAAAGTAGGACGAGCTTCCCACAGAGGGAGCAGGTGACCTCACGTGCTTCCTCCCGTAAGAAGCTCAGGATCAGGACAACAGCTGCAGGGCTGCGCATGCGGAACCTGCCCTGCTCGGGTTCGCCCAGAACGGCCGCTCTGGCGCAGGAGACCCGCAGGTGTCCAGTAGTGGAGCCGGTTGTTCCTGGTGCAGCAGCCAACAGCGGCTCCGTCCCTTACGGTGGTTTAACGCGTGGCCTCTTTGGTGCCTGCTCTGATTTCTGCCGTTTGCGCTCTCGTTTCCAGGTTGTAAGATCAAAGCGCTGCGAGCAAAGACCAACACCTACATCAAGACCCCCGTTCGAGGAGAAGAGCCCGTGTTTGTGGTGACGGGCAGGAGGGAGGACGTGGCCATGGCCCGGAGGGAGATCATCTCTGCCGCCGAACACTTCTCCATGATCAGAGCGTCCCGGAACAAAAACACCAGCCTGAATGGAAGCGGCACCCCGGTCCCCGGGCCCCCAAATCTGCCTGGACAGACCACCATCCAGGTGCGGGTGCCTTATCGGGTGGTGGGGCTGGTTGTCGGCCCCAAGGGCGCCACCATCAAGCGCATCCAGCAGCAGACTCACACCTACATTGTCACACCCAGCCGAGACAAGGAGCCGGTGTTTGAGGTGACGGGGATGCCGGAGAACGTGGACCGAGCCCGCGAGGAGATCGAAGCCCACATCGCCATGAGGACAGGAGGCCTTATCGAACTCCACGATGAGAACGACTTCCACGCCAACGGGACGGATGTGGGCTTTGATCTGCACGGCCACGCCACCCTGTGGTCCAAGCCCGGCGCGGGCGTGACCCCCTCCTCGGTCCGCAAGCCCTTCTCCAACTACCGCAACGACTCCTCCTCCTCCCTGGGCAGCGCGTCCACGGACTCGTACTTTGGAAACAGCGGCTCACGCGTAGCCGACTACAGTCCACCGAGCCCTGCGCTCAGCTACACCAACAACAACGGCAACAGCAACAACAACAACAACATCAACATCAACATCAACAACACTTTCGTTTACGGAAGTGAGGTGATTTCGCCCGACTGCACTGATCTGACCTTTGACTCCTCACCAGGGTTTGAGTCCACACAAGCTCCTCCAGGCCTCGCGTGGTCCCAGTACGATAGTCGCGTGACGCCGTCCTCCGCGGGAGGAAGTCCCCCCGCCTCCAACTCTGCCGCGTTCCCCACCAGTAGCTCCAATAATGCCAACGGGATTGTTCGGAACCAGAGGAGGGTGAGCGGTTCGCAGCTCCGGCTGTCGCCCTCGCTGCACGGCCACAGCGGGAGCACCGAGCACCCGTTGGCCCGCAGGGTGCGCAGCGACCCGGGGGGAGGCCCGCTCACTTTAAATGGCTTCTCCGGCGCTATCGGCTCCTTGCCAGGCCCCCACCTCCCCGGGGTCCTGTCGGACTCCTCGGCCTCGTCCTCCTCTTCCTCGTCCTCCACCTCGTCGGGCACCAGCCGAAAGGGAAGCCGCGACTGTTCCGTGTGCTTCGAGAGCGAGGTCATTGCAGCTTTGGTCCCGTGTGGCCACAACCTCTTCTGCATGGAATGTGCCAATCGCATCTGCGAGAGGAGCGAGCCCACATGTCCCGTCTGCCACAGCGGCGTCACTCAGGCCATACGTATATTTTCATAAAGACTCTGGAGACTGGCTGCAGTCGTTTTGCTTTAAGGGGACCGTGTACATAGATTTACATGTGTGTGTGAGGCGGCAGTATCCAGGAGGACAGACTCCATCAGATACTGTAGCTGGGGGAATATTTTCAACATCTAAGTGCATGTTTTAAATATTACAGCATCGTAATCAATAGTTGTAGTAGATCACGTGCTATATTTATGGAGGCAGGGTGGAGGCACGCGACGGGGTTCGAATGTAGGCGCCAGGAAGCTGAACATATCCGACACGTATATGTACAGAATAAGTTCCACCGCTTTAAAGTTTGAAATGACATTAATACAGGTGGAAGTATTTTATTCTTTTTTGACTTGAAAGATTATATTTCTTATTGAAAAGATGTTTACAGATATTTTAATTTAAGTTGAGTCAACTTTTTGTAGCTGGGTTGAATTGTTGTTTATTTTTTAGTACGGCGATCACTGTATTATTTGAATATCACGTGACTGTGGAGGACGTCACGCGTGTGCATTCGGACAGTATTCTGTTGGGAAGGAGTTTTTATAGGTTCAGCAAAAAATGTCTTTGAAATCTGCTTCACCCAGCATCTTTTTTATTCCGTAAGATAAAGCATATTTTATTCTATATTATTATGGAACATTGAAATGTACAAAACTTAGTAAGTTGAACACAAAGAGACCGTTTATGCTTTCTAAAATTTGTATGAATTAGATTCCAGTGGCATTTACAGGCTTCTGTTGCACCACTATAGTTTTAGTATTTCTATTTTAATACATTTGTTTACCACTTGTTTATGTATATGTAGGTGAAGTTACTTGAGCGTAAATGTACTTTATTGAGCAAAGTTTAAGGACAAAGTATATTTTATTTTATGATAAAGGGCCTTTAACCTCGTGGCCAAATACTAATATTATATTTGCTGAGACAAGATTTGAACTGTATCAAGAGTTTTATTTTTCTGACATTTAAAGTTATACATGATAAGAAGTAAAACTTAAGTAATGGTGCTACTTCATGTTTTTTTAAGTATTTCTATATAAGTCCAAATAAAATATGACACATTGGTGCGTTTCTCCTGTTTTGTTGTGTGGAACAACGTCCAGCAGCCTAATTATTTAGCAGCTGTGAGCCTCACCTGGTCCGAGCACCAGGACGAGTCAATGGGCTCAAACTTCAATATTTACGAGTATGTGTGAGAAGCAAAACTGGGAAGTGAAGGACTTGATTTGATCTCTTGGTTTCCAAATAGAATGAGACGGACTGAGCTTCTGGGGCTTAGGAGCAACACAGGAGCGAATGCCACCGGCTCGTGTCAACAGAACAGGGTTGTCCTCCTGGTTCCTTCTGTTTGTCCAGGTTCCTCCTGGTTCCTTCTGTTTGTCCAGGTTCCTCCTGGTTCCTTCTGTTTGTCCCGGTCCTCCTGGTTCCTTCTGTTTGTCCCGGTTCCTCCTGGTTCCTTCTGTTTGTCCTGGTTCCTTCTGTTTGTCCCGGTTCCTCCCGGTTCCTTCTGTTTGTCCCGGTTCCTTCTGTTTGTCCAGGTTCCTCCTGGTTCCTTCTGTTTGTCCCGGTTCCTCCTGGTTCCTTCTGTTTGTCCCGGTTCCTCCCGGTTCCTTCTGTTTGTCCAGGTTCCTCCTGGTTCCTTCTGTTTGTCCCGGTTCCTTCTGTTTGTCCCGGTTCCTCCCGGTTCCTCCTGGTTCCTTCTGTTTGTCCCGGTTCCTCCTGGTTCCTTCTGTTTGTCCTGGTTCCTTCTGTTTGTCCCGGTTCCTCCTGGTTCCTTCTGTTTGTCCTGGTTCCTTCTGTTTGTCCAGGTTCCTCCTGGTTCCTTCTGTTTGTCCAGGTTCCTCCTGGTTCCTTCTGTTTGTCCCGGTTCCTCCAGTTCCTTCTGTTTGTCCCGGTTCCTCCTGGTTCCTTCTGTTTGTCCTGGTTCCTTCTGTTTGTCCCGGTTCCTCCTGGTTCCTTCTGTTTGTCCCGGTTCCTCCAGTTCCTTCTGTTTGTCCCGGTTCCTCCTGGTTCCTTCTGTTTGTCCTGGTTCCTTCTGTTTGTCCCGGTTCCTCCTGGTTCCTTCTGTTTGTCCCGGTTCCTCCAGTTCCTTCTGTTTGTCCCGGTTCCTCCTGGTTCCTTCTGTTTGTCCAGGTTCCTCCTGGTTCCTTCTGTTTGTCCCGGTTCCTCCCGGTTCCTTCTGTTTGTCCTGGTTCCTTCTGTTTGTCCCGGTTCCTCCTGGTTCCTCCACATCCCTCCCGGGCTCATATCATGTGGTCCGGTTGGAAACACTGAGTCCTGCAGCACAGAAATGTGCAGCGAACACAGACTAATGCCAGGGTTAAAATGGAAACATGCAGCGTTGACACGCGAATCAGTGAAAGTCGGCATCTTGTCTTCCTCCTTCGTCTCAGGTTCCAGCCTCCTTCTGGATCTGCGGGGATCGAGGTGAACGATCGAACGGGTGAGCGATGGATACACAGAAAGCCCGACCGGTAAACCTTCCCCTCCAGCTCGTCCCTGCACGGCTGAGGAGGAAGGAGGGCGCTGGGTTTGTTGTTCAAAGCTGGGGACATGCATTATAAATGAGCCCTGTTCAGCAGGTCTCTTCCCGTCTCGCTCCGTGTGTCTCTATGTGCATAATGGATTTTTCTCCTTGGCAGAGCCCAGCGGTCACAGTTTGTCTGACTCTCCACGGTCTTTATTATGCCAGACGGAGCATCAACGTCTGCCCTCTGCATCTATGTCACACTGTCGCCTCTGGCGTCGCTGGAGTCTGTGACCAACAGGTCCTCAGCAGACCGGAGGTGGCGCTGGACTGTTTCCCCGCCCGTCCGTAAAGATTCCATCACAGGCTTCTACTGCTCCCTGATTCAGGTTTCAGCCAGTGTCAAATGAATTCGAGTAAAAGGCACCAGGGGTACAGCTCGACTCGCGTTCAGTCTCCTGCCCCTGACCCTCGGACTGAGCCGACAGACAGATGAAGTTTTCTTACAAACTGCGACTGGCTTCGCTCCTGACTCCGCTTAGGAGCAGCTGCTTGGTACCGTCGTTGGCAGTGGGCGTGGAGACGCTCAGCATCGGTGCCTAAACGCACACGGCGTATTTCTTTCAGTGTGGCCGGTGTTTGGCCGCTGTTGAACACAGTGGCACCGATTAGTGAGAGCTGAAAGACGTATCCTGAGCAGGACGCTGCCGTCTCCCCCGACACGGCTCATACTCCTACCGATGCCGGAGCGACAGACGGCTTCACCGCGTGGCTTCACTGGTCCCTCAGTGCTCAAACACAGGACTGATCCGTGAATGTTTGGTGGGTGGTGGAAGCAGCCGTGGGCTTCCCCTCCACCTGAGGCCAGACTCAACTGAACCACAGCAGACGATCAGCCAGTAGTGCAGACATCAGGTCACGGCCGTAGAACAACGGCTGAAGAGGTGTAACCATATAACGACAGATGCCTATGATGGGAAAGAAGCAGCGTATTGAAGATGTAGTTTCCGCTTAGAGCCTCAGTCTCATCTGGAGACATCACGAGGACGAGAAGCCGAAGCGGCCGCTGTTGTTTCTGTTGTGTCCTGTGTGTGATGAGCTTCCCAGAGACTGTGTGTTATGTAACGACGGTGCTTCCACGGTCTCAGGCCTGAAAGTCGCTGCCTTCACGTCTGTTTTCTCTCTCACACATACGCAGTCTGCTGCGACTCCAAAAATATAAAGAGGAAATGCTTATGGAGTGATATCATTTTGTGCAGAAGCACAGATCTTGGACTCTTTCTGCTTACTCCCACCTCTTCGTTCCTCGTTTCAACCCTTCTCTGTCTTCATACTTGCGTCCTACTGTCACTGTGCCGAGAGACAGTTCGTATTTATTCAGCTTGGTTTGATTTAAATGCTCCTGTTCTGCGGTGGATCCGGGTGAGGGACGATCCCACCGTGGTTCGGTGGCCCCCCTCCTTCAGCCTCACCAGCCTGTGCTCCGCCCCCACCTCGCTCAGGCGTCAGCATCGTTCTTTCCACCTGAAGGTGGGTCGGCTCACCGGCCTTCAGCCGCTCAGCCTCGGTGAGTTGGTTGGTTGACTTCATGATGTTCAGCCAGCGCCGGTCCAGTACCCGAGGTTCAAGCGATTGTGAGGCATAGCCCTGGTTCTGGCATGTGTGGATAAATGTAACGTAACCTGAAACAGGTCAGAGTCTGTGCCAACCGTGAGCCAGCAGCTCCTCACCCACCACTTCATCCTGGCCTCCTCTACTTTCACGCATTTGAAAGAGACGCATTTATTTGGCTTGAGTTCGTTTTCAGTCAGCTGGAGGGAAGGACCTTCCCACTTGGCTCTGAGCCCACACTCCACAGCATCAACATAAGAAACGACGTTAGATCAGCATCAGAATGAAAACCTTTACACATCCACTGTAAAGTCACTCTGAACCCAAACCAGGCTTAGCTTCCTACTAACCCGCAGTCGCATGTCAAGAGCCAAATGCTGAGCACGGAGGAAAAATGAGGCCGTGATGACCTACAGAGGGAGGACGTCCCTGAATAAAGGGAGACGAATCCCAAAGCCAGCGTGTGGAAGGACACATTAAGGGGCTGTTTAGCTGTGTACACAAACTGTCCGCGGCGCCGGGCCCAGTCCCGGGCCAGTAACTAAGAACCAAACCCAGCTGCTCTCACAGCAGAACATTACCAGCACAGTCGGAGCTAGAAGCTGTTCTCGC
The DNA here is from genome assembly GCA_030770545.1 of Macropodus opercularis. NCBI lineage: Eukaryota > Metazoa > Chordata > Actinopteri > Anabantiformes > Osphronemidae > Macropodus > Macropodus opercularis. The sequence goes on from CM061091.1 coordinate 215,863, forward strand.
TCCGTCCTCCAACGGCTGCTTGGATGCAGAGTCCACCTACACACTTTCCTGACTCATTTGTACTGGATCTGTGCTGGGAGCTGCAGAGTGGGCTGCTGCAGCCCGGCGCTGGGTTCAGGCACAACGCCGCAGCCGACGCGTCTGGCGTTTGTCTGAGACTGTGGCGGCATCAGCCACGTTGTCTCTGACCTGACGCTGTGTTCGCTTCTCTCAAACCTGCTGTGATCGAAATGAACAGAAGCGTCTTCCAGCCTCCAGAACCTCGCTGTGACCCGGCAGCTCACGCACCAGCGACGGCGCTGACCACAACCTAAAAGTAGGATCGTGGTTATTGTGTCACCGCTGTTTTTACGTGCAGACGCGTTCACTTCTCACATTAACTACTGTGGCACAAAATGACAGTGAAGCACATTTGTGATTTGATTATCAAAAGGAAAAGTAGCAGCTTTATGAAAGAAAACAAGCCGTGGAGTCAGTCTAATAATTCATGATCGAGCTGCTTCTAAAAAGCTGTGAGTGTCAGCAAATCAAACCGTTTCTAACCTCCATCCGTTATTTTCCTTGAACAAACAGCTCATTAGCTGCAGCTGAACCCACGGTGCAATATTTAGTCCTCATGACAGGAAACAGCAATTAGTTGAGCCGGCGGGAACCGGACCCCTGCCGGCAGAACCAGCTTCCACTCGCTCTATTGTGGTGTCGCTGGGTTCTCGCTTCGACCGCTTGGACTGAAACGGGCTGAATGTGTTGATTTAAAATAAGCTACTAAAAATAAGTTTCCTTCGCCACATGCTCCGTATCTCAGCAACAGCTTCGAGGTGCTGATTAGTAACAACGTCCAAAGGTCTGTTTCTGTCACCTCATGGTTTGTCTGATTCGCTGAGAGGGTTAGTTTTGAATACGTCTACGTCCAGCTTGGCTCCCAAAGTTCTTCATAGTGACGCTCGTGTCCTTTTCCATTCGTTTACTTCTGTGCAGCATGAAGATCATTTGCACAGTGATTTTAATCTGCAAATGTTAACTGGTTTTAATGGTTTGCCTGGTTATACAATATATGTTAGAGCTTCGTTGTTTCCTTTTCGTGTGTGTGTCCCCTGCTTCAGCGTCAACAGGGTACTTCCACCCTCCCACTGGTCAAACGCACACACTCACAAGGTCAGAGGTCATCTGGACCTGTCCTGTGACATCCGGCTCGGAGGAGGAGAGGACGCTGGCCAGACAGAAGCAGTGAGTTCTAGAGGAAGAAAATGAATCGGTGCATTAACCTCTGTTCTCCTGTTCTGTGAAAGGAGACACGTCTTCCTGCTCATACATCCAGTTTGAGGCAGAGCCGCCTTTGGCTCCTTCCAGCTCCCACACTGTCTGCCTCTCCTGTCAATGGAGACACAATAACAGCAGCACCTGAAACGCCAACGCCTCCGCTCTGTGCAGATGCTTTAAAAATGTCCGCGTGGGAGGCGACAAAGAGCGAGGCTGCATTTCCCTGCTGCATAATGAGCCTCTCCTCCAGTCTGACAAGAGGAGAAACAAAGGCTTTCAGCACCTCCGGCTACGCGACCTGCCTCGTTCCCAGGATGAGAGCAGCGAGGGGAGTCCGGTCGGTCCAGCGTCTGAGGCCCGAGCGCAGAGTAGAATCCATTCGCCGTGCGATCATCTGACGTCGGATGTCGGGGGAGGAGAGGAGCTCACGCTGCTTCTGTCTGTTGTTTGGTGTGGGTGTGTGAAGTCTGAAAATACATTTGGCTTCATCTGCCGGTGAACGGATTCCTCATCCCTGCTGATTTGACTGGAATGGGTGAAAACGTCAGTGTGAGCTAACGTTCTCTCTCTCGGGTCCTTGGTGTTGGACGGTATTTGACCCTCGTCTTCAGACCCGCGGCTCAACAGGCCCATAAAAACACAGTTCGCTGCCCTACTTGCTCCAAATAGGCCACAACCTGCAAGTCCTAATAAAAACCAAGACGCACACTCACACCAAGCGCTGGGTCCGTCGCTACTCAGTGACCTGAGCCTGGGGAAGGACGAGCCTGTTCCACCAGCAGGTCCGAGGTGCTGCTTCTCCAGAATCGCTCCAGTTTGTAACGAGGACAGAGAAAAGGGCCCATTTAGCTTCAAAGCGAAAGAATCAAGAACCTTTCGTTGAAAAACGAATCAAACGTGTGAGCGATTGGAGACTCCCGAGGCCTGAAGCTGTTCAACGTTCAACGTCGGACGGAGGCAAAATACTGCGGCGCTGTCACGGCTCGAGCTACGTTTAACGCCGGGTCTGCAGCCGCCGTCTGATCGTTGGATTCAGACTCAAACTGTCAATGAAGCAACAGCGATGCTGGTGGATCTTCTTTGTTTTGGCCGAGCCGAGTCCGTAGACTCTGGGGACGAGGAGGCAGCCGAGCAGACAAGCTGCTCCTCCACCAGACAGATGGAGGTGGATATAAAATATGCGTTTGGTTGGGGACAGACACGTTTGTGTGTTTATGGGGGGATGCAGTGGGATTTAACTTCATTATACACAGTTTATTAATAAGCCAGAAGCTAAATGTTACACTGTGGTATCAAACTATTCTATCCTACCTGGTACCATCTACTCTCTACCAGTCTTACTAAGCTGCTCCTCTGAAGGTTGGAGGTAGAGATGTTGTGTGTGGGAGCCTGGGAACGGAGGGAATTACTGCATAGATCTCTGCCAACGTGAGCAGCATAGTAACAGTCCGCCAGCGCTTCGCAGACGAGGACGACAAGCAGGATTCAGCTGCTCTGGTTTCACGGGGGCTTCGATTCCAGCATCGGACAACACGGTGCACGATTCAGGCGGTTTGTGTCACCGCACGACGCCTGAATATGAGATGCGCACGTTTCCATGTGGTGCCGTGTCCTCGCCTGCTCCACGCTAACCTTCACGCATCGTAGCAGAACGTCTGGGTTCTGTTCTGAATCAGCTGAGACAGACGCCTGAGGCTCAGCTAATTGACCTCTGGAACAGGTTTTGCTTCCTTTGCTTTCTAATAGTAAAACGAAGCTCAACCGGCTCAGCTCATCAGACTGTTGACGGTGCTCTTGTCATCGGCTCACAATCCTGCTACAACACAACCAGACGTAAACCAGACGTGATGACAACAATGACTCTTATTTTGTATGTCTCACTTCCTGTCCATTTTCAGGTCGCGGGTGCCGACACAGGGTCAGAACTTGAGCGGAAACAGACCAGTCCGTCAGGGTTGATCACAGCTGTGACGTCTGGACGGAAGCAGTCAAACTAATGAGCTGGTTCCAACGTTGCTCTAATTCAGTGTTGTGTCTCCAGTCCAGCTGCTTTGCTACTATATATAATATAATGTTTATTCTTTAACACAAACCAAACTGAGATGTAAATGCTTTCATACATTTATCACACATGCATCTTATTGTTTGGCTAAACATTATTTAGCAAATGTAGACTTTTGATCTGTTATTTGACTGAAAACCCTGTTGTGACATAAAACTGTGTGAAAGATGTGAACAGTGTGTTTTCCCACGGAAACGTGTCCACGGCCTTAGTTAGTGTGACGTCATCAGTCCTGGCTCACTGCCATTCAAATCAGGAAAGACTGTCTGTCATTCACCCCAGAGCTTCAAGCCTCCATCTGTTCAGGCTGCTTCTCATCTCCAGCAGATAATGAGCACGCTGCCATCAGCCATCACTACGTACCGGGTCACTGGGACCTGAGTCCAGATGCTGAGCCCCGGCCCAGACCGAGATCCAGCTGTGGTTCTCCTGTTTCTGGCGCTGCTTAAATCTCATCGTTTCATACTGTGTTGGATCCTGTGCATGTTCGAAGTATGTCGGGCAGCGTTGAAAGTGACGTCATCCTCACAACACAGTTGGGGTCGGGCACGGAGCTCCCTGCTCCTCCACCTGTGCTGGCATCTGACCCTGCTCCTCCACCTGTGCTGGCATCTGACCCTGCTCCTCCACCTGTGCTGGCATCTGACCCTGCTCCTCCACCTCTGCTGGCATCTGACCCTGCTCCTCGCCATTCCAACGATGACGAACATGATGTGGAGCAAAGACCAGCTGAGCATCCACATGTGGGACGTCGTGAGTTTGCCAGGTGAAACATTTCATATCACTTTACAGCTGGAGCTGATTCACGATCAACCAACAAACGACAGAACCTGAACGATGAGGTCAGATGCAGAAAACTGCCCTCGGTTCTGTTTGCTCCTCAGGTTAGGGTTCGGTGTCAGGACACGTGACCAGCAAAGCCGTGAAACACAGACGGCGATTTAAAAGGCATCGGACTGGGCCGAGCATCGGTTTAGTTTGAAGAAAGCACCAGCGACTTCTCAGAGATGTCGTCTTCCTCTCCTCTGAATTCAGGTCAGGTTCCTTCCTCGGTCTGGCAGTGGGCTGGGTGAGTCACCGCTGGCAGGCCTGCGTTCATAGATGTTCATGTTGCATATCTGTAAAGGAAAAGAAAGCCTCTGTTAAACATCGGGGGTCACGTCTTACAGGCAAACTGAGCCACACCTGGAAAACGCTTCTGGAGGCGTCCGGGTAAAAGCCCAGCAGGGTCTGAGCAAAGATGAGCCACGTTTACAGGGAGGCTGTAAAATCCCTTCATGAACACGTTGGGTGTAAAGTTTGCTTGTTGCTCGCTGCGTGTTTGCGCTTTTAGCGGCGCTGCCTGGATGATTGAACTCAGGGAAGGTTCTCAGGACCCAGATTCAGCTCTGGAGTTTGTCAGGCTGCATCTAGAAGCGTTGATGTGTTTTAGACGACTGCACCAGGCCGATATTAGGGAACCCTCGTAATAAAGGAGCTCACCTCAGCCTGCACAAAGACGAGAACTGTCTTTAGCGCAAACAGGAAACGTCCATTTACATGGCAGCTACCTCCAGCTAATCCATGACTCCTTCCCTTTTCATGCTCCATCTGGATGTGATTTGGCTTTGGCGGGGGAGACGCTCTGCCCCTGCATACGCAGCCAACAAATACTTTTCCTATTCGCTTTACTTCCTTGGGCAAATATTAAGCGACTTTAAGTTTAGAGGGGAAACAGGGAGGCAGAGCTGAGCAGTGAAGCGTAAACCAGAAGAAACGTGTGGATCTGCTGAAAGTGAGCTCGAAGTTTAAATGTGTTTTCATGCTGACTGAGTAACGATGCATCTCCAGGCTTGTTCTGTGTGTGATCTGAGAAGCAGAGGACGACATGTGGAAATGCAGGAAAGCATCTGGTTGTGATTTGCATATGGAGGTGTCTCTTCTGTTTCTGTCCCGCTATTGTGCTTTTCTCTGAGAGACTACAGGAGGCGAACCCTGCCAGGAAAAATAGGAGCACAGGGAGCGGAGGCTGGGTGGAGGGAGAGGTTAGGCTGGAGGTGATGCTGGCGGTGGGTTGCTGTGAACAAAGGGAGTCAGTCAGGCCTCGAAGTAAACCCTGGACCCATCTGGATGATTAGCGCTGCTCCTCCTCTGTTTCAGGCGCTGACTTTTGCTTGTTAGTGACGTGTTGCAGCTCTGCTCATTCGCCAGAGACGAGCGGAGCCGCTCGGAGCTAATCCGGGGCTTGTTTCCTACTTGGACCAACTGTTTCATCCCGAGCAGCAGTAGACGACATGGAGCGAACTCATCTGTCTCTCTCTCTAACGGGCTTGTGGCCAGTTCAACTCGCTGAACAGCTGAAAAGCAAAAACTAGTCCAAGCGACGTCCACAGATGGGTTCGTTATCTGGAGGATCTCATGAATGCCGACGCATTTCAGAATCAATGTTTGAACTTAAAGGGGTTTTTCTTCATTGGCCCGGTTGTTGTTCGGGATGGATGCGGGCCCTGTGCCCAGCTACAGTAGGTCGCGGTCGGCTGCCTGGCTTCAGACTCTTCACTGATGTTGCTGTCACCTGGTCACTGGGTCCATCTCCACATCTGCCTCCTCTTTCAGTGCGATGCTCTCGTGCAGAGAGCGGGTCACGCAGTCGGACAGCGGGGGGTTAACCGGGGTCACGGCGTGCTCACAATATAAGACGGTCACGTCCCGCTGCTTCGACCTGTATGAGACGTCACCGAGCTGCCAGGGTTACACTCGGCTCGTACATAAAGTCGTCAGGTGGTTCGTTATTTATTGATGCGTGCGAATACACTTGGTGATAAGCAGTCAAGACAATGAATGAGGAGAAGTGAAGGGAGTCTACAGAGCGGAGCAGGGTCCCCACCCCAGTCTGCAGTGCTGCAGTCAAACAAAGACACCAGGTTTCATAACAGGGCAGCAGCCGGTGCCGCGGCGCCTCCTGGTGGCGCAACGCGCCATGTGTGGAGAGCTGCACTGTTGTTTTTGTAGCATTTCCGTTAGCATGATGTGTCTGCGATTTATAGTTTCTATTAGTTTGTCTCCTTGAGGAATCACTTGATGTTGATGACCATCCTCTAATCCTCCTAAGCATCAGCTGGCACAGCAACGTGAAGCAGCTCTGATGCCGCGTGTGAAACAGGTGATGCTCCAGCGCTTCCAGCTCTCTGTCCTCCGGATCCTTTCTCTAGAGCCGATGTCTTCCTTTGGTCTGTGAGGCTTTCTCTTACTTCTCTTAGTGTTAAGTTCAGAAAAAAATCACTGTCTTTCTTCACCATCTCCAAAACCCATCCTGTCCCTTTAGGTCCTGCCAAAACCAGCTTCGCATTTCCCACTGACCTACATAACAGGTGGGGCTGCTGTGCTGAAACACAGCATCTGTCCCAGATCCATCCCGAGGTGAGACGCGCGCCTCCAGTGTGTCCCGGGTCTTCGTTGGGGCTCCTCCCGGTGGAACATGCTTGGAAGCGTCCTGGAGAGCGAATTTATTGGTCGGCCATGACCCAGATGTCCGGTGTGTGAAGTGTCGGATGCAGTGTTTGTCCCTAAACCACAGCAAAACATCCAGCCTTTGAAAGTCCATGACTGATAGTTACGCTGCGTGTTTCCTTTTCCAAGGCAGCTCTACCCGAGCTAACAGAATGAATAGCAGTCTTATAGAAATGACTAGGGCTGAAAAACCAATACTCTCCTTGCTTCTTGATCTGATCCTATTCAAACCTCTGAGGATGGAAACAACACAAATCTGCAGGGAATTGATAATATTCAGTGTTGGCTCTGAGCTGTTTAATGAGATTAGGTGGCATTAATCATGGAGCCAGTGCCTCGCTCAATACCCTAATTTAGGAATATCATCATTTTAAAGGGATAAACCTTCTGCTCGAACAGATAAATGTTTGACTCTAAGCTTGTCATGCTGGAACAGCAGGGCTCCACTTTTTTGGGCCCTTAATCCGGTTTGCAGTCCTTCCTACGCCGCGTCTTCTGCTTCAGGATCAGACTCCATGACGAGGATGAGTTCATCCGGGGTGAGAGGCCGACACAACGGCAGATCGGAAGCGACGCAGTTACAGCGCAGTTATTTATCTTCATGATCTAATAGTCAGTAGTCAATGTGACAGACGCTTCTACATCCAAACATAAATATCTGTAGGTCTAATCTACAGGTAATTCTCTGATCTCGCATGAACATTTTGGTTATTTCCCGGCCTGGCTCTGAGTTGCGCGTCTTCCTCTTCATTTCATTGGTTAATCGAGTTTCGCTGCTTCCACAGGTGCTTTGATGGTTTGCTTGACTTCGGAAGGTTTTGTGTAGAGACAATTGAGGGTGACACAAAGCTGAAGGAGGTCGGTGTGTCCCCAGGCTCTGATGCCCCGAAGCCCCGTCATTCTAGTGGGTCACGGTCGGTCAGTGTTTCTTCAGATGCTTTCGGTTGTGTCTAATATCTCCCCACTAGCGTAGTTTAGCATTAGCATCTCTTTAACAGAGCCACACGCCTTCCTTTCCTATGGTTCAGGCTCCGTAGCAGTAAGTGATTTGTTTTTCTAATAGTCTGTGGAGTTTGATGCTTCTCTGTAAAGCTGTTCAGAATATCCAGTTAATCCAGGACAGATGAATGTCAAGGTCTGATTATGGGAGTCATCACATTCATGGTTCTAGAAATGGTTCAATAGATCGTGGTTAAGAAATCTGCCAGTCAAGGCCATGATTCAACATGTAACAGCTGAGCCACTAGGGGGCAGCACCGTAACACGCACATCACACTGTTAACGGTTTTATTGCTTTGCCTTTTATGACCTGATGAGTTTTCACAGATGCCTCGGCTCCAGCGTCCACTAATCATTTCAGCTTTATAAAGACTGAGTTTCTTTCCCTAAACGCTGCAGCTATCGCCTCATACGTTAATGATGCAACTGTGTTAAGTCATTTGTCAAATGCTGCTAAAATAGCAAAGAGCAGTTTGTTTTCATAGATGTTTGCTCATTTGGAAAATGATTTATTTAATGTGACTTATAAGTGGGAAGCCCACACATTAGAGGCGTCATGGGTTCAGTTTACTGCTGGATTTCACTCGACGTGCACTATGTTGGCTCCCCCATCCAAATAATGGGAATCAGGTTTTCCAATCACCTCCATGAAGACACGGACGACAGAGCCTGGTGCGGATTCCTGACCTCAACTCCATAGATTAATGCGCCTCCTGTAGCTGCAAAGGCTGGAGCGACGCCCTGTTGATCCGTGTGGATCCGGAGTGATCACGAAGTTCATCTGGAGCCTGGGCCGCTGAGCTGATACGTAGTGTGTCTACACACAGTATGATCGATCTACTGGTCAACGTGATGCCATTTCAGTAGAAACTCAGAGCAGATTGCAGCAGCTGAGAGCAAAGCTCTTATCATATCACTTTCACAGGAAAAATGCACTTTGAAGTGATTGTTCCCGTCTCGAGGGCTTCGACTGCAGGTTACGTGATGCACAGATATGATTTACGGTAAGTGTGGTTAATAATCAATATGTGACTGTAATCAGTTCCACATGTAAACACACAAACAACGTGCTCTAAGTGTGTTTCATGAACCCTCAGAACGAACCATCATTGGTTCAATCTCCTTATTTACGGCTCCGTCATAATTGCCAGTGTCCTGCTGGTCTCGTGTAACCGGTGCGATCGATCTGTTTATTGCTCGTCAGGACGGTGGGACCATGTCGTGACTCCAGTCTTTCTACTTTCTGTCCATTTGCATGTACTTGCTGTGTCGTGATGGGTCTTTATGGAGGAGGACGCTTTGGACAGAACTGCTGCTCTGCGTCCTGTTAAAGCGAGACAGCTGCTGGGTTATTAAGTCAGCGGCCAAATGGACGTCAGGTACAGTAACACTCCAGCAGAGGTGTTTAATGGTTCAGTGTATGAACCCAGTGCTTCTTAAATTGAGGCTGCTCTTTTTTCACTCACCATCATTTACACTTTGCTTGCTTTTAAATGTAGAAAGACAAGTGACATGTTTAACCCTCTGCAGCCTTCGAGGGTCAGAACGAGCCCACTGAAAACTAGAGGACGCTCAAAGCTCAAACACACCAGGGTTGGATCATCCAAGCAACGAACACGTGTTCATCCAACCGTTCATCTGGATGAAGCGTGTTGTGGTTTATCAACCCTCGTGTGGTTGTTGAGCTTAGAGCCCGGTTTTCATTTTGGGTTAAGCAACGTTCTGAAGGTCACGTGTGCCAGTCTGTGTAGAAAATCAACTTAAGAGAGACTTTCAGCAGCGTTTCACATACTTTGTATTTTTGAGGGAGGCTCATTTCACCCTGGTTGCTTCTCGTCCTGTCTCTGTCTCACCGTGGACATTGTGGTCTGTGTCCAGACGTGACTGTACCAGGCACAAACCGAAAGAGAAATGAACGGAGGCCACCGTGGACCCGCCCAGAACCAGCTCTGCTGACCCGTAAAGACAGTGGTTTTCACACACTAGTCAGATTTTTTAATGGGAGGTGACGTCATGTGAGTGTAAGTATTACACAGGCTCCAGGCCGAGCTCTGGGGGAGGCGTGTTCTGTTCCTTTAAGCCGTCGCTGCTCTGACGAGCGAGGGGGCTTCGGGCTTCTCTCCTGCACTGAGCGGTGCCACAGCGAGGCTCCAGATCAGCAGACGAGCATGAGCGCAGTGTCTGAGCCTCCGGTCAGCAGCGGCAGCAGGTCTCTGTCTTCGGCCAAGAGACACAAGAGCGTCAGGAAAAACTCCAGGAGGATCTTCTCATCCTACCATGACCACCAGCAGGGGTGAGTCCGTTCTCCGGTGATGTTCCATAGGTTGGGAAGCCTGCGTCTCCTCACGGCTGATGGAGTCATTTACTGCACAGGGTGTCCTGTGTGTGTATGACTCCTGATCCATGTTCAGTCAAAGTGGTTGAACTTCCTGTTGAACAACTGTCATTAGATTTTCTTTCACAATATGAATCTGCCACTTTTCCATGATTAAAAGTTTAGCGTTTTAAATATTTACATGTACAGTTTGTTTAATTAATAATAAAACACTGATATTAAATATTAACACTGAACAGGAATCTGGTTTTAATGAGAAAATGAGTTTATTGGTAGCCTACGGAAGAGAAGGTTTGCTGTTCAGGAAACTGGTGAGACATCAGCAAAATCCGCTGGAGCTTCCACATGTAAGTAATTAGCTGCTTACATTCTCACATTTATCTGTTGTTTCCTGTAGCCCCTCAGATGACGACGACAAAGAAGAGGAGCGAGTGGACAGCAACGACCCAGAGGAAATGTTCCAGAACATCCAGTACCAGAAGGAGATCATTGCCAACATTCGGTCCAGACCTTGGCCAATGAAACGGAAGCTGAAAGTCCTAAAGTAGCTCACACACACACACACACGTTCATATTCTTCCCTTGAGTCAAACATTCAACTTTAACATTTGGAAGTTGTCAGGATTTTAATTATAGCTGCTGTGTTTTATGACTAAATATGTTTAATTGCATGTTAAAGTAATAGTAAAATGAATCAGAAAACCTTTACTGGTCCCACCGTGGGGAAATCTCTTTCTTTCTACAAAACCAGTCTAATTATGTGAACAAAAGGTTTCTGAGAAGCAGTTTGGAGGCAGAGTAAATGCTGAATAACTCCACTGTGCTTCTAATTTTAAAAGCCAACCGTAGCAGTTCTGTCTGTTCTTCGCGTCTGTTGTTCTGGTCCATTTCTCTGACATTCTGCTGCTCCGGACATTTACAGTCTACCTTCAGTATAATCCAGATAAGATCGGGGATCATGCACATGAATGGTGATTAGGCAGAGAGTCGATAATGAACATCAGTTTAAATCACAGTTTGCTGGTTCCTGTTTCCACACGTCTGCGTGAGGCCTCACAGTCAAAATATAAAATGAAGCTTTTGCCCCAGGTCTGCATTTCTAGATGCGCTACTGTGACCACTGTTCTGTAATTAAAGAGCAGACTGAGCTGGAGAGGCCACGATGTGCTGAGTAGGTGCCGCGCGTAACAGCTTTTATATGGGCCGTTTGTTATGGCCGCACAGGTTTTATTACCACAATCAGGGACGGGATGCAAGTCTGCGTTTTTCCACCTGCTTTAATCTCAGGCTGAACGTGTGTGATTGCTGCAGCTGTATTTCAGGCTGACTGGACGTTGTTATTTCGATCGTAACCTTAATCAGCGACACCGTAGCGATCGCCGTTGACTAGGACGGTGCTCACCGCGGTGGTTTCCCCACCGGACGGACGTTCATCATATGCTGATATCCTTTAACTTCACCAAAGCAACGCGATTTGCTGTGTGTGGGTTTGGTCCAAAGAAAGCGTCGCGGCTAACGTCCGGTGTTAGTACGAGGCCACATTTGGTGTGTGTGTGTTTTCCAGGCAGGCCAGAGAGATTGTTCTGAAGTATGAGGGCCGACTGACCAGAACCCGAGGTTACCAGACTGCAGGAGCTGACGTACGTCATCCAGCTTTTCCTTTGTGATTTAGCTAAGCACACGGCTCTACAAGTTCGCTGGCACCGTCCCATCTCAAGCAGGCAGAAGAACAAATGTCTTTATTTGTAGCATTAAGTCAACGAGGGATGGATAAAGAAACGCGGCACTAAAAGCAGATGTTGCCAGTCGCTCATGTCCGGAGTGAACCCTGACCTTTGCCCTTTGACAGGGTGTGTGTGTTGAACACTCCACAGCCATGATTTCTTTTCTGAGTGGAGCTTCTCTGACTGCACTGCAGTAACTTGATCACAGCCAGAACGATAAAAGAATCTGGATTATTTTATCGGAGCTGCTGCCTCCTGTCGTACTGCGGACCATTTAAAATGGCCTTTACATATTTAGTCTCTCTATGTGCCGCACACACTCGCTGCTACACATGCAGGAGGGTGAGAGAATTTATTGTCTGTTGTTATAGCTGAGTTTAATTAAAATGCTCAGGCTGCTCAGGCCCCATTAGAATAAATGGAGGCTCAGTGAGGTATTAATTCAGTGGTTCTGCTTCCACTTCACTGAAAAGTGTGTGACCTTACCTTGATGAACGATCATCATCATCTGCTGCTAAAGTACCGAGGAACCTGCTGGAAGTCGCGTGAACCCTGCATTTGAACGTTTATCAAGAAAGCAACGTGCGTTCAACCGCTGATCTGATTTAGGCCAGAGGCAGCGCAAACCCCATGAAACGAACCACTAAGCAAAGACTGAAGTAGTGTCCACAACTTTAGCAGCAGATTAAACATACACGCAAGTAAATCGATACCAAGGTAAAATGCTTCACGTAGTTCCAGAACAGAAACGTTCAGACTGCACCAATGAAAGGTTTAGCATCACATGTTTCACATTTTTTCTTCTGTCTCTTGAAAGAATTATTTCGTTGTTGTGGTGAATTCTTCATGTTTTATATTAGAGACGTGTGATTGGTGCAGGATGAGCGTGTTTTAAAGTTTCTATGAGAAGCTGGCGTGACGTGTACTCGTTCCAGCTTTGAACAGTAGTTTGTGTATCGTGTGCGTTTTTCAGTGCTTTATTGACCTTGTGTCTCCTCCTGTAGCTGCTGATAAAACTTTCACGTCTGCTCTACAACATTGTGGTTTTGTTCATTCCCTGGGAAGTGAGGATCAAGAAAATTGAAAGTGAGTATTTATGTAAATAAAGTAATGAATGCAGGGCCATGGAGGACCTGTTCCCTAACGTCGGTCAGTGCTACGTGGTGCGTCTTACTGGTGTGTGTTCTGTCTTGATGAGGTCACTTTGGGTCAGGTGTGGCCTCCTACTTCATCTTCCTTCGCTGGTTGTTTGGGATCAACATCGTCCTCACCGTCATGACCGGAGCCTTCATCGTGCTGCCAGAGGTCAGAGGATGATGCTTCTGCAGAGCACTGAGCGATGACTGGCCGAACGTGATCAGTGTAGATGTAAAACACGACAAATGACACAACGTACACTTGAAATGTTTCTGGTTTAATCAAGCGCTGAGGTAAAAGGGCAGCGTCTGTACATGTTGTAGTGGAGCCGTTAGGGTGCAGAACCAATCAGACGGACAGGATTCACGACACACAGACAAAAGCAATTTCCTACACATGACGTCGAGTCCTCCGTCGTTTGGCCTGAGCTCTCGTCTCCTCGCTGTCTCACCTCTGTTCAGCGACTTGAGTGATGCTGCAGCAGATTTGTCATGTTGTCACGTCTGTGGCTAAGATGCGACATAGGCTCAGTGTCTATGTCTTAATCACGTGAAATGTGTTTTTGTGGATCAGCTGCTGGCTGGTGCTCCGTTTGGAACAACGAGGAGTAAGACTATCCCCAAGGAGCATCTGGCTTCGGCCCAGGACCTGGACACCATCTGGTCTCTCGGGGCAAGCGTCTCTTTCCTTTTACTGTTCCGCCAATAGCACGGTACTTACAGACACAAAGGCGCCGTAGCATCGCTGTGTGAACCCGCCTTGTTTGACCTCCGCAGGGCTACTTGCAGTACTCGGTGTTGTTCTACGGCTACTACGGCAGTGTGAGGAAAATTGGCACCGCTGGCTACCGGTTACCTCTGGCCTACTTCTTAGTCGGAATGGCTGTGTTTGCCTACAGCTTCATCATCCTGCTGAGAAAGTAATCAACATTTCACTTCACATACAGTTACAGCGTGTTGCTATTTTACCTGAATATGCTCTAGACGTCATTCTGATGTGAAATCCTAGGTTGTGTTACACAAACATATTCAATGGGGCAGAGGACACAGACTGCTTTTTAAAATGTCAGATGAAATGTAAAACACAAGAATCTTGAGACAACTGTCCTCAAAAACATCCTGACTACGATGTGCAACGGGGCCTGCTCAGCCCATTGAATGTCCTCATCCTGCTGCTGTGGTCATATTTAGTTTGGTGTGTCTGAACAATCGTCCTGCAGGATGGCTAAGAACTCCCGGCTGAGCCTGGCCAGCACCTCTGATGAGAACTTCACGTTTTGCTGGAGGGTGTTCTGTGCCTGGGATTATCTGATAGGAAACCCAGAAGCTGCAGAGAGCAAAGGAGCAGCTATCGTCAACAACATCAGGGTCAGATGCACAATTCAGACTCTGCCTAACTGCAGCCTAGCAGGCCCGTTTCTGATTCGCCGCTAATGTCTAACCGTCTAATTTGTGACTGCTGTTGCACCAAATGTCTTTCTGCACAGGAAGCCATTGTTGAGGAGCAGGAAAAGAAGAAGGACACCAGCTTGTAGGTGGAGTTTGTGCTTGTATCTTGATCCGTTCTGCTGTTAGGTCACATCTAGCTTATACTCTATATTCTAAGGGCTGTGATATCGCGGGACATGTCTGGAATCACACACCAGACACAAAGAGACGCGTGTTTAATATGATCGGTGCGTCTGTGTCTTCAGGGCCGTCCTGATCAGTCTCCGCATCATCGCCAACATCCTGGTGCTGCTGTCTCTGGCCGGCAGCATCTACATCATCTACTTTGTTGTGGACCGTTCCCAGAAACTGGAGCAGGAAAAGCCCGAGCTGTCGCTGTGGGAGAAGAATGAGGTTAGGGAGCAGAACAGAGCAAACATCATCGTTAGTTTAAAGAGATTATCCAGCTTTCAGGTAATCGATGAAAGCGGAGACGTCAGAAGCTTCAATTTGTTTAGTTCTGACTCCCTAATATATTTGTTGTTTGTTTAAGATGTTTTTTATTATTAGCCAAGAAATAACTTTGAAAAAAAAAATACAAATATAAAATATAATAGCACGTGAGCGTAGAAACCTCGGTGTAGCCGGAGTCCAGCCCCTCTCAACCAGCTGGTTAATGGAGGGGACCTGCCTTCTCTTTGCCAAGCTCCGTGTGTTTGGCTTCACCAGGTGAGCGTGGTGGTTTCCCTCATCACCATGATTGCTCCGTCTGCCTTCGAGCTGGTGGCTCAGCTGGAGAAGTACCACCCACGGACGTCGCTGCGATTCCAGTTGGCCAGGTGAGCTGTCACACCAGCGTGGGAAGGCTGGAGATGAGTGACCAGCGTGTTCCACCGTAGATGCTGTGACCAGGCAGGGTCTAAATGCATCCTCCTTCTCTATGCATTTGCAGAGTTCTGGTGTTATACCTGGGTAACCTCTACAGCCTCATCATCGCTCTCCTAGACAAGGTCAACAGCATGAGCTCTGCCGTAAGTACAGCGTCCGTCAGTGGGCTAAGGCTGCTGCATGACTCCTCAACAGATCGCTCAAACTATTCTGTACGGGAGAATAACATCTGTCTTCGTCGTCTAGGTCCCAGTAAATCCAGGTAACTGGTCTGATTCCAGCTCCTTGCTGGCCACCATCTCTCAGCCTGAGGTCGACAGCCTGTCCACCCTGGTATCCGACATCTCTGTCCCTGAGCATCACAACAGCACCATAGCGACCATCGCAGCGGTGACGCACATGACCAACAGCAGCAAAACCAGCTCAGGGTTCAATCAGACGGCTCTGTTTGGGAAAACCACCCGCTCCCAGCAAGACCAGTGCTGGGAGACATACGTTGGACAGGTACAGTGGAGAAAATCTCTGTTGAGACATCAACTAATATCGCTCACGTAGTAAATGACTGAGGCTCACAGCTACGGTCGCTGGAGCGTTTAGCTGCTCTGAGCTTGGTTTGGGTCGCTATTTAATAGACGGCACATGTCTGTGGCCGTGTCATGTTCATGGTCGTCCTCCAGGAGATGCTGAAGCTGTCCATCATTGACATGATCTTCACGGTGGCCAGCATCCTGCTCATCGACTTCATCAGAGGTTTGGTGGTTCGTTACCTGAGTGACTGTTGCTGCTGGGATTTAGAAAGCAAGTTTGTGAGTCACTGTTCATCTGTCATGACCACGTACAACAACATTTAATGCACAGTTTAACATTCACAAAGTTTACAAAGTTTAGTACTAAAATCTCATTTTGCCACATTCACCATGTTAGAAGCTCGCGGTGTTTGGAGCAGAGGTTCACCCTCAACCCTTCCGCCGCCTCGGTTCAGATATCAGTCTAGAGTTTAACGTCGCTTCTCCGTCACTGGCTTAGCGTGGATTGGATGTTTGGACGCCTTATTTGCCACGTCAATAAATACTGTTTGTCTTCTCTCAGCCTGAATACGGAGAATTCAAAATAGCAGAGAATGTCTTGCATCTGATTTACAACCAAGGAATGATCTGGTAAGTCTGACACTCTGAGGACATCTTTAGTCCCGCTGTGTGGAACAGAGGATCTCATTCCCCGTTTATAGCCTGGCGGGCGCTGACCTGCCCTCTATAATCTGCCCATTACGCTCTCAACTGTATTTCCTCAGCTCATTTCAGAAATGTCGCCTTCGACCAATGAATGTAATGAAGTGAAATGAAGAGCCAGAGGATATAATGTCTTTGCTACGGGACGTGACCCCGGTGACTTGTTTCTCATTCTTACCTCCAGGATGGGAGCGTTTTTCTCTCCCTGCCTTCCAGCTTTCAATGTGCTGAAGCTGATTGGTCTGATGTATCTGAGGAGCTGGGCCGTCCTGACCTGTAATGTTCCTCATCAGCAGGTGTTCCGGGCCTCCAGGTACGACACACATCATCAGCGGACACTGAAGTAAAGGCGGTGTTGGGGTTAGTGGAACGTGTGTCCAGACCCGTCAGAGCGAATACAGGCTGTGTGTTGACCGTGACAAAGTGATGGACTGGTGCCCTGTCAACACGGAACCCGACTGTAAAGCGAGGAAGAAGATGAGTGACTTGAAAAACCAAGTTCGTTAGTTTGTTGAGCACAATTTTTCTGACGTCCACCACCGAGGTTCGCACCGTCTTCATGTGACATATTTCAGTTGGACAGTCTGTGTATAACACTGAGACGACTGCCTGGAGGTGGCAGGTAACGGTGTCATTAGGTCAGTGTTCACTTTCAAGCAGCTGGTTTCTTTAGACCCATTTCAAAGCTGCTGTTTTCGTGTAAACGTATGAAAAAGGTTGTTGTTCAGTGAAGACGTGCTGTGAATCTGCAAACCTGTTCAAGCCATGTTTTCAGTCACTCACACTTTGTGATCACAGTCAGATTCTGGTTACTCCGAACACAGTTAAGGGTTTTCAAATCGGTAGACGTGGGAAAGTGGATCTTCATAAATGTACAGGCTCGGACCGATGGGATTTATCCAACAACGCCATTATTGCCTGTTTGAGTCCTTATCAGCCAAGGCCAGACATGAGGAGACAGCCGCGCTGATTCGTTACATGCAGTCCTACAGGAGGAAAGACTGACCCTGACCCAGTGCTGATAATGAAAGAGGCCTTGATGCCCCTTCGCCTGATTCAGAGACGGCGTTGGGGATAATGTGGGGTCAGTTTCAGCCTGACTCGTCTGGTGCTGTGGTGTAGGAACTGAGCTCTGCTCCGAGCGAAGCTGTTTAATCTGCTGGTGTCCTCAAAGAACCGTAATGTTGCTGCACCGACCAGAATGTCGAGGCCTCGACGGACAGTGTGTGCAAATCTGTTCTTTGGGCTTCGTTTGTCCTTTTACACTAAATGAAACCTATTTGTGGAAGTAAAGGAGGATTCTACTGTTTGCTTCTGTAATGTTTTCCAGATCAAATAATTTCTACCTGGCCATGCTGCTGTTCATGCTGTTCCTGTGTATGCTGCCCACCATCTTTGCCATAGTGAGATACAGACCATCACAGCACTGCGGCCCATTCAGGTAAACGCAGCCTTCTGCAGTCGTGTTTGCAGCGCAGCTTGTTACTGAGAACATACACCACGTATTACACGCGTGTTTCAGTGGTCAGGACAAGATTTATGACATCATCTCGGACACGGTGGCCAGTGACTTCCCCCTGTGGTTCAGTAAAGTGATGAGTTACATCACCAGCCCGGTGGTAGTTCTGCCGGCGCTGCTGCTGCTGTTGTAAGAGCACCAACACATAAACGCGTGCATCTAGGACTCAGCCGCTGGGTTGACCTTGACTTTGACTCTCCCGTGTTTCAGCATGCTGATCTACTACCTCCAGGCCATCGCCAGGTCCCTGAAATTCACCAACACTCAGCTGAGGATGCAGCTCCAGACTGTAAGTGTGTGACCACTACAGAGATTGTAGGACGAGAGCTGCGCGTCTCACCTGCACAAACATGAACAGATGCAACCGTGGACAGATATATAATAATAAATAATAATAATAATAAAGCCCTAGAAGCAGGAGACATTAAAATAAACCCGTACTCCAACTAGTGATTACTAAAGCGCACCTGTCTGACGGACATCTGGCGCCTACGAATTAGCCACAATAGTTTGATTATTAAATTATCTCAGTCGATTAGTAATAAATGAACAGTAGTATATAAATACAAGCCACCGCAGAAACGGAGGATGTCGACCTCTAGACACAGATGGAAATAAATGTTCAGCTCGGTTCAAGTGTACAGATAAAACGTACGCGGTTCCTTTCATGACAGACACCAGCCAAAAAGCCACAAGGCTCATTTCAATGTGCATCGACAAAGCTGTCAGCTTTAACACTGCACATGTAATTTAGCACTTGGACCGTGCTTCTGCTTCGTAGGAGCGGACGGAGGACAAGAAGAAGGTTTTCCAGATGGCGGCAGGTAAGCGTTTCCACCGCCGTGCGTTCTGTTGAGCCTGACGCTGTGACAGATCGAGTTCCTCGTCTTCCCTTAGCGAGACTTCAAGCTCCTGAGGCTGCAGCGGACCCGAAGCCCGATCTGCAGGAGAGCGACCTCACTAGCCAGGAGGCCTCCGTCCACACTCCGTCCCCCCGACAGAACGGCAGCATCACCAACTTTCAGTCTCCCGTTTGCCACGGAAACAGCATCCGAACCATAACCCAGTCGGCATCCAGGGCCGAGCTCAACGGAGGAAGCGTGTCTGGGTCTTTCAGAGGTCCGGCGGTTACCATCCTGCCCAAACACAGGCTGGAGCCCAACAGGTGGCTTTTACACACACGCTTGGGTCGTATCTTCATTCTTTGTATTCTCTCTTTACTTTTCCGTTCCTTTTTACTTTTTCTTTTTTAGTTTTTGCCAGAGTTTTTCCAGGCTTTCACAAAGTCACTGATACTCACTTGCCTTGATTCAGTCCACACTAGGAAGTTGTTATGTGATTCGCTGCTACGCTTTTAAAGATGCTACCAGTACTTCTACGTTCATTTGAATCGCATGAGCTGATTCTTGTTCGTTGCACTTTCTTATGACAGGCCGCCTCCGTTTCTCGCTGGCCCTAGTGGTGCCTGCAGGTCCAAGTCCTACCACCACTTACGCTGCAATGTCCCCGGTCACTCTCCTGACAACATCCCCTCTGACCCCCTGTGCAGGAGGACCGTTCGCTCCACACGCCCCCTGGAGCCTGCTGGGATCATTCCCGCTCAGAGTTACGGAGGACGGCGCAGTCACGCCACGCGCTACGTCATCGTCAACGAACACGAGCCCAGGAAGAAACTGCTGCGCTCAGCGACTCGGATCCCGCGACATTACCTCTTGGAGGAGCCGGCAGAAATTCTGGAGCTGTACCCACGCAACATGAAACGCTACGCACACCGCACCACTCATCACCAGTCGCACCATCCTCACCGGGCTTATCTGTCGCAGCAGTGTCTGAGTGAGGATGAAGAGGATGGAAAAGGTGGCAGAGGTAGAGGCAGGATGCCATCAACAAAGGCTCATCGGCCTCATTCCCTCTCTGACCTCCACCAGCCAGCGCACTTCTATATCGGTGGCCGTGGAGAAAGCCACTCGTTAAGGGCTGAACACAGCAATGCAGGTCTACAAAGATACGCAGGACAGGAAGACGCCGAAGGGGAAATGGAGCCGGAAAATCTGGAGTTACCGTCCCGGTCGAAGACCAGTGTGAGAGGAACGGACCCTGTTGTGGTGCGAATAAGACATCACATCCATTCCCCAGCACGACACGGTCAGTCCCCTGCCAGGACCAGGCACGTGGAGCCTTATGGGAAGACCAAGACAAGACCCAAACTGGAAACGGAGTCAGACTCTGCCTCCCTGGCTTCCAGTAGCGACCAGCAGAACAGCAGCACCGACCAGTACATTCAAGTCATCCATAACAAAGAACGCTACTTCAAGTCTGACACGAGGCAGGAAACCGTGGCCAAGAGCAAGTCCAGAGCCAGCTTTGACGTCAGTGTTAGCGAGTCTAACGACCTGGTCTGCTCCAACGTCTGAAGTCTCCGCTAATGAGCCAATGTTTGTCAAAATGTCCCACTGAAAGCACAGACGGACCAGAGACGTATAGTACGATGTCACGAAGTCTCTGGACTGTGGAAGGACGAGAACCTGCAACCTCCACACAAAGCGACATTCAGTCTACTGTGAGAACTTCATTTAGCAGCCAACCACATTGTCCATTATCATGCTCTGTGCTCAGTAATAGAACAGCTGCTGTTTGAGTTCAGGACTTTGACTCGACTCGCTCCAGTGTTTAGGGTAGAGCTGTGACTCTACAGGCCAACCATCGGACGACGGCTGACGGATCAGACGTGAAGTTAGGACTGTGTTAATTGTTCTACAGGAGAATCAAATGGTTCTCATTACAAATAATTAGAAAGTAGAATATCTTGTCTCTTTCTTTGTCATTTATTTTGATTATGGGTCTGTGTAATGTTATTTATCAGTCTAAAAATAATCTGTGTACTGGGAATAAAATGAGCCTTTCTGACCAATCACAAAACTTCTTTTTTAATCAGTCGAGCTTCATAAGAAAGTTTAACATTAACATTAGAAAACGAGTGACGTCGTTGCTCCAGCACCTGGGCCAATCAGATCTAAGAAGATGAGGTGATCGTCTCACGAGACTCCCATTGGCTAACGTGGGCGTGACGTCAGAGCGAGTCGGCATCAAGCCGAACTAGGCTTAAACATCGGTGATGATTTTGTGCAGAACTTGGTCATCTCGAACAAACAAAATCGAGTGGAAGCGACCGACACGGATTTTTATGGGTTTCCGGGTTTAGCCTTTTGTTTCTGCTTTTGGCCAACTTCCGATTTAGGGTCCGCCTATGGTTTGACACTTCAAAATAAAATATGCAGCGCTCGTCTACACGACAAGCGTTTTGCTGTGAGCAAAACGAGTTTCGTCAGTTCCTGCTAAAATGGCTCCAGTTACGACATTCTGTTGAAAACATCAGCATAAAGCTCGCATCACCCCATCAATGCGCCTGCAGTTGAAACTCGGCGTTTGTTTTGAAAGGCGTCGCCGGAAACATATTTTCGGGTCGTTTGACATCTGACGAGATTCATAATATTCCGCTCGGATTTCGGATAATTTATTCAATACTTCTGGGCGAAAACGCTGCGAGTCAGAACTCGGTTTTGCGTTGACCGGTATGTGACGGCTCCGTGTTCTGTTCGCTTCGCTGCCACGTCTCATTCATTTCGCTAACGTTCGCTTTGTGCTGACACTTCCGTGCTAATGTCAGTTTTTGCTCTAGCGCGTTAACGGCTCGCTTTACTGCCATGGATTACGAACACAAGGCGAAGGTGGTGGCCGACTGCCTGCGCAGCTACAGCAGGGACGAGTCCGGGTGGAAGGTCTGCAGGAAATCGGTAACTGTTCCCTGTTCTTACGGGTCTCATCGTCCTGTGACGCGTCCGCAGGTGTCGCGGTCTGTCAGCGTCCCACTGCTAAACATTTGACGGGGTGGCAGACATTGCGTTGGAAGCCGAAGAATAAAGTCTTACAGGAGTGTTGGTTTGTGTAAACATCATCCATTCTTCATGTCTAACGTGAACCGAATTTCTAAGCCTTCGCTCGTTTGACGTCGTCATCGTCCAGACTCTGCATTAGTTTCATCACTGGAAGGTAAACGTTGCTCATTGTTTTCTTTGGCAGAACGACGTGGTTGTGTCTTGGCGGCCTTCAGCAGAGTTTCCTGGGAATGTGTGAGAAACCTTTTATGCTGTTGACTTCATCGATAGTTAGATACAGTTGTCATAGATAAAGGGGCTATTGGTTTATATTCATACCTGAGAAAACAAACCTCATGGATACATTTACAATTTACCAGAATCGCAGACCATCACATGGAAGATTCAAAACACAGTGTGTTGTTTGTGGTGTAGTAATTCAGAAGCTCGGTGCATGTGGAGCACGTACAGGTTTCCCAGCAACGTTTTGTGAAATGCACGAACACCGAGCCCTAAACTCTCATAAGTGAAACCGTGTTGAAACCTGTCTGCTCTCTCATCTCTTTGCTTGAATTCTTTTCCTTAGAAATGGACTGTGCTGACTCTGTTTACATCCGATTCCCTCTGCAGCTACAAGGGCGAAGGTCTCGTCAGCGGGAGCCTGGAGAAAGTGTGGGAGTGCCTGAAACCAGTCCCCAATGGGCTCAGAGTCAAATGGGACAACAATGTGAAAAGGTTTGAGCTCTTGGACCAAATCACGGAGGTGTGTTACCTTCTCTCATCGGAGGAGACGTGTTTCACCTTGATTGTGTAGTTAAGTTAACTCGGCCCTTCTTCCCAGGACATCTCTGTTTGCCGAACAGTCACGCCCTCTGCAGCGATGGGTATCATCGCTCCACGAGACTTCGTGGATGTCATTTTAGTTAAGAAATATGAAGATGGCGCGATTTCATCAAATGGTACGTCGGCTTCATTTTTGTCTCCAGTATTTGATTGTTTTATACTTTCAATCGTGTCTGGGATCGTGTAGCTAATGATCATACTGAACCATCATAAATACGACCTGTTTTAAACTTATCTCCTTGTGCATGTTCGGGCTGAAGTAGAATTCAGTCTGTACAGTATAATACATAAATAATTCATATAATAATAATAAAACCCACGATTTACAGCTGTTCTGCTGCATTAAACAGCAGTTTTTAACCCACCGACCGTCTCGTGGCTGAATAGACGGCGGGAAGATTTTAGACACACGCGCATCGTCCTTTTTACTGATGACAGCTGTACTGACTCCTCTCAAACAGGCAAGAAGGAAAGTTCAGTCTGACAATAATCAGGGAAGCGAGCGTTGTGACGTCTGTGGGCCCCAGACTTCAGTCATGTACTGCACAGGATGTGCAACCGAGTATAAGAGCTAACAGATGTGGACATGCAAAGTAGGTTCATCACACAGGGAGACGAAACGTGCAAAGGTGTCGGGAGCACAAGTGATGATCACTGCCATTAAAGGAGTTGTGTTCACAATTCAAACCCACCAACGGTTCCTGGCTTGATATTAGCAGTGAGGTGTCTCTGGTGTTCGTTGTTGAAATGATCAGTCCTTGTGCGTGTTGCGTTCCATCGCAGCCACCAACGTGTGTCATCCGAGCTGCCCTCCCCAGTCTGGCTACGTGAGAGGATTCAACCATCGATGTGGCTGCATCTGCGTCCCCGTCTCAGGGTGAGTGTGCAACACGGGGTCTGGTTCGCTGCACTACTTTTGCTTCTCCTTTTCATAATTCAGTTTCCTTGTGTGTGTTTGTTCCTGTGTATTTGCAGAGAGCCCAACAAAACCCAGGTGTTCACGTTCTTCCAGACAGACCTGGGCGGCTTCCTCCCTCGCTCCGTGGTCGACTCGTTCTTCCCCTCCAGCATGGCTGAGTTCTACAGCAACCTGGCCAAGACTGTTAAATCTCTGAAGGACCTTTGACAAATCAGCGTCAGCACCAAGTGGTCAGGTCACACATTTATTCCCATATTAACAGTCACGGTGTTTCATGTTTAATATCCAAGCCAACAGTCGGATCAATGCCAAAGTAAAAACGAGGGCTTGATTTGATAAAACACTCCTTAGGTTCCAGCTCGTCATCGCAGGGTGTGTGGTTAACCTCATTTCAGCCCTGCACCGGTAGAAGACCAGGTCTTACTGGGAGTTACCTCATAACTGTCTGTGTACTTGAAAGGATCATAGTTTATTCAGTTCCCCTCGGACCTGCAGGCGACGGGCCTATGCCTCACTTACCTCATGAACACTGAAGCACAGTAATGTTATGTGATGTATGAAGAGTATTTAATTGACCAACACAGGTCTGAACAAGTAAACGTTCTGTGACAGAGCGTGGCCTGGTCCCATGAACATTCAGTGATGTATTAACTTCTACGTAAAGGTCGACTAACCTCGGATCATCCGTTTTATCTGCTCTATAGATTCCACTACTGCCAGGATAGTTGTTAATGTGTCGTATGATTCCATCTGTGTTGCTTCCTCTCATTCCTGAGCTTCAGCCTCTGGACTTAATTCACTGCTTACGTCTGTTTGTTTAGTGCAGCGAGCCCTCGTGTGTGTTGAGCCACTAGTTTTTAGTGTTAACATTTTACTGTTTACTTACAACTTTGTTTTACCTCAGTCAAATTTACTGGAAGGAATCAACCATGTGCTTGAGCTCTGGAGGTTTTCTGTTGTCTTAATGTTCTGGTAGCTGCTAAAAGAACATGGAACGACTGCACGAAGGTTAAGGGGTGGAACCAAAGAAGCCTGCACGTCTGACTTTCTGTAGACTCATTGGTCCCATCTCAGCTGGGTGAAGTAACCAATCACGACAGCCTCAACATGTTTTATTCTGGGTCTGCTCTTTAAATGTAGGGTTTTGTTTACCCACAATGCAACACGTAGAACAAATTGATGAATTTAGGCCCTAAAACATTCAAGAGCAAACTGACAACCCGAGTGACGCGACGGAGCAACGTAGATACAAAGGGGCAGAAAGTGAACAGACCGTTTCCAGCCGTGACTAGACACAGTTGAACTAAAGAACCACTTCCTCCCTGCCCCCATCAGGGCTCCAGGTAGAACCTGAAGGTATTAAAGCCCGATGAACATCTTCACCCCAGTAGAATAGTGACTAGACGTTCCTTTACGTAGGACGATGCTAGAATAACCTTCCATCGCTGTCTGTGCCAAACCAACGTAATTTGTAAGTCTGACATGCTGCAAATTAGAAAACAATTAGCTGCAGGTATAAGTAAAGGAGTGTGTCCATCAGAGTAAGGGAGCTGGTAGCAGCTGATCAACCTCTGGTCCCTGCAGTAGAACAGCCCCAGAACTAAGCGACATCAATTCAGGATGAATGTGTTGTTTTGTGTTTCATTTCAAATGTTTCCTGAAAGCAGCTCATGGAAACAGGAAACGGTTTCTCTTGTGGCATTAAAATGTTCACACCAACCTGTTGTTGTCCTCCTTCTCATTCTCGACACAACTGTTACGTACAGTACAAACGGCTCAGGTTTAATGACTCATTAGACTCTAACGGCTGGATTTCATTGGAACCGTGTTTAATCGTACCTTCATAGAAACATTGATTTTGTGGGTTGTGTTCATACACATAACATGCAACTTATCAAATGTAGTTACTAACGACTGGAAACGTCGTTCACGGACTAATCCTAACCCGCCTCCAGTTCCACTAATCAGATGGGTACGAGTTGCTTTATTATACTGCAGTAATGGTGAGAAACCGGTTTTATCTTCCTCCAGACTGGAGCCAGTCCACTTTCTGAATGATTCCTTCATACGGACACATCTGATCAAGCTGTTTCAGAGACGCAGTGATCCAGCAGAGGAGTCATTATGTGGGCTTGACTTTCAGTGTCTCAGCTGCTGTGTGGTTCTTTGCCAACCTCTCTCCTCCTGATGACGGCTGTAATGGCTCCTTCAGGTAAAGACTTGATCATGTTCCAGGCCTCAAAGCGACTCATTTCTTGCAGACCGACTCCCTGGATCTGCAGCAGTTCGTCTCCACTCTGAAGGCCACACTGCTCGGCTGCTCCACCTGCCACGCACACAACACGTTACACCAACTGAGCAGTTAACCAATAAACGACGAGCTTTCAATTGATTCGCCTTCAGCTTGAACCAGTTTTTACTGCAACATAAAAGGCAACAAGATGAAATGAAGTCCACCTTTAAAGATCCTGTTGATGACCAGCGGCCTGTCTCCATTGATGGAGCCCTTTCCTCCTTCTAGACTGAAACCGACGCCTCCAGCTCCTTTCTCCAGCTCCACGCTCACTGGAACTCCCTGCTCCTCCACTGCAACACAGAGCGTGAGGAGCTCTCACTGAGCAGCTTCAGATCCCGCGCGGCTTGTTTTTGCATGAAATGTGTGGAACCTGAAGAGGCTCAGACACTGAGTGAAGCGCCACACACCTGCTCCTCCTGCCTCCTTCGCCTTCTTGCAGACGACCACCACAGCCAGCTTCAGTGCACGGGCTTGACGCAGAGCCGCGGTGGCATCGGCGTGAGCGACGCCGCGCAGAGTTTGTCCGTTTATAGACAACACTTCGTCTCCTTTTTGAATGGTCCCCTCCTGAGCCGTCAAACCGCTGGGAAACACTCTGTGGACCTGCACAGACAACAACCAGCATCACACACTGGGAAACGCAGAGAAAAAGAGACAAGAAGACCTAAATTTACTGTTCACTCAGTGGCTGATTCAGCTTTGACTAGTGTAACACCGCTGACGCTTTCTCGCTCTCCTGTCTGCATCTTCTACTGCAGTGAAACGAAGCTCATGCAGTAGGACAGAAAACGCAGAGCAGGCGTTCCTAATGAAGTGGCTCACTGTCAGAGCTTTGTTCTCCAGGTCAGAGCCTCCAGCGATGCTGAAACCCAGCCCAGCTCCCTCCTCTTTGTGCAGAATCACCACCTGGATGTCAAGCAGTTGCTGCGGAAAACAGATGGAAACGTCTTAAGAGACACTTATCTGAGTCATAGACGATGCTCAGGGTTAACTGATAAAGTTCCTGACCAAACTAGTTGTTTTAACCCATAAGAACCAACCTTGTTCAGAGACGCGTTGCACATTTCCTTTAGGTAAAACTGGGTTCTTACGAGTCAAACTTTACTTTTACCTTCAGTGTCTCCTCATCCAGAGCTTTGACTTCCTGTATCATCTCCTGTATTTCCTCTGGAGGGATGGCTGAGATGACAGAGTGAGCACAAGCAGACCCGACGGCGGCCTCACCAGCCGAAGCTCCCTCCCCTCGCTCGATAGTACACTCCCTCAGCGCCGCCAAGCTGTGTCAAAACACGTCACACACACCCACACGTTCAACTGAGCCTCTTTGCACCTTTGATAAAACAGGAAATCTCTTTTTTTCAACTAGAAACCACTTCCTCATGAGCACAGAACAGAGCAGGAGCCGTGTTTCTGCTTTGTCCTAAATGTGAGGCTACCTGAGAGAGAAGCCTCTGTCTGCGCGTCCAGGCTCGGGCTCCTCAGGGGGGGAGCAGTCCACTGCTGAGGGCTCTGCCAGGCCTGGGGAGCAGGGGTCACCGTGGGAGGGTCGACTGGGCAGAGAACGCAGCAGAGCCTGAGACACCTGCAACAGAAACCACAGAATAGTAGCTTCAGCAAGAAGGATCATCGTGAGTTACGCCACGTGAGGCACAGGTGGAAATAAGAACAGCAGAGGCTCCGTCTCAGCCTGTGACCTCTGACCTCTGATTCAGTGAGCACAGGCCTAGATGTGAAGGTTTGATGTACACGTACCTGGTTGCTGAAGCTCAGGATCCTTCCTATGCTCTCAACCTCCAGGCCTCTCAGGCAGCTGCCGTCATCGCCGCCGGTGATGCTCGGCTGCTTCTCGTGGCTCTCTGCTCCCTCAGACGAACCTTCCCCGTCATCTTGGCTGAGCCCTGCAGACGACGCAGGGACTTGTTCACTGAACTCAGCGGATCTGCTGAGATCCAGATTTTCAGGCCCATGCTCAAATACTGGAGTTGACTGATAATCATCTAGTCCTGAATCCAGACCAGGGCTGATGGGTTCAGAAGGTGTGAGGTTTGTGGGGGGTCCGTCTTCAGGGGACTTGCCTTTCGTTGGACCGACCACTGCAGACTGGTTTGATGCTCTCTCTGTGTGGGTTTCATGCGAGGCAGAGAGACTTTTGGACTCCTGCATCGCAGACAGGGCCGATGGTCTCCTGTTGCCCCCTTTCTCTGGACCCTCAGAATTAGAAAAGGTCTCAAATGAGTGGATCTTTTGCTTGATCGACATGCTGGCTGCAGGTGAGGCAGATCTGGCGCCAAAGCCTCTGCTGAAGCCCACAGCAGGTCTTTGCTGTGCAGATTTACTCGTCTCATCACGAATTTTCCTCAAACTCTGACGAAACCAGGCCGGTTTGGGAGCCACCGGAGGCGCCTTCTTTGACGCTGGGCAGGTTTCACACATGCTAGAAGTGATGTCAGGCAGAGCATCTGAAGTTACATCTGGGGTGGAGCCGTTGCGCTCGGCACAGTCGTTCCCGTCGCTCATGGTGGAGGGTTTGCTGCGGACGTCTGCAGGCCGATGCTGGAGCTCAGGCAGCTGTTCAGAGGAGCCGTGTGGAAGGCGAATCCAGGGATCGTGAAGCTGCTCTGTGTGTTGCTGAATGCGAGCCTGCCGCCTTAGAGCTCCTCTCTTTGGCCGCGAGCAGAGTCCAGCTGATGAATCAGCAGTCAACACAGAGAAGTGAGAGTGTCAGAGCTGGTGGTTGGTGCTGGCGTCTATCTATATTATGTACTGCGTATACAATATGACGTTAATCCATTCATTATTCTAACCGCTTGTCTTTGGGCAGCAGGGGTCAAACCCGTCCCAGTCGCTGGGCGACAGGCTGGGTTCACCCTGGACAGGTCACCACTCACTCACAGCTACAAGCAATTTAGAATCACCAGTTAACGCGACTGCAGAGCAGACGCCGTGAGAACAAGCCTCACACAGAAAGGCCTGACGGCTTCCTTCTATTTATCTTGAACGGGTTCTGGGTGTGGTGGCCGACTGGTCCCGCTTTAAATCGTGCTGATGTTTGAACAGTGACGTGTGAATGCTACGAGCCGTAGCACAGGTGCTCACATCCACGGCTGCTCCAGACATAGGCCATCGTGTGCCAACTCTACAGACAAACTCTGCTTTAACCCGGAAATCAAACAGGAAGTGAGCACCAGACTGCGCTTTGCTTTGCTCGCTGCTTCAAACGGTCCACTAAATGCCCGTGTAGCAGTTGAGCTGCCTCGACTCTTACCTGTGCGTAGTCCAGTGCTGCTGACGGCTGCGGAGTCCGGATGAGTTCCCACCAACTCTTCTCTTATTTGTTCTCCTTCCTGCCACACAAACAGGAAGTGTTGTTTCACCAGAGCTTCTCTAACAGCAACCACAGAGAGGTGCAACGACGATTTCTGCTTCCGCCAAGACGTTCGTCCACATCATCTGCTTTGGCTGTTTCGCTGGCAGGCAGAGCCCAAGTGACGCATGCACACACAACATGCACGTTCACAAAGCTGCCATGCACACGACACACAGACTAGCTCCAGCTACTGCACACGCACGACAGCGTTCGGCGCGGCCATGTGACAGTTGGACGAGTTTGTCCTAGAATGCAACGAACGTCTACATGCAAACGGGCAAAGTGCGTTATCACCACAACGAAAAAGGCAAAACACGGAAAGTCGCGCTTCACGTACAGTCGTCAAGAGCAACCTCAGGATCTCTCGTAAGGCCTTGCAAAGGCTGAAGAGCTGCAGAGGGTGGAAGGAGGTGAGCGTGTCATTCTAGGCAGGATGATGCAGCATCACCATCAAACACATACTCATTTAAAGGGGGTGAATAGTTAGACCCGTGGAAGAGATGGAGGCAACACAACAGACACCTGAGAGATCAACACACACAGCAAGTTACACTCACACAAACACACTTCTACCAGTCCCGCCGTTATCCAGGACGATAAAAATCACGTTTAGGTCACAGTCGTACCAAAAGGCAGGTTTAAAGCATTAGAAGCCAATGCAGCTCTACATGTAGAGCCTCCCGTGGACCTGACTGCACGTCTTTGAGGGAGGAAACCTGGAGACGGGTTCGTCCTGGGACGGAGCCCACGTCCAACGTGAGACCAAACAGAAGCTCTGACCGGTGCGTGACGCTCGGCTGTCCTGTACCTGGCAGCTGGAACATGGCGCCGCTTCCTGGTCTCCTCCTCTAACTGGGGATCCTCTGCTGGAGCCACTCGAGTCTCCGTTGTAGCCCTCTTCGCTGGTCACGTCCTGAGGCCAGCAGTGCCGGTTTGGAGCGGGACGCGCCTTGAAGCCGGCCTGTACACACACACGCCGACGGTGAGTTTCATCTTGCTACAAGACTCAGACACATTCCACAGAGTATTTACATGAAATCTGGCTTCAGCGACAAGTGGTTCAACATAAACCTATGACGCCTGAGCGCCACCTAGTGTTGACGGGTGGAGCCCTCAGACCTAACGTTTCAGTTTTAGTACATTTTACTAACATTCGTTGTGTAACTTAGTGTCTGAACCAGCACCTGGTTCCCCCTGAA
Source organism: Macropodus opercularis (assembly GCA_030770545.1). Taxonomy (NCBI): domain Eukaryota; kingdom Metazoa; phylum Chordata; class Actinopteri; order Anabantiformes; family Osphronemidae; genus Macropodus; species Macropodus opercularis. The sequence continues at coordinate 246,431 of CM061091.1, forward strand.
GACCAGCGTCACCGCCTGCTGACTGGAGAGGCCGTATGGGAACTTATAGTCACCGTCAGGATGCGCAGGCACAGACAGTCTGTTGTCGGACCACGTTTCTGTGACGGACTACACAGACAAGACGAGCACAGCGCTGAGCGTCAAACACTGGCCGAAGCACGTGTCACCGTTGAATAAGCCTGTTTTTCAGTAATATGAGTATTGTATCACATTTACTGGAGCTTTTCAAAGCATGTGTTCTGTCTAAAGCGGCGGCGCGTTGGTCACCTTGGCCGTGTCCAGGCTGTGGACGCGGGCCGGCGGGTTGTGGCGGTTCTGGTGGTTCTGGTGGGCGGTGAAGTGGTGCTGAAGGCCGCTGCTGTCACTGCAGGAGCTGGTCAGGGTTTTCTGTGGCCGCCGAGCCGTGAGCTGACTGCAGCTCCTTCCCAGGCAACGCTCGCACCTCAGGTGGCTGTGACAGCAGCACTCGGGTCTACGCAGGCCTACGCGGACAAAACAGCACCGAAGTCTAAGACACCAGAAAAGCCTGAAGTCAAGTCCAACAGGTGGATATTCACCATCGACGCTCCACTGGCTCCTCTCTTTTTTCAGTTTGCTGGTCTCCACTGCCAGAGTGATGGCATCGTTCAGCTGCTGCTCTGAAACCTTTGGCACGAGAACGAACAAGACGAGGAAGTCAGCATCACGACACGACGCACGCTGACTCTCACCCACAGAACACAAGATGTCAGCGTTAGCACTGATCTGCCTGCACAGCTACACTAAGGTGGGTCTAGAGAACGAAGGGCTGCGTACTTTGGGGTCAGGGTGGCGACTGACGATGACGTGGACTGGACCAGCTGTGCACTGGCTCAGGACCGTGTAGACGTCATTGAGCGCCATGTTGTAAACCACGGTGTCGTTGATCTCCATGATCTCATCCCCGCACCTGAAGGTAGAGAGGAGTTCAGGAAGAGAATCAGGCAAGAAGACACGTGGGCAGAAACATACCGGAAACACTGAGGTAACGTCTCACCGCAGTCGACCGTCCATGTGGGCCACGGATCCAGGAGACAGAGTGTGGATGTAGATGGCAGGAAATCCGTCACCAGAGGGGACACAACACAGTCCAATGCCCAGACCAACACCAGCCTCTTGACAAGTATTATCAGAATTAGCATGAAAGACAGACCGAGCTCACCAGCGTCATGTCACGACCAGCCGTTCGGTGACTCTGACCTTTCTGCAAGATGATCTCCATCACGACGCGATCTCTGGGCTGAACCGGGGGAAGCAGGATGCCCAGCGCGTTACCGAGGCCGTGGTCGCCCATGGCGGTGGTGGAGCTGAGGGAGCGCGACCTGCACAGCTGAGCGGCCTGCGCCGGACCACAGGGAGCCCCCACGCGCAGACTGGTCCTCACCACCAGGGTCAGCAGGTGCTTCTTCATCTGCTGCGGTTCAAAACACATTCCTGGAGTTGTGTCCATGTGTTGCTGCCTGAAAAGCTGTGATTGTCTGAGATTTGGTTTGACGCTTGTGAATGTCCTCAAACGTCTCAGGTGTAAAAACATTTACTTTTGAAAATAAATCACCAACTTAATTCTAATTAAAACCTTTTTCTTTTCCACATCCTTTCTTTGACTTTGTTTCTTTTCCAAAACTCACCAAATCATATGTAAATGTTGTCTGTTTCATAAAATACACCTTTAAGCTGAGAGGAACCAGTTTCCTTACTTTGAATTTTTGCAGGGCTTCGTCATGAGTCAGACCATGTAGCGACTCTCCGTTCAGCTCCAGGATCTCATCACCTTTAAAAACAAAGCCAGAAGCAACGGTTGGTGACGGACATCAACAGGCTGCGAGGCTCAGCTCACGCTTCGCGTTTCGACGGTTCCTCACCCTCCTGCAGTCGTCCATCAGCAGCTGCTGCCCCTCCAGGGAAAATGGTCTTGACATAGATGCCCATCGGTCCGTACATGCTGTCCCTCCCTCCAACGATACTGAAGCCCAGACCCTGAAACATTCATCACGATAAGATCACGCTTTACTCAAGCAGTGAAGTCAGAGTTAAGACGGCAGCCGGTTCTGTGAGTAAGTCACCAGGCGGATCCGTGGCTGACATTACAGTACAGGATAAAACCATTAGCGGCGCGTCGTTCCAACCTTTCCGTTGCCTTTCATCAGCACGATGTTGCAGATGATGAAGCCTTGCATGTTGCTGCAGGAGTGAACCAACTGGGCTGAGCTGAGCGAGCGGGAGGGTCGATGTACGGGCTGGACAGGAGACGAGGAGCATGACACTACGTACAAAGAGGAGCTAACCTCCACCAACATGTGCCATCAACAGCTCTGGTAAGTGAAGTGCACAGTGTAGGACCTGTGGAGGGCTGGCAGGAAACTCCAGCTGCTGGGAGAGGGATTTCCTGGGGTACCGCTCCGGGGCCTTCACGATGATGCTGTCCAGATCCCCGATCCAGTACGGATGAACGCCTGCTTATCACAGAACATTAACTCAGTCACCTTTTTAAGTCGGCTCCTTCGCAGAGCGTGCGCTACTACAGCTGCACCTGACGGTTCACACTTTTATCCACTTGGCTCAGCAGCTTCTAATCGTATATATCACAATTACAAGCAGTACGACACCCACTGGTTGAACTGCAGCGTGTCTGGGTGCTGGGAATCTGTCCTGGTAGACTCTGCTCAGTTTTGCCTTTGTCCCAGCTTCTCTCCTGATTCACCTCTGGGATAGGAAACTACACAGACACAGCAGGTTATGGAACCAGGAGCAAACACATAAATATTCAGTGTTTTTACCTTTAGGTGGTTGTTGTTGCTCATAATGTCTTCGTGTGCGTATCCAGACACCAGCTGAGCCTCAGGAGGCGACATGAGGGTTGGATGCTGTAAACTTGTCGATAGACCGTGTGAATGGAAGGTTTCTTCACATGTGGAAATCTCCTGAAGTACAAACACAACACAACCACTGTGGATTCACTAGAGTCTCATGCTCTGGCACCAACAACAGCCCGAGCAGCAGCAGCAGCAGCAGCAGCAGCAGGAGACGGGTCAGCTGCCGCATGTTAAACTTTCTTTCCTGCTCTTCTGTTTCCACAGCATCTTAAAGTGACTTGGCAGCAGGACACGGGGCTAAAGCTGCAGCAGGAAAGTGACCAAGTCTTAGAATAAACCCTTAAGCTCAGGAGCAACGGGAACCTGCCAGCCTGCAATTACACGGTCACGTCTGTAACAAGGCCCTGATGTAACGTTACACAGCATTTCTCTGACGCTGACGCCTCCTGTGTCGCTCAGTCAAGTGGTTCGCGTGACGGGGAAGCAGCTCAACGCTCTGACCTAAGGCACAAAAGACTTCGGCACTTTGTGCCCTAATATGCGAATATTAACAACCTCTGGGCTTCAGTAATCAAGGCACAGAAGCGAACCCCAGTGTGAGCGATGCTGAGGAGGCAGCAGGTGGGTGCGTCCTGTCACCTGCAGGGCTTTGACGCGCCAGCTCCTCGCTGCCGCTGCTTCCGGTAGCAACTGTCCGTTGAACGGGGCCAGTTTGTCTGCGCTCAGGAAGCTGCAGCCTCTGAGGAGAAACGACCAGAACAAGGTGCAAACGTTTTCAAACGAGAAACACACAGCAACACAACTAGAGCTGAAGCGGACGTCATCACGCGGCTTCTCTCTGTTCTGTGGAAGTTAAACCGGAAGTAAGATCTTTGCGTTGCGAGCACTGAACTGCACAGACTGGAAGCTGCGGGGAAGGGGCTTCGCGCCATCCCACCCAGGGGGCGGGCCTTGGCGTCCGGGCACCCAATCAGCGCCCCGTGCCAGAGTCCGGCAGACGCTGCCCCCTCGTGGCCAAACAGAGGAAACACAACGTCCTACTGTGACTCCTGATCTGTTTTGTTGACGTGTGACACTGGATGCAGATGTGCGTCACCTGTGCAGGTCGCCTTCGTGTCTCCCCGGCTCCACGCTCGTGTCTTTGTCTCCGCCGCTCTCGCTCGCGTCCTCGTTGGTCTCCGCGGCGACACACATCCTCCAAATGCTGCTCTCCTACAAGACACAGTGAAGGACGTCAGCCATGAGCTGTTTACGGGCTTAGGGCGAGTGCGTGACCCTGTCTGTTATGTCTCCTATGACACGATGAGGTTCAGGCTGGTAAACGACAGACGTTGACCCTAAACTGTTCCATCCATGTGGAGGTTTAGCAGCGTTAACACGCGCTGTTCTGTGGTTTACATTTGGAGACGAACGTCCAGGAAGGAGTCACGAGAAGACTGAGGCCAACGACGGCAACAAACCGACAAACCCGGCTTTGTTTGAACGCTTGACATTCAGGCCAGCGTCCACAACACACCAACACAAGGCACGTGACTGTGATGCTCGCCGCCACCAGAGGCAGCTTCATATCTGGCTATAACGTCCTGAGCTGCACTGGACCAGGCAGTTTGGAGTTTTCCAGGCTGACCTCACCAGGAAAACTCCGGACAGTGAGTGAGCTCAAGGCCTGAATGAGCAGCAGCTGGGAACAGACTGGTTGGTTCTCCAGTGGTACCTTGATGCTGAAGCTCCTCGTGCTCCTTTTATTCTCTCGGAGAAGCCGGCTACTGGCCTCGCCGCCGCATCTTCTCTGCAGGTTGGACCGGTGACTCCTCCTCCAGTGTCCGTCCTCTACGTCCGTGCTCCAGTTCGGCCCCCGTGTCCTGCTCCCGTCGGACACTTCGCCAGCTCGCTGCTCCTCTAGACATTCATCATTGGTCTTAGAATGACACAGCACGAGGGACCTGGGCAGGAGGAGCGGAGTCAGTCAAAGCGCAACGTTCCAGTAACGCTGGAAACCAAGGAGTTTACTGTGAGGGTACCTGGAGAGCATGGCCAGCTTCCTGGAGCGGTGGTCGCTGCTGCTTCTTCCCTGGTCCACGCGTCTGCGCTCCATCCTCCTGGTAGCGGCTGTGCTGGCTCTCCGTCTCTGGTGGGAGGATCTCTGAGGCATCGCTGCCAGCGCGTGTGTGTGCGCAGGAAGCTCGGGAACCAACACACTCTTCCCAGTCGGCCCTAATGGAGAGGGACGCTCTGGAAGGCAATTAGGAAATCCAGTTAGTCTGACTGCATCAGGCTCGTAGGTGTTACAGGAAACCGCTCGTGGAGCACAGCTCAGATTAAAGTGCTTTTATTTCCCACTTTAAAAAAGTCTAGGATTCCCCAGCTTGGACAAACACACACACACTGGGCTCCGTTCACGCTTGATGCAGTCTGCCATTAATGGCTGCAGTGAGTGATGCCTTGAACGTCGACCCTCCAGAGAGCAGCGTGACCTCTAGATGCATTACACACACTACAGTAGCACGATCGCCTCCCAGGGAAACAACCAGCTGAAGCTCTTCAACACAAACCGCAACATCACGGCACAGTCGAAAGGGATTCAAACATCAGCAAAATATCAATTATTTACTTGTGGGCCCATTTATCCTATGAATATTTTCTTAAGTTTCGTTGGTCGGTCGGGTGGAGCCGTTTGTAGCGCTGCTTTTAGTCTGTGTGCGTCACAGCAACACTCTGTAGTTTGTGTAGCAGCAGCAGGAAGTCCAGCCGTCACAGGCTGCTCAACAACGCGTGTGTTGTTCGAGCTCTCTGGGGATTTTTCCAGCCTGTGAGACAGAGCAGGACTCAAACAGCACAGATGAAGGGAACCTCTCAGTCATGCTGCAAACGAAACGTCACAGCTTTTTATACACGCATCCAGCAGCTCATGTAGATGGTTACACAACCAAACTCAGAAACAGCCTTTCTCTTGCTGCCATGTCCAAACATCATGCGTCAGTAGACAACTGTGAACTTCTAGGTTTAAATGTTTCCGCTTACCAGAGCCGATCATGGTGGTTTTCAGGGAGCATCCACAGGCTGAAGGAGGGAGCAGCGGGTCCAGAACACAGACTGGATCTGGGCGGACCGCCACTGGCAGAGGAGGGCATCAAACACACGTATGATCCAGAGCATGAATGACTTTCCTGTGAGTCTGAAGTAACGTGGCTGCACCGCTTCACTCCTCCTCCGTCCTCTCTGGAGAAACACAACACTGGGTCTCATTAAGGCACCGCTCCCCCAAATCACTGCCCCTTTCCTGTGAGCCAGCTCCAGAGAGGAAGAGCTCACACTGTACTGCAGCTCGGCCTGACCTCACACCTACTAGTAGGTTTGGCTTATGAGTACGTGCCGTGTGCCGGGTGAATAGATTCTCTGTGGCTCTGACAGAGCGTGAACACACTCTCCTCAACTGAATGTGAATGTTTCAGATTTGACTTGATTCAGGTGGAGACTGTGGACGATCAGAACCACGGTGGCGATGAAACCTCTGATGATCACGTGAACCAGAAAACGACTCTCACTATAAATGCAGAAACAAGCAAAGTGAAACTACCTGCGAATACAGCAAAACTACCCATAAACACAGTTCAACCACATGTAAACACTGTTAAACTATCTGTAAACACTGTTAAACTATCTGTAAACACTGTTAAACTACCCGTAAACACAGTTAAACTACCCGTAAACACAGTTAAACTACCCGTAAACACAGTTAAACTACCCGTAAACACAGTTAAACCACCTGTAAACACAGTTAAACTACTTGTAAACACCGTTAAACCACCTGTAAACACAGTTAAACTACCTGTAAACACAGTTAAACTACCCGTAAACACAGTTAAACTACCCGTAAACACAGTTAAACTACCCGTAAACACAGTTAAACTACCCGTAAACACAGTTAAACCACCTGTAAACACAGTTAAACTACTTGTAAACACCGTTAAACCACCTGTAAACACAGTTAAACTACCTGTAAACACAGTTAAACTACCCGTAAACACAGTTAAACTACCTGTAAACACAGTTAAACTCCCCGTAAACACAGTTAAACTCCCCGTAAACACAGTTAAACTACCCGTAAACACAGTTAAACTACCCGTAAACACAGTTAAACCACCTGTAAACACAGTTAAACTACATGTAAACACAGTTAAACTACATGTAAACACAGTTAAACTACCCGTAAACACAGTTAAACTACCCGTAAACACAGTTAAACTACCCGTAAACACAGTTAAACCACCTGTAAACACAGTTAAACTACCCGTAAACACAGTTAAACTACCCGTAAACACAGTTAAACTACCCGTAAACACAGTTAAACTCCCTGTAAACACAGTTAAACTACCCGTAAACACAGTTAAACTACCCGTAAACACAGTTAAACTACCTGTAAACACAGTTAAACTCCCCGTAAACACAGTTAAACTACCCGTAAACACAGTTAAACTACCCGTAAACACAGTTAAACTACCTGTAAACACAGTTAAACTACATGTAAACACAGTTAAACTACCTGTAAACACAGTTAAACTACCCGTAAACACAGTTCAACTACCTGTAAACACAGTTAAACTATCTGTAAACACCATTTGGTTGGTTTGGATTTTGTTGTACCGCCCCCTGGTGGTTTAACTGTGTCACTGCGCGTTTTCTGCGGCGCTGGACTATTACGTCACTTCCTGTTGGCGGCGTCGTTGAACCGTTCAGAGACTGATTCTTTTAGACAGACTTCGTTTGGGTCGTACCACACACTGGACTAAACCATTGCTCGGTTCAGTAACTCAATCAGCTGGAACGTGGCCTGAAGGACAAACAACATCCATGTGGCTGGTAAATCTGAAGCTATCGCTTATGATGCAGGGCTGAGTGCATCTGTTTTGGCTGCGTCTTTGGAGAAATGAACTCAGCCACAGTGATCTAACAGTTGTGCGTCTGTGCTGTGTGAAGGAAACGAACCACACCTCACAGAAAAAACATCCCTAATAAACAGCCTGGGAGCAGGAAACCTCTGTCGTCTCTGACCTTGACCTCGCAGCCCTTCAGCTGAAATACACTTCGCTCCTCCACATTTCCACTGAACGAGGACAAGCACGTCCTCTGTTCTCTTAGTTGAAATGTTAAATATGTACAAGTGGATCTACTCATTCACTAACCATGTGACTCTAGTCGCAGGTACAGAGACGAGGACACGGCTCCTGGACTTTCCCACCGAATGCACTTGTCTGTAGTTGTGTGCGAGGACAATGGGCAGAAGGGTGTGGACAGGATCTGAGGTTGTCTGTGAGCGGGTCTAGTCATCAGGAGGAAGCTCTGCTGCTACTGTGAACCTCCAACCAGACGCTGAAACCACTGCAACATAGAGGAGCAGGTGTCCGAGCGTCCCCTCTACTCCGGAAAGAGGGTCTCAGCATAACTAGGGTCAAAGGTCACTGATGTCAACAGTGCATTTTGGGAAAACTAAACTCTAATGCACTTCTCAATGCAGCTCTTTACATTCAGTGCATTATACTGTCCTCAGAATCCGTTTAGGTGCTTTTTATTTCATTTGAAAGGCTTTATACAAAATATCACCTGCTTCATTGAAGACTCTTTTCCCAGTGACTGACAAAGATGAAAGTCGTGGTTTGTTTCATCTTTTTATCAGAAACGGTCGTCGTATCACTGCGAACTGTTAAAACTGTGCAACTAAGCAACGACTGAAAACACGGCCTCTTACGTTCTTGTGTGTCACTGACATCATGATCAGCCAACTAATAAATATTTCACTCAGGATCGGTTTGCTCCTCTTGGGTTACGTCTGCACACCTGGTGGAAAACAGAAAACACATCCACAAACCTGGAAATGCTTCACAATACTGAAGGCCCAGTTTACTGGGAGCCTGAGCGTTAGCTGAGAACACACCGTGTGAATCCTCGCTCCTCCAAGACGAGTGTCGGCACCACAGGGACGGAGGCTCCCCTGGGGAGGACGACAGCGTTTCCCTCCTGCAGCAGGAAATGGGCGAAACCTTGCCTGAAATTATGGCTGCAGCATTTTGTCGCGTGGAGGAAGCCACTCCTGATAGCGCAGGCTACAGGTTTCCTGTTGTGGGCCGGCAGCTCTGGCTTCACCGGGTCGGGCGGCGGAGAACCACTGTGAGCCAGCGTTATGTGAGGCGTGTGACACTTCAACAACCTAAGGCTGATTAGCGTGAAACAGTAACTGGTGACAATGTGCATTTAAGTTAACCTAAGAATGAACTTCACCATATTTTAAGGGTAAAAACACCCACAGCTGTTGGAACTTTAATCTGAGCCATGTGAAGGCAGAGATGGATTCAGCAGATCGACTGTGTCCAAACATCCCAATAATACCGTTCATTAAGAGAGGATCTGTCTCGTCCACAGCCTACAGTTCTGTTAATGTTCGATATGTCAGACCGAATAAACATGGGCTCAAAAGAATGAACAAAACCCATTATACGCAATAGAAAAGACTAATATATGAGGTAAGATAAACGGATCCAGGAACGCAGACGCCGCAGCAACAAGGTGACATCAGTCAAACCAAACGACAACAATTTAATAGCTGAAATAAATACTCCATTACATGCATGATCCAAACGCTTTAAAATAATATGGGAGTTCTGGTAAATAGTGTAAAACCTATGGCACACTCACAGCAGCTTTTTACCATGAAGAATTCACACCCTGGAACAAAGAACGGAAATTCATGGAGACACTCAGATGACTCTTCAATCTGACAACACACATCAGCCAACCAGAGGCTGGTACAGCGACGCTACATCCATCACCCAGGCTGCTGAAAACTGAGGTAAGATTTTCAGGTTTGAAGGCTGCGACCGGGCCCGGTTCAGGCTCAGAGTCGTCCATTCCAACAAGGTTTGAGTTGCATCCAGCGCGACGTAAACCCCGCAGTGCTTGTTTAGTGACCCGCAGACGGCTCCGACTCTAATCCGCTGAACGGGCTAAACCCAGGTGAGAGTCTTTGGTACTTTGAACTAGGACGGAGCCGCTGGACATCATGACGCCTCTTCCTAAACTAATTCACAGAATGAGACGCCACTGGCGGCAGAGTCCTCGGAGACGAGCGCTCTCTCAGCGCCTGGGTGAGCAGAGTGCAGCCGTCGGACACGGCGCACGCAGAGTTACGCAGGCGCTCCCGGTAGTCGGCCATCTTGGAGCTGCTGTCGGGATGCTGGGCGACGTCCCTGAGGCCCTGAGTGAGGAGGACACAGGCTGAGACCACACTCATGGCCCCTCCTAACACTGCAGTCTGTACCCCCTTCCCTTCGCTGGAGACACTCGCTGCCCTTCCAAGGAACTGCGGCTCCGTGGCAAACCCAACCAGGGCGCTGACAGCCTGGACCAGAGCGCCGCTGAAGAGGACGCAGCGGTTCCGAGTCAGCTCCGTGGGCTGGGTTTTCACCTCCCTGACACAAGCCATGAAGGCTGTGCCACTGGTGCTCATGCTCTTCACGCTCAGTTTGAACTGCTCTTTTGCGAAGCGGTCCCTGGATCTCTCGCTAGCCAGGGACGAGATGTCTGTCAAAGTCTTGAGGTTGTTGGAGATGTTCTGCGAGAGCTCGAGGAGAAGCTGGGGGGTGAGGTCCAGCAGGGGCGTGACCCGCAGAACGCTGCAGTTTTGCTCCACCTCGTGTCGGCAGCGGGTCACCTTGTATCGGTCCACCAGGCCCGGGAGGCAGGGCTGAGAGCCAGGCGTCTCCACGGCCGCCAGGTACGCCGCGTGGGCCGAGCACTCGGTCAGCGACACCACGAGGTCGGCCATCTCCAACAGGCGGCCCCCCGCCTCCGTGAAGCGGCCCATGTTGAGCTGGCTCTGAATGTCGTGGGTGAGGATGGAGAGTTCTTTAGTCCTGGCGATGATGGTGTCGCGGCACTGGTCGAAGGTCTCGGCCAAGGCCGCGCCGTCAGACGTCACGATGGGCCTGGTCTCGCTGGACAGCAGCAGCAGGTCGGCCACGAGCTGCATCTTGGCCTTGCACGCGTCACAGACGGAGGAGAGATGCTTCCTCTGCTGCAAACTGCCCCCGGGCGAGCCGGACGCTGCCTCGCTGGCCGACTTGCCGGAGCCACCACTAGCCATGATAAGGAGGGGGCGGCGCCAAACTGCGATTCTGGTGGGGATCAGTTCTTTATAGTTTCATGCTGCTCCACACTGAACCTTTCAATAACAACTGGCCAAACAGTCCTGTCACCTGCACAGCATCGTATTCATGTAAACACGTGGAAAAAGCTTCTGCTCGGAGGAGAAACGTGTCTGTAAAACGAGGTTCGGTACCGGTGGTACCAGTCTCACAATGTAACACCAAACTCAGTGTAACGAGCCAGATGCTGTTACCTCAAATGCCCTGAACAGCTTCATCCAAAAGTCAATGTTCTTGTTGTGGTTCCAGGCTCTAATTCACGGGTTTGTGTATTTACAATGCAAAAGCGCCTGCAGCGCCACCAAACGCATCTCTACAAGGTTCTGCCTGGTTCTGGTCGGGTGGACTTTCCGGGGCTCATCTTATGAGAACATCCTTTCTACGTTTCCTAGATGCCCTTTGAGTCTTATCTTCACTGTGATCATTTTGAATCTACTGTCATCACAGCAAGTCCAATGAAACAGCACCGAGATCTGGTCCGACTCGTTCCCGAACACTTGGACCGGCCTGGCGTGACGTCACTCATGCTGAAGAACGGGGCACCACCCGGGCGGCTCGTCTGGACAGCGGGAAGACCTGCGTTTCGCTCCGGCACCATCATCTCATGGATCCGCCTCCGGTAAAAGGCGCTTAGTCCGCCTTCAAGCGTTTCTTCTTCAAGCAGAGCGCGGGGTTGGAAGCTGCTTGTGGCTCCACGCGCATCGTCCGTCTGTTCGCTTCCCTCCTTCTGCTCCGCGTCTCAACTTGGGACCTGGAAGTGTGCAGCCCCCCGTGTCCGCCGCGAAGCGCCGCTTGTCGCGTCCATTCCGGGCGCGGGACTCGAACCGTTTTAGTGACTTGTTCTGGCAGGTTACGAAACCTTCCGCGTCCCTAGAAGCAGGAGCCGTTATTCCCCGGGATTCAAAGCGGTGCTGCGCGCTCCCGCTGCAGCTCTATGAGGAAGCGGGGAGGGTGTGGTCGCGCCCGCTGGACACGGCAAAGTTGTAGCAACGGGACGTCACACGTTGTCTCCCGGTTAAAGTTCACTTCCCGCCAGCCGGCTCACGCGCGTTAGCGCCGGCGCGAAGGGAGACTCGAATTAAAAGGCAGCTAAACCGCTTCCAGGACTTTTGTGACCGCTGCTACTTTCACGACTGTTGCTCTGCCGTAAGACGTCCCTGCTGCGTCAAGTCAGCTGCTAGCCTAGCTAGCGACAAGAAGACCGGAAGCAGGCTTTTCAGAATAAAACGAAGCCTTGCGTTGGCTGGCTTTTTGGGTTTAGCATCGACATTTATTGTATTTATATTTGTGAAACCTCGTAGAGACGTGCGGTGGCTAACACCGCGAGAGGGTTACGGGTTCGATTCCCGACCAGGGGCCTTTCTGCGTGGGTTCTCTGCGGTGAGGCTGATGGAAACTGGGTGGACCTGCCTCTGATTGACAGCTGGGTCAGGAAGACGGAACGAATGAATGAACGTTGACGAGAAAGGCTGAAAGAATATCTGACTAGTAAACGTTGTTTCCTGTCATATAGATATAATGAATATAAAGAATTAATACATTTTCACAATAATTACTACGTACTAGGTGTCAAGTTGGTGGAGACAAAGACATTTTCACATTTTGTGATTTATGTTCAACATTCCAAGAATGAAAATGTGTAGAAAAGAATCCGGTTTTTTCTTTCTTGTATTAATGTATTTAATTTTGAAAAAACCTGCGTCGCGTGCCTATCGGCACTTCACGGCATGGACACGCCCCCTCGTCGGCTGACCGGTTGACTTCACAGCCAATCAGAACGCTTCACGAGTAAACATGGCGGCCGGCTTCGGGTTGAAATGTGTTCTTCTGCTGCTCTGCACATATTCGCTCTGTTTGGCGACTGAAACCAAAGATAAGCCCAAGAAAAAGAAAGACATCCGAGACTACAATGACGCAGACATGGCCCGACTCCTGGAGCAGTGGGAGGTGCGGTGACGTGTCTTTTATTTGGTCAGACCTTAGGTAGTAGCTTAGCCGTTAGCTCGCCATTAAACTGAGTTACTCCAAGACATGTTAGTTTCAATCTGGCGCAATTAATAAACAGTCGTCATAGCTACAGAATAGTTTAGTCATTCGCCGTTTATTTAAATAGGGCTTTCGAGCGTTTAACGGGTTGAACCATCTCTGCTGTAGGTTTAAAGGTTGATTTATCTCAATGAACAGATCAATAGACTCATAGGTCGATTCAAGATCTTATTAATTTGTTGGGTTTTTTGGAGCAAACGTGTCAGAGAACCTGGCAGCAGGTCAAAGTCAAATGAAATAATATTTTACAAAGCTGCTCAGTGGTGAAATTGTTGATAATAAAGATCTAAGGATGAAAATAGAACGTCTGTATTCTACTGCTTTAGTCATAGAGAGTGAGGCAGTAACAGCCGTTCAATCGAAGCCACGCGTGTCTCTTCCCCTTTGATGGCATATTGTACATATCTTCTCCTCTGGGCTTCACAGAAGGATGACGACATTGAGGAAGGCGACCTCCCAGAGCACCGGAGGTCTCCTCCCCCTGTTGACTTCTCCAAGCTGGACACCTCGAAGCCAGAGGAGCTACTGAAGATGTCCAAGAAGGGCAGGACTCTGATGGTTTTTGCCACAGTGTCGGGAGAACCCACAGAAAAAGAGACAGAGGAGATCACTGGGCTGTGGCAGGGAAGCCTCTTCAACGCCAACTATGATGTCCAGAGGTAGTTTCTCATTCATTCATTTTGTTCATGAACGTCTATCCTCATGTACCACTGTTTTATATCTTCACCGGTCCTCCTGCAGGTTTGTAGTGGGTTCCAACAGGGTGATCTTCATGCTTCGTGATGGAAGTTTAGCCTGGGAGGTGAAAGACTTCCTCGTGGCGCAGGAGCGCTGCATGGACGTCACAGTGGAAGGACAGGTGTTCCCAGGGAAGGCTGCCAAGAAGGATGATGGTAAACACAAGCAGCAGAATGACGTCAATGCCAAGAAGAAGAGCAAAAAGAAGACCGAGGGCAAGAAGCCTGACTTGGATGGAAACCTGAAACACGAGCTGTGATGGAATATTAACCTGTGAATAGTAAGACCACGAGGCAGCAGGACGTTATAGCCTATACATTAGGATGCAGTGGTTCGGATTTGGTGCCTTATATCTGGACTACTGAGCCGGAACCTTGACTCAGATGTATTGTCTTCCTGCCACCTCTGTCACTGGAAGATGTTGCCATGACAAGAGGTCGTTCGGATTATCTGTCACAGTGTAGTAGCATCTTCTGTAAATCACACGGGGTTTAGTTGTTTTCGTTAAGTCACATATCATTTGAAAGATCTAGGTACGACTTATTCATTTACACTGTCCCCTGGAGGCCGGGTCTTTCTGGTGTAGACCTATACGTCCTACAGATGACCTTTTAATATAATCACATTGTCATTTAATTTCACTGGTGACATTTAGACACAATGTCTGAGTTTATCCCATTCCCTTCTTTCAGTTCAAACCAGACTCCAAATGAGGGACGTCCCAGTGAGTTGTATCTGGGAAAGACAGAGACACACTGATCCAGATTTGTCATTTGCTATCATTTCCGTATAATTAAAGCTATTTTCGACAACAATGATAAAATGTATCACAACTCTGTTAGTCAACTGTATGTATAAAAACTGCAAGGGCCTGCCCTTGTAGACGTGGTTCCAGCAGCATCAGGATGATCTGTGGTTCTTGTCCATCTTAAACAAACCTGCGATGCACTAATCATGAAGGAATATAAACAGTGGAGCTGCGCTACAAGAAAACCTCCCGTTAGGACTTTCTTCTTGTTTGTGCGCTGGGCTTCTCTTCGCCTCATACTGGCACAGCTGGAGGTCTAACCAGGTTCTAGCCTCTGTTCCAAGACCCATCTCAGCCTTTGATAAAGCAGTGGTTCCTGTAGCCTCCCAGCCCCTTAATGTCCGTTCATATTCCCGTATAAACTTCCTGTGGACCTCTACCTGTCCAGGTAGCGCCATCAGTCTGGAGCCCATTGGTTCACACAGACACACTGAAGTTATCGTTTATTTTAGTACAAACATCTGGTTAGTAGCAGCCCACGTACACAACATATCCACTAGTATACAAGTACAACAAGCCAGTTATACCAAGAGTCAGAAGCACAGTAGGCATGAATGTCTGGTATATGTTGAAATGAAGGCGTCATGTTTTACAGTATACACACAGGACAGTTACACCATCACAACTCAAAGATGTGCATCAATCTTTTCTGTACAATAAATAAGTATAAAATATATCTCTTATTAATCTGTGGAACTTTTAAAACATATTCAACATACAAAACACTAAATTACTGCTACAACCTCCTAAAACAGACCAGCTATTTCAGGGTTTGGGTGGTTGATTTCATCGTTTGTTTCGGAGGAGTAAAGGAGGAATGTGTCTCCTTGTTTCTCTGGCAGAGCCTATTGTACAGGTTTACTGGTAATAACTTCATTTGCTTATGTGTTTATTGCAATATTTACTGCTAAAACAAAGTAGGTGACTTGGTCTTAGATAACAACAGGCCCCAGCAGATAACCGTCCCTCAGTCAGATCGTGGTCTCAGCTACTGGACATGAAAGTTGTCTCAAAGTGACTCATGAAAGGTTAAGGTGGACGTGGCTTTTGGCTTTTCAGGAGACCTAAGGAGCCTCATGGTTGCTCAGCTCAATGTGAACATAAGAGTTAAAGTCCTTATTATTACAGCACAACAGTTCAAATCCAAGGAGCACGTAAGCAGACAACAAACATCACTGCATGTAAACATCGCGAACATGTGTCCAATCATTAGTTTATGGATACAGACACCATTTGCAACATGGCCGCTAGAGGGAGCTCTGCCACTGACGGTCCTGATGGTGGACGCCTTAGACAGATTGGTCATCATTTGCACTACAAATTCCAGTTTGCATGAAACTAACCAGAACTTGAAGAAAGCACCAACTGATGCTGGACCAGTGCCGGCAGCGTGCACGTCAAGGTTTGATGCTTGCAGGGGAAAGAAGCGCAAATATCGGTCAGCCTTCATCCCCACTGAACCTGCCGCTCATAGCTTCATCTTGTGCACCACAGGTACAGGCAGGACCTGATGGATCTTGGCTCGGTCAGCACTGGCCTCCAGATGGACCCAGTCAGGGTGGAAGGAGCCCTTAAACCCCACAAACGCCAGTTTATCTGCAGGGGGACACGTGACATTAAAGTCAATCAACTCGCAGCCTCGCACATGGATCTAAACAGTATTTTCAATTAGTCGACTTTCCAGAAGCTGGCGACACAGCAGTGGGAGTAAACGCCCTCAATAACGCAGCAAACACATCAGCAGTGTTTAACTTGTGTGCAGAAACATTACCACGCTGCAGATGTGACGACAAGCCGCCATCTCCTACAAACCTACCCTTCAGCTTGAGGTTTTTCTCTGCCCCAAGTTTCTCTAGGACTCTAGTCCACGGCCCTCTGGTAACCAGGCGGCCCTTGGATGTGATGAGGACAACGGAGCTAGAGAAAACGTGAAACACTCGTCAAAACACGGACCAGGTTTCAAAGCTCCAGTGTGTTCTGTTACGCGTCTGTAATGCAGCTTCTGACCCGTCTTTCAGGCCGCTGACGTAGTTGTCTATCTGCGTAGGGATGCCCTGTAAGATGGAGTTCCTGAAGCCTTGGCTCTCCACCACCTTCCCGTTCAGCCCATCGAGTACGGTCAGGTGCAGCCCGTCTTCTGGTTGGTACAGCTTCTTACCGTTCACCTGCCGCGTCGTGGCAAACATCAAACACACGCGTGTAAAGAGCTTCATTCATCTGTCCGGTGGAAAGCAGTCTGAGAAGCCCCATATATAATGACTCTACACAGCGACTTACTGTGCCGCGTTTTTAGCCTTGTTTCGTTCTCGACTCACATAATGACATTAATTATAAAGCAGTTGGTAACATCAGGTTTCCTACGACCACCTGGTCTGTATGATGACGTACCTCAGCGAAGGCAAAGTCCTCCCTGATGTGGAAGAAGCGGCTGCTGTAGGACTCCAGTTTGACTTCCAGGAAATGTCCTGATGAGTGCTGAGGAGAAAAGGACCAGCTAAGACATTCATGAACCTACGTCTTCGTGATCATGGCGCGGGGTTTCTCTCACCAGCCTGGTGTTCGGTATCTTCCTGGGCAAAGGCACGTCCACAACCGGCAGCTCGGCGTGTCTGGGGTAGGCCCGGGCCAAGCAGTCGCTCGGCGGACTGCCTTCAGGGACGACGGCGGTGATCTTGACCCGCTCACAGCCCTTGACGGAGCAGAAAGCAAACCGCTCCCGGTCGTTGTGAGCCTGGACCTTCAGGAAGAGCAGGCTGCAACACACAGTGAGGCTTTAGGGGGCGTTTCTCTGACACGGCCACAGAAAACAACTGAAGCGGCGTCTGACCCAGTGTCGTCCTCCCAGTAGTAGTAACCCCTGGTCAGGTGGGAGTGGCTGATCTTGTCTCGCCGTGCTGTCCTCATGAAGACGCCGGTCTTGCGAGTCTGTTTAGTCAGACGGTTGTGGATGTCGGCGATGACGGTGAAGGTGGTGTTTGGTGGGTAGCAGAGGCCCACTTGGATCCAGTCGTTTCTGAAACAACACACACAGTCGCTTCGTCTTAACCTGGCTCTGAACCACTTAAAGGGCAGGTTCGCTGTGACGTGTCCAGGCTTCGTGACTTTTACGGAGCTTCAGTGAACTGACTCTTTAGCAAAACAAGAGGAGAAAGTTTGTCTTAACGCATCACAAGGACAGTTCGTTCCCTTTAACGAATCCTTCGTCTCACTCGCTGCCTTACTCCACAGACTGCAGATGGCGCCATCACGCGGATCTACAGGGTTGAATTAGGGAGGCAGCGAATAGCTGGCATGCCTGAAAGACAAGCAGCCTTTATGCAGCTCTATGGGAAGGGTCGCACACAAAGTCAGACCCTCCCAGTTCTGTGGCGAACCCTCGTGAATAACGGGAGCGGAGCTGAAAACCGTCGTAATGCTTCACGAGTTTAACGATCACACCCATTACACACGTCGTCGTGTGAATAACTGGTCAAACCACCTTTGGCTGCTTCTCCTGCGGACGTGTCTAATGTCAGAACTACAGCCTCATGTGCTTTATGCTAATGAAACATGTTCCATCACAACACATCCAATACCCAGAGTGTGGGTCACACGATCACCATCAACGGCAGGTGAGACGGATTTAAATTAACTGATCATTACTACGCCTGGATGCAGGGAAGCGTGTTGGAGCACACGGAAGCTTTTCTGAAGCACAGCGTCCACTGGGAACATTATCCAACACTACACCAGTGAACGTCCCACCTCTAGGCGGGTTATTTACTGCATGTTCTGCGTCCACTGACTTGCTGAAGTTGATGAGCCAGATGGTGACCTCAGCTGGTGCCGCGCGGTCCCAGTGGACGGTGTAGCCTTTGGCCAGCGTGATCACCGGCTGGAACTGCTGGTAGTGCTTCCTCTTCCCCAGGGCCCCCTCCAGAAACAGCGGCCGGTCAGGGTACTCGTCCCTCACCATGTTCATGTTCAGGTTGGCAGGGTTACGTGTCTGGATGTAGACCTGAGAACACGACACACATTCCTGATGGCGTGAGCTCAGACGCTTATTATTCTTCTAATGTTGGAAACACTTCCTGAGAGTCACTGAGGTAAAGTTCACTCAGCGTGTGTGACATTTAGCTGAGATTTCAACAAACAATCGTCAAATTTATTTCATTCCCAAAAAACGAAAACACAAGCTATGGACAGAGTTAGTGGACAGCTCTGGTCATGCATATTCTTCCTGTGTAGAATGAAGTGACGACTCCTGTCACACGCACAAACATTTATGGCCTTAGGATGAAGCAGCCGGACGCCAACCGGCGGCTCTTCTCTACCTGCGCGTAGCGGCCGCTGCAGATCGCCGCCTTCCAGTCGGGCACGTCGATGCAGTCAGGGTGGCGGAGCAGCCAGTTGTCCTCCTTCACCAGGAAGGCGCCGGGGTACTCGCTCACAGAGCCGTCCACGTCGTGGAACACGGTCGTCTTGTCTCCATCCATCTGCATGTCATTAAACCAGGACCCCGGCTCCCCGAAGAACACCCGCGACGTGATCTACGACGAGGGGCAGAGTGATCTGTGCACATGAAGCTGAATCTCAGAATTAGGATCGTGCGTAAACGTCGGACTCACGGGGACGTCGTCAAACGTGATGCCTGCGACGTCATTGTGTGGGCAGCTCTGCCACGAGTTGTTGAGCCTGAATCCGAAGGCGCTGGTGTGTCGCCCGTCCAACGCCGCGTACTTACGAAACGTACAGTTGTGGACGTTGATCGGCCCGTCGTAGATCTGCATGCCCCGGATGGGGAAGTCCCTGCAGGCAAACAGACATCAGGCTACTGGACCGAAACAGGTGGCGTCACCGCGTTCAGGAGGCTCGTTCAAGCATTTCACACTTTCTGCTGTAGCTCATGTAAAGATGTTCTACGTGAACTCTGACCTTTGGCAGACACGGGTACCAAGAGGTGCTACAGTGGAAAATAAAACCATGACCAGTCTCCATTTTGGTCTCACTGTGGGAAAAGTGGTCCCGGCACGGGGCCTTACGCAACCGCTTGTCTGAGCCCATGTAGCCGCATCAAAGCCCGTCGGGCTGACGGCAGCGTCCAGACACTCGTCACTTCTGTTCTTCTGGTCCTCCTGTACTCGGCCAAGTAAGCCAGGGGCCGGGTCAGCATTCCAGCCTGCTCTCGCATACCAGCCTTCGTCTCACTTGTACTCCACCCGGGATCTGTCCTTGGGGTATTACATGGGCTTGAGAAGTGAACGTTTTATCTTTTTGCAGCCAGTTAAAAACCGAGACGCCGGTTATGCTGCGAACACGTTTCCAACCAGGCTGGTCGCTCTCGTTTTGGTACAAGCCAATGGCCGCAAATAAACACACGGGTCCTGTTCCCTCTGGAGTCGCCCTGCTTCACGTTCATTATGACCGATTAGTAGTAGTCGGAGTAAGTTGGGCCAAAGTGATGAGCAAGGACTTACGCGGCGCGAGGCAGACTCCTGCCGACGAGATCCGAACCACCGAGACCCCAGACCTGGTCGTCGGGGAAGGGCATCCCATGATTGTCACTTTCACCCACAAACAAGGAATTCTTCACCTGCTGATGGGAACCGTCGTCATCCGGAAACGTCCCCCCACTGAAACACACACAGACAAAACGTTAGAGCCGAGAACGACTGCTACGAATATGAGCATCGGGTTTGACAAGGCTGAGGGCAGGTTGCCGCGTCTCTTACCTGGCCAGAGTGAGGCCGATGCCATTATCAGCAAATCTAAACAGAAACACAGACTTCATGGCTTTGTGTGACTCTACGCATTCACGCTGAATTTCCAGCTTAGAATCCACTCACTGGCAGTCGTCCAGCCACACATCCCCTCCTCTCAGCCAGGCGCCGTGGTCCTGGTTCTTATAGGCCACGAAGTGGTGGATGAGGGCAGGGACCCTGGGCTTGAAGGGGTCGGCGTCCTGGTGGGGGCCGTACCTGAACCAAAGCGACAACAGGCTTAGCGGCGGCTGATTCGAGCAGAGAGTTGAGACACGGCGGCTGCCGACGACGCTCACCTGGCTCCGATCAGAGACAGGAAGGGCCTCTTGTCCCGGTCATTGGCCTGGGAAGTTTTTACTCCATTATCAAGGATCATTCCAGCCTGGAGCCAACAGAGGACAAACGATAGGTCAAATGAGTCTCCATTGACAGGACAGAGGCCGTAGCGTCACTCACTGCGTTGCCATCGATGTCTTGTCTGTATCAAAGGACACGAAAGCAGAATATTAAACCTTTCAGCTCAGTGTTTTTTAGTGCAGCGGTCCCAGATATCGGCTCACTTCTTTCGTTACCGGGCATCCACACAGATCATTTCGGTCTATGGTCGTCGTTGGGCCTTTAATAACGTCGCTCGTTCGCTCGACTGTCCTCTCAGGATATTAACGCGTCGAGCTCAAACCTCAAGGAATCACCTGAGTTGGCTAAAGCAGCCGCTTGGTTCTGTGAAGCTACGTTTAATGCGGACATTTCAGTTGCTCCTTGTCTAAAATAGAAACGGGATGAGCGTCAAGCCTCCACATCCAGCAGGAAAATCACTAATGCAAAAAAGATGACTTATGTGAAGAGTATCATCACATCACGGTTTGACGGCAGCTTGTGATTTGAATAAAGCACCACTTGTTTAATTCAAACCTCTCACTCTCAGATTTTCTACCACTTCGCTGCAGCTCATTCCATCCGTCACTCAGGCGAGAGGCGGGTCCATCACGTGCAGCAGGCAGACATCTCCACGGACAAAGCTACCGAACGACCCAGGAACCGAACCCAGGCTGGGAGACACCAGTGCTGACTACTACACCACAGCACGACAAGCTTTTCCCTCGTAAATCCCCCGAGGCGGCAGCATGACGTGAGTTATGCTCCCATTAAGATGATCTAAATTAAATGAAGACGAGGAGGAAGGAGCGAGATGAGGAGAGAGATCAGTGTTGGGGGCAGAGAAAGGAGGGAGACAACAATAACCCTTCCTCTCCAGCAGCACCTCATAAATCTCTCCCTGCTCGATGCCGGAGGTGCCTCTGAACTCTTCCTTTCCTCAGCCTCACTTTGCTTCGTGTTGACTTTCTTGTTCTTCCTCATTTTGCCACGAATCAAGTTCCAGCCATAATCTTTTAACGACCACAGTGATTTTCAATAATCAGAACCGGTCGCCTGCGTCTGTCATAGCAGCTGTAATCTGCACTGTGCTCGTGTTGCTGATGCGTTCATGTCAGACAGCAGCCATCAAACCTCCAGCACGTCTCTGGACTCACCCTGTAGTTTGAATGTGCCCTGTTGTTGGCGAACTGGCCCAGAGGCGTGTGTTCCGAGCGTCCGGGGGAATACAGACCCTCGGATGGGCCAGTGGGCACGTGGTGGAAGATGAACCAGAAGCCCGTTTCCTGACGCAAACACAAACGTGTGAATATGTTCAGGTTCCAGGTAAAGTCTAAACTCTGTTCACAGGTACGTCAATGAGAAACGTCATTACTCCGGCGAGGAACGACGAGCGTCCGCTCGCCTGCATGAAGTCTCATCATAATTGGAACTTCATCATATTGAAAGTGCGCCAGTACGTCTATGTGTTGTCTGCTTGATTCTCAAGTTAATAGGAGCAAACAGCCATTAATCTGACCTGGCAGTGAGGTAATGAGACAAGGCTCCACCTGGAGAGAGTTGGAGGTGGAGGAGAACGAGGACTCGAGGCAGTGAGAGGAAAAAAAAAAAAAAAACACTCACCTCTGAGCCTGCAGCAGCACAGTTGATGAGGTTGTTATTGGGGTTGGCGATCCAGAAAGTGGAAGTCGCGCTAGAACGAGACAGAGAGACTCAAACAGACGAACCTGGGGAGCAGGTGTAGCACACAACGAAATACATCCAGACAAATCAAGCTGCTGCTCCGCGTTCGTTCAGATTCACGTTATAGTTCAGAGCCTTGTGAACCTTTCTCCAGGACGTTCAGGGAGCTTCTGGCTCCGTTGTCATGGAACCACAGGGTTACTCCAGGATTCCATGGCAACGGAGTCAGACTCCAGGTCAAGACAGTTGGATGCAGATGAAAGTGACCAGTCAGAACAGTTGAATATACTCCAGCTGCATCACTGATATTTCCAGTGATTTACAAGCACATAATACTCACATCAGCAGCTCGTGTGTGACTGATGTGGTAACAGCTGCTTGGTTGCTGTACTTAACGTAATGAATGGACAACATAACGCATCTGATCTATCACAGGACCGTTTTCCTTTTTCAGAAGCTCTACTGTCCTCAAAGCACAAAGGTGTTGGGTTAAAGCTCATTTGATAAATCATAGACACTGTCACACACACACACACACACACACACACCGTTGCTGCCTTGCTTTTGAATGTGTGGTTCCAGTTCGGCTCTGAATTCACCGTTTCATCCTTCGTGACGTTCGAGGTGAAGAGGTCACAAATATCAGGTGAATTCAAACACGAACATCAAAGGCAGACTGTCATTTATCCAAACAATAACTGGAAAGCATCAAGTATTTTACGGGAAATACAAACTGCTCTTTGTTTAGGTAACAAGAAAGAACAGAACCAAAACGTTCAGAGTTTATACGTCAGTACAGACGCAGGAAGAAATGGTCCGTCTTTAAACGAAGCCGTGTATTTAGACCCAACTCGCTCATTTGTCCCCGTTTAACCGACGCATCTCCTCCCCCTCATGCAGCTCAAACGTCTGCCGTTCCAGGCAAATCTGACTAAAATGTATTGTTTTCATTCAAGCATTTAAATTCAACACGCACAAAACCGCGCAGTAATTGGGGAAGCGACAGAAGCAGCCACGCGGTGAGACAAACCCAATCAATCATAAATCTCGATTTGAAAACGATTACAGAAAACCACACAAAGCTCCACTCGAAGCGTAGAGCAAATGCAAATTCCTTCCCGTCACCCTGACGCAGAGCAGGTGGAGGAGTCCATGTCGGTGAGCGGCCTGCTAGCGTCCGACCTTGGATTCATGCCCTGAGGCAGAACCGCACATGACCTGGATTCATCTACGTCAGATTGCGGGTAGAACCGGGTTCAGGTCCAGGATGTTACATCAGTCGAACATTAGCCGTGATGCGTTAGTGAGGGTTTGGATTAAGGCCCACAGACCAACTCGGCTGATGTGTGAATACATTTGAATCAGACGTTGGTTCTCTGAAAGGTGACGCGCTGTAAATGTGCAGTATTAGAGGACGACGTAAATATCAGCTGTGCCTTAAGCCCACATTCATTGCACAGCTGAGGTTTAAAAAGCCACATTTACGCCGATTTCTAATCTAGTTTCTTACATCATCGTAAATCACACGTTTTATTGCTTTGTTGTTTTGTAACATTGCACGGAGAGTTGAGTAATACATCATTTGCCGACCTTTAAACCGCTGACAGGTAAGTGAAAATGCCATCGCTTTGATGGATGATAACGGTAGGTGCTGCAACACTCATGATGTAACAACGTGTTTATTTGAATCCTTAACGGTCTGCATTTGTTGTTACCGTGTTGCTCTGAAACTGGATTCGAATCAGAAGTGCTTTAAAGAGCTTGAGCACCAGCGCGTGGTGCGTATTAAGATCTCTATGAATCATGATCGTATGACCGTCTGTCTCAGGTACGAAGACACGTACTGGGCTGTAGGAACGTGGTCCCGGAAGAGTCTTAATCTTTAACATTTTATCTTTGGCCCCAACATTTATAAACATCAGCGTTTTCCGTATCAGCTTTGTCTTGATGAGTTTCAGTGTGTGAAAACAAATACACAGCATAATACCCACAGAGCCGCCTGTACGCGAGCGGTGCCATGCTTCATTAAACTCCCATCTCATTTGGAACGGCTGCACTGCTCCGTCAGTGGAAATGCTCCAAATGTGCATCATTATGAAAGTTCATCATCTCTACAAACTTTAGGTCGCCTTCGCTCCACAGCGGGACCGAGCAGGACGACGCGCGTCTTACCTGCAGTCCTGGCGCGGGTTGGCCACGTATCCCGGAAAAGCTCCCTCAGTGATGCCACGGCACATTTTACTGTCTCTGTCGGACGGCAGCAGGGTCCCAGCTCGCACCATCAGCCCCAGACAGTGGTCGAAGGTGTTCCTCTCCTCTGGCCCATCCTCCGTGAAGAAGCAGTGTCCCAGGGCGTCGTAGCCCACCACGTCCTTCACCTGTGACGGAGCACAGGTTCACAGGCCGGTGTTCTGCTTATGTTGCATTTAAATGTGAGGAAGTCCACCGAGCTGGGAAAGAATCGACTCGAAGAATCTGCTGAATCTAGATGCTCCTTTTCCATCGTGTGTCAGACTTATATTATAATGACATTTACAGTTGGCTCAGTTTTCTCACCTCACAAATTGACTCCCATTAATCAAAGACACTGACCATCAGCCCATTGGATCCGTGGATGGTTACGCAGCGGGAGAAGGAATGGTGGATGGACAGACTGGAGACAGAGGTGGGGGGATCATAGCCTCCTCTCTCATCTACATCGCCGTTCATGTGGAAGTGGACCGGGTAGTGCCCCAGCGTCTGCTGGCCCATGTGCTGCAGCTCCACCCCAGACATGTGGACCGCCCTGAAGCCCCGTTCCATCTGAATCACAGCAGGGACACGTGAGCCCGGTCCCGGTAGGCGTGCGGTTGTTACTGTACGGGTAACGACGTACCTTCACGTGTCCACCGAACGTGTCGAAGTTGAAGAACTTGCAGGCCTCGTTGCCATAGCAGCCGGGCTCCATCTCACCGCGGAGCAGGATGTTACGAGTCAGCAGGCCCACCTCTGCCCTCATATCCACACCATCCACCTCCTCACCCATGTGGATAAACTGGGCCTTACCTACACACAAACACACAGAGTCACACAGCACAAACCTGCTAAATCACCCAAGGAACCCTGATGCTCGGAACCAGAACAAATGCAACCAAGCCCATGGCGAGAACAGCTCAGCGGGTGGATCACGGCTCTGTTACTTCTCCACACTCCACAACACAAACGTCCCGATTAAGGGAAAACGAAGCGGGGCCACAAAAAGAATCTAAATCTTAGCAACGTACAAGCGTGTAATCAGACAGACGTGCGATCACACAGGCCCGCGCTTAATCCGGTTTCTCCTCCCACTCCCAGCAAAGCCGCAGCAGCTCAGTTCGTCTGCTGAGACTCAATTTCCTGAAGAATAAATACAATATGCAGTTATTAGTGATCAGCGTTTATGAGAAACGGGCCATAGATTTACAGACCCATGCTGAGCTTCATCTTTAGAATCCATTGGCTGCTGATAAACCACTTCGTTCGAATGAAGCAGAGCAGGTTGTGTGCGAGGCTTCAGGGTTATTCTGTTGATTTATGATGCTGCGCCCCAAGTTTTGCGTTTTTACAATAATTATGTTGCAGAATTTGCCAATTGTTTTTATGGTGAAAACCGAAATTCTCAGCCTGACTGATACATGAATGATGATTATGATGATGTGAAGCTGCTCCAGGCCATCAACCGACTCCACGACATTCATTTCCACACTAATCATCATTTACACCATTTAAAACTCTCAAAAGTTCAACATGTTCAAAGTGATAAACAGCTCAAGACTGTCTCCGTCCGTCAGCCATCTCCCAGACTCCAGCTGCCAACAACAAGACACACCCTCGCTGTTCGTGCATAACCTCAGGGCTGTGGAAGAGATTTAATTACCATGATATTATAACCGCGCGGCACAAGCGCAAATTAATTAAACGGATTCCAGCAGGAGAGAGACGGGAGCTCTGAGAATCTCACTAAAGCGACGTTTCCACTGTGGACGGCCAGAAACTCAGTGACGTCAGAGTAAAGGAAAACAGGAATAAGTCAGAAGCAGCTTTAATGTCATGAACTTTGGAAACGCCAGCAGCTCAGAAATGAGAAAATAAATGACATTCCTGCTTTTACCCAGCGACGGCTTGGAGGCGATTTCCAAAGGACATTTGAATCACACGCACAGACGGAGAGAACTGACAGGGACTTAGAGAGAGCCTGACATCTGTGTGTGCGTTTAAAGCAGCGTGTTGTGTTGGGGCACGGGGCCAAGATGGCTCCCGGTGCGTAGCAGGGCGTGGGCTAAAAATAAATGTATTCTCAGCCTCCCCAGGGTGAACATCAGAGCGAATGAAAACATTCCAGCACCTGTGACCGAGGTTTCGGTTTGCTGCCTTTTCGGCCTCGGTACCAGAAACGTTTTTGTCTAAGGTCTCACCTTGAACCTTGACCTGGTTTGGTGCACAAGCAGGGCAGGGCAACAGGGTGAACTCCTCAGCCTGATGCATGGAGTAGTCAGTGCTGGCCACCACGACCCGGTCGCCGTGTCCCCAACCCTCTGGGGGCTCGGCGAGCTCCAAGACGCTGCTGTCAGAAAACACGTCAATGGAAATAGAGGCCCGAGGACGGACTGGAAAGGAAGAGGGGAAAAGACTAAGTGAAGAAGGGCTCAGTCGTCACGACTTCCACACTGGATCCACTGCATCCTAAACAAGCTGTGCCTTACGTTCTGTCCACGTTCATTCATCGTGACCTGGCCTGCTAAAACCACGTCACTATGTTCGTGTCTATTGTGTAATGAGGCCGAGTTACACTGGCAGCTCTACTGTTTACGGCACCACATAAACAGCCTGGCTTCAGGTACCGCTACCCAGACTGGGCACAGAGGTTCCGGTCGGGGTAACTCCGCGTATGGCGCGTGATGGACATACCCAGTTTCCCACAGAGGAAGCGAACCCTGTAGTTGTGACACAGGCCACGAGTCTGGTCTTTGTTGAGACAGACGAAGCCGTAGTTCTTGTCATTCTTGTAGATCACGTCTCCCGTCTGGTTGGACTTTATGCCGTCGAGCGTTTCGGCCTGAACAGTAGAACAGGAATCAGACATGAACGTAAACAGGTCAGTGTCAGTCAGTTCACTTTTAGGTTCATCAGCAAATGAGGAAGAGCTGAACCACAAACGAAGGCTTCCACCTCCGACGTGCTGCCGAATGCTGGCGCACGGAGCCGAAGGCTAAACGCTCCGTGTTCATCTGCTGCAGCGCTTTTCATTTTCACACCAGACTTGGTTCAAACTGTGAGTAAGAGGTATTTTCTCCAGGTCTCCTGAAGTTTACTTCAGTTAACGCCACCGTCTCATTCGACACATTTCTTTTAAAACAACCAAACTATGACCTGTTGAACTCCACTGACCTTCAGTTTCATCAAGGAGTCAGCCTCCTTGATGTTTCCTTAGGAAACGCAAAATAATCCAAAACAGATCTGAATCTCATTGCATAAGATTTTGGAAGGAGACAAAAACACTCTGTGCTAAAAATAGAGATTCCACAGAAGCCAGTTACATAGTGAATAGTGCAAACTGAGGGAAACTTTGACTGAATCCAGGCTCTGTGGAAAAACACCACACAGGACAGAACCGTAGCTAAACGTTAGCGGACAGAATGTAAGGATGTTCCGGTTTGACTCGGCCCGTGGTTATTAGAGATAATTATCACGAGCTGAGGTGTTGGGGGAGTCCCAACCAGACATTGTTGCTTAAATTCCAAAGATTCTCAAGGTGTTTTTGTTCTTAGATGAAGAGAAACCGTGTGTCGCACACACGCAGCTGAAATACTTGGTCTCTGGTGCGTCTTCCTGAACGGTTATGTAAGCTGACATTTGGAAGCCACCGGCAATCAGATTATATATTTCACATGTTTAAGAAATGCAATTTGCTGGAAACAGATGTCACCTCAGGCACCCAAACATTGAGACAGATGGAGCCGAGGCCAACAATAATACCGGGAACATTACTCGAGCTTCAGATAAGCGAGTCTCGCCGCGTGCGACCGATTACCTGCAGGTCTAGTGGGCTGCTGCACAGTCGGTCTGGAAACGCCTCGTGCAGGTCGGACACTTTCTCCCAGTCTCCGGATCCTCTCTCGTCATCCCTGTCAAACCACTCCGTCCACTCGGCCTCTGTGGGACGCACACGTTCATCAAACACCGCAGAGTGTGCTGCAGTAGGACCGAGGCTGTGCGAGCTAATCATCAGGTCATTTGGTAATTAATGACACTTTGTTACCCGTATTATGCCCAATGAAGCGATACACAGACCAACTCATCACATCTGCTGCCAATACGTGGATCCAGTAATAAAACGAGGGCAGACACTGCACATACTAGCTGAATTCGGTTTCCCCCTCCTGACCTCAACACAATCGAACATCATCAGTTCAGATGAGACACAGTGTCACAGCACCTTGAACCCACTGGCTGTCGGCAGTGACGGTGAACTGCTCCCCATCGCTTGACCGGAAAACACCAGCGCTCCGAGCCTCCGACGACGCCTTGGTGCCTGGAAACACACACACAGCGCTGAGTACAAACACCACAGCGACGGTCTGTCGGCCCCTAAGACACGAGCTTCCACCTTGATAGGCAGCGTGGTCCTCCGAAGCCGAAGCTGGGTCGCCTTTCGTCACTATGAAGGTCCAGGGATGCCTGAGGAATAAATGACAGACAAGCAGCAGACAAGTGAGGACATGAAGAGCAACCGGCCACGTCCACACACCAGGAAGGAAACGATGCCTCCCTCAGATAACGGCAAACGGGATCTGCGTGTGCGAGGCCAACGCGGATGTGCTGTCCACGGCTGAGGGTCTGCTAGGAAACCTGACTGTTTATCCGGTGTCGCCTCACACTGGAGAAACAAGCGCGAAGGAACGGACGATACGAGGATTTAATCCCTACATGGTCACATAACGTCTAAATTCCTCCCCAACCAAACATCAGCGAGGCCTGTGGCCGTTAACCTGCTGCACACGTTTAGGGAGCACGGAGCCGTACTGGGCGGCTTCCAGACAACAGTCCACTGGGTTATTTGTGTGCATATGCTGCAGCAAACAAATGCAAATGACATGAGTGAGAATGTGTTGCACAGGATGCGCCATCTCATAAATTCCAGCTTATTAAAATGTCTCTGGGTAAGCCACAAATTACACAGGCTCTCTCTCCGGATGACACCAGTGTTGGCCTGTTTGGCAACAGCGAGGAGAGGAGGCGACAAGAGTCATTAGGAAGGAATCCCTCCGTCGCCTCGCCGCCCCGGCATCTGCAGGACGACACGGAGCAAAGTGCCGATGAAGAGCTGGGAGAAGGGCTCAGCAGCAGCGGTTTCGTAACGGATGACCACAGAGCAAACGCTCCTTCGGTGGTTTATTATGCAAAGTCGCCAGTTCAGCAGTTCTCACAAAATCTGTGAGGGATGTTTCCTGACGCGCACTTTGATAAGCTCATTTACAGTTCCCACACATTCCTCACACTAACACGCGTGTGCTGACAGGCAGAGTCTGCTCAGCAACACGATACAGCGTGACATCACAGGTAAACGCTGAAACACAAAAGTGTTCAACAAAACATTCAACCCGTGTAGACGTTTCAGGTGTTTCAGCCGGATTGTGGCCCAGGACTAACGATTACGTCACCTTGTCAACGGGAGATCAGAGGAGCTCACCGAAATCCTAGGCTGGCGACGTAGCGGCTGCCCAGCCTGGAGAGGATGCTCTTGGCCGACTCCTCCAAGTTGTTGGAGCCCTCGTCGTTGACCACCATGGCCAGTATGAAGCCCGTTTCCACAGCATCAACGTACCTGGCGAGGCGCCGACTCTCGTCCTTACTACGGTACGTGTCAAACCTGAGACACGTCAGAGTGAAGTCAGTGTGAGGGTTGATGTCACATCAACACGTTTCATTTCCAGCTGTAGCAACAACAGGCTCCAGAAATTACGAACCCACCTTCCTACATTACGGAGATTTCATTTCGCTCTACACTGATTTTCATTTCTTTCACCGTCAATAAAATTAATCAATGCAAATGACCTTGTGTAAAATGTACAAACCCTCTTATCAACCTCAGACAGTCCCTGAACCAGTGACTCCTTCCCGTTGATCCAGTCGTTATCGCATTTTTATTGTTCTCTAATTTCATTCTACATTTTTGCTTTGTGATCAGATGAAGCCTAAGAAGAGTAAATTAAAAATAGACAACTTGCTCAAACACCCATCTGAGCTGATCTGAGCACGTAATTAAGCATTAGAGGACACGAGGGAAGACACGGACGCGGCTCAGGCAGAGTCATTAGAGGAGCCGGCGCCGCATCACCGGTGCTCTGCCTCGGGGACGGTCACCTGTCATGGTGCAGCACCTCTGCAGTCTTGGGGTCGATGATGTGGATAATGATGCCGCGGTTTCCCCAGCTTCTCTCGAACTGGTACTTGTTTTGGTGGCTCTCTCTGGGGTGAAGGGTTCTGTTGAGGAAGGTCCACGACAGCTTCTTCTGCCCGTGGATCTCGAGTGTTCCTCCGGTTCCCACGCCGACGTACTTCCTCCCAAAGTAGCTGTGTTCCTCATCGTTATCATCCAGCCTAACAACAACGTGGCACATTTACAAAAGTTGAACATAACGACGCGCCTTTCGTTACGCTATGCGCGTATGTCAGTGTCTGACTATGAGACAAGTCAGTGCAGTTCACAGTGTGTGTTGAACATTAAAAAGAGCTTGTCGTTCGAGCCGTGAATGGTTTGCTCTGCGTCGTAGTAGTCAGCAGGTTTAATTCAGATTTAATGCCGCAACGTTACTGTACCTGCCAAATAACGATATGGTGAGGTTGCCTTTGTAAGGACAGTCTGGGCTCCCGACGTGCAGCTCTCCTTTGTCCCCAATCAGAATGTGTTTCGTCCGCAGCAGAATAGGCCTCTTAGTGTCAGCAATGACCAGCTTTCCTACCGGGAAGAGAGGAGGGAGATGAGCCTGGTGGCGCGGCCTCACAGCTTGACCGGCACCTATCAACACGACTCAGCATCCTGCATCGCCTCCTGCTCGATACCGTCACAGCATCTTCGGCAACAATTGTGCAAAGTTGTACAACAGTAAAAGATCCTCAAAGGTTTTGCTACAACAGCTAGAAGCTTCGTTTAATTTGTAAAAATGATATATTAAACAACCCATTTCTGTGCCAGTACTGGTTTTCTTACCTCCGTGGAGGATCTCAATGGAGTGGACCGTGGCCGAGGTCGTCAGCAGGACTTTCCTTCCAGGGCCAATAGTAACGCGATGCTCTTCACTGTGTCCTGGCATCCATGGCTGCAGTCCTGCTTCCTTATCTGGACACGCTGCAGGAGACAGAACAGGAACTTCACGTCCAGGAACGGTGGCTACTCACGCCCATGGACATGAAAGTGTGTTTTTCTCTGCACCAGAATAAAAGCCATGACCTGAAAGCTTAACGTCATTCCTCTCAAACAGCAGATCTTAAAAGCCAGAGTATAATATTTGCCGGTGGACGAGTTCAGAATTATTCTGAGCCCTTAATCAAGCTACGCTGGTTCGATCCGTGTACCAGTGTGAACGTGTACGGACTCGTCGTCCTGTGGTCTTGAGGCCGTGCTTCTGAGCGGACTGTGCTCCCCTTCGGACTCGTCTTCCATCAACCCCGAGTCTCCCTGTAACCGGCGCAGCTCCCAAACCGTCTGAATGGGGAAACCTGAAGCTTATTGGATTGTTCGCTGGAACGTCAACTTGACTGACAAGTGCCTCGGTTTGGTCCCGTCGGCTCCCTGCTGTGAGGTGGTTACCTCCTCCTTCGTCACCTTGTCAATGTCTGGGCAGCTGAATCTGAGTAAACTTCTCAAAGGGCCAACACCGGTTGAAACGTGGTGGCGTCCAATCAGCTGGTTCTGGAGGAACCGTGTGCTGCCACTATAACATACCATCCATCCATGTTTGCTAAACAACGGTCAGAGGCCGTTTTCCCATGATTCAGTGTTGTGAAATGAGCCTAAATGAACCAACAACTGAAGGAATGAAATTGTCTGAAATCAGCTGATGTTGCAACCACTGTACACAAACAACAAAATGATTCAATATGGATCACAATCTATGTTTTAATCCAACAATAACAGTGTGACTAACGGCCATGTCCTGGTGTGTGTTCTTGTTCCAGCTGCGATGTGTGTGACAACCCTCAGAAACCCAGAGGGAAGAACAACGGAAGACGCGTCCGCGTGGCGGCGGATCAGCACCAGCCACACAATCATGAGCTCTAATGATTAGACCGTTAGCGAAGACACTTTCTACTTGCTCCTCTTACTTGTTGCTGACACGGAGGCCGGAGACGCTCCGTTCATGCTGAGGCACCCGGCCGACGCAGCTCTGGAAGCGAAGCTGATGAGCAGGAGCAGATCATTTTACCGACGTGATCTCACTCTGCGTCCAAATCCACAGTTGCTCGTCTTTCAGGCTCTTGATGCTGCAGGTTTTATGGCTCTGACCTCAGCACATGAAAGTCCAACACATAAGCAACCACAACCTAACTTGTGTAGAAGAAACAAGGACATTTGCAGCATGTCTGCGTTCATGGACATCTCCCACAGAACTTTGAAGAGATTTGGCAGATACACGGATGGACTGAAAACCAGAACTATAAAGAGTAAACTACATTCTGCACGAAGGAGGATCCTGAAGCACTTTGTGTTCTGTCCATACGCCTGACACAGCACTGTTCAACCCGAAGTCAGCTGTTGAAGTACAGGTCAACATGCAGGTCAGTGATAGAACCAAAGTTAATAGGGAAGTAAAGAGTCAGTGGACCAGAAAAGCCCAAACACAGATGGTGAACCCAGAAGTACACAAACTAAGACGGCAAACAGAAGCTCTGCCGCGTGTACAGGCTGTCCTGCCATTGGTCAGCAGCTGTTGAACGCACAAGTCATCAAATGTTCAACAGCCGAAGGGGTTGTGGGTACAAGTCCATCCAACCGTTCATCTAGATGAAGCGTGTTGTGATTTATCGTGCGTCTGCGGCTGTTTGATCCAACCCTTGTGTGGTTTTTGAGCTTAGAGCCCCTGTTTTCATTTTGACCCCTCGAAGGCTAAACGAGGGTTAAAGTGTAGATTCTCCTCGTTGGTTTGAAAGCATTCGACATGATGAGACTCTGCTCGTTTAGTCTAGACCCCATATTAATGGTAAAAGTCTACTTCCACCCAACAACTGTCATTGGTGCGACTCATTAATATGTGTATGTAGGCAGGGGGACATGAGGATGAAGGTAGACCAACGTGGGGGCTGGCTGCTGTAGAGTCAGGCAAACAAGCGTCACAGGGGAGAGGGGGTCCGTGAAAACCTGGGACCGGCTGGACCTCGTTGAGGAACCCAGAGCGCATCGCATGTGGCTCCTCATAAAGACAATATGCATCGAGTCACGCACAGGAGCCACGAAGGCTAAAAGCCGCGGAGCAGCGTGTTAACGGCGAACACTGCCAAACAGACTCGTTACGAACCGGTCACCTACTGAGAGCCGCTGCCAGCGAGGCACGGCGTCGAACCGAGCTACGGCACAGAACCACTGGCCCGGCAGAGTCCGCAATTAGCCCAACTGGGTCCAAGCAGGAGAATGTGGAGGAATCTACTCAACGGCGACAAGCACGACTCCAGGATAAAATCCAACCTAACAATGTGAAATCTACTGATTCACTGGTTGGTAGATTGGTTGGTTGATTTCACAACAAAACGAAAGTTGGGTAAAAACGACGTGATGATGAACTGACCTGCTTTGGTGCTGGGAAGCAGCAAAGCTGCCAGAACCATGATGCACGTCTTCATTTCGCTCCGCCCTCCAACGACCAGCTTCAGGATTCACGATGGGAAGTGCCAAGTTCACAAAAGGTCAGAGGCCTCTAGAAAAGAAGAGCGACAGGCAAAAGACAACGTATGAGTGAGAAGTCTGGGGTTTATTCCAGTGTCCGCTCCCGTGATGGAAACGGTTATAAAGCTCTGTACTCTAGACGTCGAGCTCTTCTTGAGACATTTTAGTGCAATTCTGCCGTCCATCAGTTCCATTAGCTCAGCATCGATTTATAAACGTCACGATCAGAAACCAGGGTCTTATTCGCACTGAAGGTTAGGTTCTAGTCGTTAAAGGTCCGTGAACGTGTTCTGAAATGGAACCTTGACGCCAGATTTAGTTTGCCGTGATGCTCAACTATGTCAAAGCTTGCGCTGCCTCACTAAAGCGAACGCGGCTGAAGCTACTGTACGTGTAAAGTGGATGGGATGTTGTGGACAAACTCAACTGCTCCAGTTGCAATACACTGGATTATAAGCAGCTTGTAATTGGCTTGCACAGAAACCCAAACCAGAACCTTTGACAGAGTGTTACCACATATGAAAACAGGTTGATTGACCCTGGTGCAGCCTTCGAAGGGTCAAAATGAAAACAGGGGCTCAAAGCTCAAAAACCACGCAAGGGTTGGATCAAACAGCCGCAGACAGATGATAAACCACAACACGCTTCATCCAGATGAACGGTTGGATGAACTTGTTCTTCATAGACCCACGTGTTCATTGCTTGGATGTAACGAAGGCTGTTTGATCCAAGCCTGGTGTGTGTTTTTGAGCTTTGGAGCCTCCCAGTTATCAGTGGGGTCGTTTGACCCTCCGAGGCTGCAGAGGGTTAAACGTCAGAGCTAAGCTAGTGGCGAACGCTAATGCCCCTAAAACTAAACAACAGTGTGTCAGTTCAACAATAACCCGACCGGACGATTCAAAGTCCAAGGCAAAGTTCACAGCCAACGCTCTGCAAGCGAAGTCTGACTCAACCCAGACTCGAGGCGACGTCAGCGTCACTAAGAGCTGGGTTGATTCTCATGGGATTCTGCGGCTCGTCTTCCCTCATCGTGCTCCCTTATTGCCGTCGCCGGCTCCACGCCTGCTGAAACGCTGCGCAGACATTCTGGGCATCTTGCACAAAGGTCCTGCGGCAGCTTCGCGCGCGAGACGCCTACGGCACAGTTGAGCTGGACGTGCTCTGCGTGAAAGCACAGCTCCAGCTCTGAACCACCTCCAGGGCCAGAACAGGCCAGAAGCTCAGTCCTGAGCAGTCTGCACCAGGACCAGGCAGGCGCTCGTGGGCTCCCCTTGTTGGTCTCTGGCGTCTGGCTCAAGAGGTGAATTCAAGGACTGAGTAAACCTCCGTGTCAGAGCTACAGCAAGACGGGCGTCGGGACCCACTCGGCTCAGCGTCCGTCTCCAGCCTGTGGCTCCATCACAACCATCAGCGGCTCAACGGTCGGTTCAGGGCTCCCCTGTAAACGACGCGGCTAAACGAGGCTCCCACTTGATGCTATGCTACCCCCCTCGGTGCTTTGATCTAAACTGGGATCAAAACACATGTGTGGAGGCCGTGGCCCCGCTGCGGCTTAAATGTTGGTGCGTTGATCCGCGTGGACGCGCAGGTGCAGTCCAACCGTTTTGTCTCCGTGGATCACAGCAGCCGTCTGTGTTGGGACACGGCAGGAATCTCTGCACCGCAGTTTGATTTCATTAAACCGAACCGGTTGGAGTCAGAGCAAGTACAGGCAGGACAAGAAGAGGTCTAAACTATTTCACAGCCCATTAAGGAGCTGATGGATGGTACAGCGTTACCGTTTGTGTCTGGCCTCAGCTACGGACGCGAGGCCGTTACTCTCCGAAACACAGACCTGAGCACGAGGGAGGGAAACTCTCCTAAAGTAAACTGGCCTTTGGCCGCCGGCCCGTCGTCCACGGTGGCAGCTCTCTGATGGGATGTGTGGATGTGTGGAAAGCTGGAAGCTGCGCTGCTCAAATGGAAAAGGTTTGGTTCCAGGAGTCAGGAAACACGAGAGGCCAGATGACTGGGGCTGGTATGTCTGGATTGTAGAACATCCCTCAGTGGTTCGCTCTCATTTGCAAAGCTTGAACTGTTTTTCTAAGCTATGCTGAATATGTTAGCAAACAGCTGCGTTACACATGGAGGCGTCAAAAAGCAGGAAGTCTCTGCTGAACTCGTTTAAATCACTCACATTTAACTCACCGAATTAAATAAGACTCACATTCCTGCAGGAACAGGAAGCGTCCCTCAAGGGTCGGAGCAACACGTGTCGACGTTCATCCACATGAACATCTCCTTTCTCCAGATCGCTCTGGGTCAGGACTCACCGTGACCCGAAGCCCTGTTCCACAGCATCAGCATGATGGGCTGGACCGCAGCCCGCCCTCTAGTGGCCACGGGGGTAGTCACAGGCGCAGAAGTGGTGGTGGGCTACGCGCTGCGCGGGGGGGAGGTCGGTGGGTGTGTGGACGCTCCAGCTGACCTCAGATCAGGTGCACATCAGAAGCGATAGAAGCCTGGCCGCTCAGAGATCCGCCCGTTCTCACAGCTGCAGCCTCACCCCTCATTAAAACGCAACCTGTCATTTCTTCTGACTCGCACGTTCACCACAGTCTATTTTTGAACGAGGCCACACAGACACGTCGCGCAGAGGCAGA
Source organism: Macropodus opercularis (assembly GCA_030770545.1). NCBI lineage: Eukaryota > Metazoa > Chordata > Actinopteri > Anabantiformes > Osphronemidae > Macropodus > Macropodus opercularis. Next base: position 283,392 of record CM061091.1, read on the forward strand.
ACCTCACGCTCCAGCCCAAACCGTCCGGTGCGCACGAGCGTTGCCAAGGCAGCGCCAGGTATTAATAACCACGAGAACACGAGCCAGACGCCAGTTCACCACAGCGCGTAAAGTTCCCGGTGGGGAGGTTCCTGGAGGCTGCGCGGCCACTAACCTGTTGGAGCAGACGCTACACGCAGTGCGCTGGTGTCCGGCGAAGCCGAATGACGGCGCCGAACCACCGCGAACGGAGCCGCGTCCACGGACCTGAACCCGGTTCTGGGACTTCAGCTCTCACACGTGCGCGTTATTTCATCCTGACACGAAGCCGCAACACAAGCACGCGACGTCAGCCGCTCGTTGAAGGTGCGCAGGTTTGCGCACGCGGACCCATAATCCTCTTACCTTTGGTCTCAAAGTGCTCGGCAGCACGCGCGCTTAACGAACGGACAGCGGCCGTGACACCTGGAGCCCTCACGACCCTACGCACGCGCTGCCAGGTGCGCTTTCCTCGACACCTGTGGCTCGAAGCGGCCACGAAGTAGAACCTCACAAGCGCAACACAAAGCCTCAGACAAAGGCGCGGCCACGTCCGCGGAGACCTACCGATCTGTAGCACGAAACCCACGTCCAGTCCCGCAGCACCTGGAGCTCGGCGCAGCGCTGCTCGTGTGTGAACCGGCGTCTGAGACGCCGCCTTTATTTACTCTGGCATGCGGGAAGACACGCCCACGGTGCGTGCCACTGCGTGCGCGTGCGACTGCGTGTGTGTTTTGGAAAGCGTTGTATCCACAAAGTCAATATCATCCCGCGTGCACAGAGGCGTGTTCTACAGAAACACATCAGCTGGAGGCCGTAGATGCTGAAGGGTTAATTCTAGTTCCCATAGAAACGAGGATTCTCTCAGTGCTGCTGATTCTGCAGCTTTCGCCTGCAGTGATGTTCACGTTGAAGTAGCTGTACAGACCCTGGGGGCGCGTCGTCTGCCCCTCACGCCGCTGGGACGGTTCCCATAGTTACCGTTACAACAACCGGCTCAGCAACGTCCCGTTACAGCACATTCATCACCTGCACCAGGCATCGGCCTCGTTCTGCCTCCGGGTTCAGACAGTCACAGCAAAACGCGTCCATGCAGCCTTTATTCCATGACACGCATTCAAACGGCCACAGATCCTACAATCAGCTTCACAGCATGTTTAAGGCTCGTTTCACATTATTACAAAATCTGTTCATTTGCATATTGTGTTTCCAAAGCAACTCGACTGCCCTTTATGAGGCTAATGTGAATAGAGAGAGTTATCATACACCAACATTAAGACCTAATGTCAGTAAGGAGTAAAGCAGGGGGCGACTTCCTGAAAATGAAATCCGTAGGAAATATGCTGCTCCACGAGCCAGAGCTTGATATTCACAAATATCAACCCGTGGCTAAGACGGGAAAACACCAACAGTCGACCACATCACAGCAATTCGCAGATCAACCTGTGAGCCGCTCCGACGTTTCCAGCGCTTCTCTGAGGCCGAGCACCCGGAGCAACTTAGGGTTCGTTCCGGGAATCAAGCCTCCGACTGCTCTACTGCCGTTTCCTTATAGGAACAGACGCCAGGCTGACCCTGAATATTCCACTCATCCCTCTGGTTTAGCAGCAGGTGTCAGTCACGAAAGCTGTAGTTGACAGAAATGTCTGCACATTGTTACACAACGAAGGCTGTTGTGTGAAGAAAATGCGTAAGAATACGTGGAACAGTCTGGTCCGTGTCTGCTGCCCCCGGTTTACGGGTTAAGTCTCCAGGCTCTTGATGCTGCTGCTGCTCTCTCGCTTGAACTGAGCTCAGCTTTTAACACAGATACGTTAAGTGGAAGCTAAACGTTACAGACATGGTTCATGGACTTTTAGAAGACATCGACTTAAACGGCTTCAAATGGATTCGTTTGTCACACCTCTACAGCAAATTGATCCCAACTCCACCGTGGATCACACAGTATTTTCCTGCTCCTTGCTTTAATTAACACATCATTAACGAACACCTTGTTTCTGTGACGCGATGAGGTGGTGCTTCTGTGTCTTGGAGGTGGCGTCTCCTCGGTGCCAGAGAGCAGCAGGCAGGATCAAATCCCAGTAACAAAGGGCAGATGTGCAGGGAAACGTTCCTGCTCTGAGGCTCCATGCAGAGCGAAGCAGCAGCAGATGTGAAAGTCAAAATGGGCCTTTAACAGTTTCAGGTCAAAGGACCTGACGTGCAGTCATGAAAGCCATAAAACGCCAGTTACAAGAAATAAAAACGCGAACAAAACCGCTTTACCTGAAACACCTGCACAGCCATGGTGCAATTAATCAACCGTGAACCTAAGACACAGGAAAAGTAAAAAACTTCAATTGTATTTCAAAGTGCAAAACTGATTCACTTTGTATAAAACAATACAAAAAACTCAAGTTTGAACACTGCAAACACCCGAATGAAATAAAAGGTTATTCGTGAAAACAGAAGGGATCGAACGTTAAACAGTCAGACAGAGGAAGGAACGAAATCCCAGCTGAGCGGCGAGTGAAAGCACGAGGTCCAACCGTAGGAGCAGCACCCGGACCGCGTCCAGCCGACGAGCAGGTGGGTTCCTGTGACGCGGTCCTCAGGAGGAGGCGATCTCGAAGGAGATGAAGTGTTTGAGCCTCTCCAAGTACTGGGCGTAAAGCTCGATGTCGTTGTGGCCGGCTCCCTCCACCCACAGGGGATCCACGGCGCGGGGGCACCGCTCGTACATGGCCAGGCCGTGGGAGAAGTCGATCACCTCGTCCTCGGTCCCGTGGATCACCAGCACCGGAGACGCCACCTTGGACACTTTGTCGATGCTGCGGACGGACACAAATTAACATGAGAGACGTTCAAACGAAGCCGGGAATCGAACCGGCGACCCTGTGCCTCTCCAGCCCCCACACGGGGCCTGGTTCTGCTGGTTTTCTGGAAGGTGTCTGTGCTGAACTTAACTTGGTTCTGCTGTGGACACGAGAAGACTCAACACACACCTGGGGAAGGCGTCGAAGCAGTAGGTCGTGCGTGTGTCGGGGAAGGCCACTCTCAGCCCCGACATGAGGGGCGAGTGTAGGATGACGGCCGCACATTCGTAGCGCGCCGCCAGGTCGATGGTGGGGACGGTGCCGATGCTCTGTCCGTACAAAATGATGTTCTCAGGTGTTACGCCGTACCTGCAAAACAGGAAGCCGCGTTAAAAGACGTCCGCGCTCAGGCAACGTTCTGATGCTGACTGCAGCAGAACCTCAGCTACACCAGCCAAACCACCACCGAGCAGGTTTAGCTCCAGAATCAAGCAGCTGGCACCAACACAGAGCGACGCTCTGGACGGAACCAGCGAGAACTGGCCCGTCCATGTCTTAAGAGCGGGCCCAGTCGCCCTGGGATGAGCCTCCCATCAGACAAGTTCTTCTCACCGCGTCAAACCCAAACTCACTTGTTCCTCAGCACCTGCCAAGCAGCCTCGATGTCCGCGTACAGGTTCTTCTCGGACGGTTTGCCGGAGCTGACTCCGTAGCCCGAGTAGTCGTAGGAGAACACGTTACAGTTAATCCTGGAGCCGAGGCCGATGTAGAAGCTGCACATCTGCCCCAGGTCCACCGCGTTTCCGTGAGAGAACAGCAGCGTGTAGCGGCCGTTCGGGGCGCAGCGGACGAACATGCATCCTACCCGGTTCCCGCGGCTGCTCCTGGTGCTGAACACCTCCACCGCGTCCAGCTCCCGCTGGGAGTACTGCCAGTCGGCCCGCTCCGTCAGATGCAGGCTGGCTACGCCGCCAGCATCGGTCCGCACCGAGTACGTGGGCTCCGGCGGCAGGAAGGCTAGTTTGGCCGCGATGCGGCTGGGACACGGCGGGCAGCAGAACAGCCAGCACAGCTCACCGAGCGAGAAGCCGTTCATTCTGGGTCCGCGCTCGGGCATCTAGGCGGGTTGACTCGACCCGCTGCGGCCCGTCTCAGCTGCTGTTTACGCCCATGAAGGGCTGCGGCAGCGTCGGACGGTGGCAGGTGCCTCGGCGTAGCGGCTAATGCTACGGCTAGCAGGCAGCTAACTACACGACGGACCGGACGAACATGGAACATCCACGTATGTTGGATCAGAACATGGAGGCGGCGCAACGAGCAGCGGCTCCTTCAAGGCTTTACTGGCTGCTGCGCTGCAGCCGTAAAGACGACGACAGCCGCTAGAATCTGCGCTGACCAGCCGGTTGTCCGGTGCACCCGGATCCACCCGGACACACCCGGATCCACCCGGATCCAACCGGACACACCCGCATCCGAGCGGATTTCCTGTCCGGCTTTGTGTCCTGCAGCTGCAGTAGATGTTCAGTCAAAGCTTAAGCTTCAGATAATAACTGCTTTTATTTCTGAGTCCCTCAAAATTTTTTCTTTTCCCCTTTGTTCATAGGAATCCTGAAAAACAAAAAGGTCAACAATACTAATCACAGCCATCATAATAGGTTTGGGCTTGAGTGTGTGTGAGTGTGTGTGAAGGTCAAGTCAACCTTGTGGCTGATCCTCCTGGTTCGTCGCTTCTTCTTTGATACTCGTTGTTAAAACTGATCCACTGGAATAAAACTGAATTTTCCGATCCAAACTTTCCAGCTTCCTGCTGACGTGGACAGGGATGAAGTGTCGACCGTGACATACCTGAAGCCAGGACGTTAATGTCACTGAGCAGGCGAGCGAGGAGTCTGTATTGAGTAAATCTGTGTAATAACTGTTGTGTGAGAGCAGGACTGCGTATCTGGAATATATTTGTTGTTGCGTTCCACTAAGTTGCAGGAGACGTGAACTCTGAACCAAATTCTCTGGTGCAGTTCGACTCCTGCCAGCGTCTGCTCCGACTAATTACAAAAAGCTTCCATATCTGCAGCCTGTCAACACGATCGTGAGAACGTGTGATGGAGCAGCGTGTAAAACAATAAGCGGCAGGTAAACAGGCAGTGGTGTTTTTCTCTGTGTGCTGGAGGAGATCCAGAGCAGCGTGATTTAAGACAGACCTGTCAGCCGGAGACACGCTGACTGAAGACAAGCATGCAGCTACTCATTCTCCTGCAACCGCAAGGTACACACACACACCCCGCTTATGAACATGCAGCAGGCACACAGGGCCCGGGGCTGAGATGTTTTTCAAACAGACACCATCCCTGCGTTAATGAAAATCATGCAGGCGCTTGGTCCGGGGCCAGGCGGCGCGTAGGGGCCGGGACGGCCCGGCACTAAAACGTTTCCATCTTCACACACATCTCAAGCGCTGCACAGCTTAACAAATGTCAGAGGGGAATTTCAGAGAGTAGTCAGAGTGCGTGTCTCGTCAGGAAGGAATGTGGGCAAGTATTTATTTTCACATCACCCACAGTTTGTTCTCAGGCTGACACTGAAACACGATGTTAGGGCGCCGAGCACAAAGCAACAGAACGGATTAAGCCGGGTTTTCCCAGGTGCCCCGTCAGCACCAGGCTCCTTCTGATCCTGATAAATGTGACGCGGAATAGGTGGAAGTGATCCTGGATATTTTCATGTCTCCCCTCTGCTGCTCCCACCTACCTACACCTGGCCTCAGTCCCCAATAGGACTCCTCCCCATGCGACCTTTGACCCCAGCCTGCCTGGTTTGTTACTCATTTGAGTTCATTAGTATTTTCAACAGATGAGAATGACGTGAAACTGGCCTGAGCGATGGGAAGAGTCTGAAGAGAAGCCAGGAAACCAATAAGAATTTATTGTCACAACCACAATTAGTTACACAAAAATAACAGGTCACATTTACACAATTTGTACAAGTCTAGAACTCAATGTACAATTAACAGACTAAGTAAATACCCACATTGCACAAGATACTGTATCATTAAAACCTACACAGAAACACAAACTGTGTGAAAGTAACACAAGTCGACATAAAAATCACATTATTTACAAAAAACATCCATTTGAGATCATTAGCAAAAGGACGAGTTTCTCCCAACGGTCTTTCGATACATTATACAGTCTATCATGTAAAATTACCCCCACTAGAAAGGATTATTCAGTCTCTTAATAGTTGAAAAGTTATAAAGTAATAAAGTCAAGTAGCAAGAGCTGGAGAACACCAAGTGCACAAAGTAAATACTGCGTTATGGCGGTTTTTCCCTTTTAAAGCAGGCTGGTGAGAGTTGCAGTTAGCTCGATGAAGTGCACTTTAGCCGTCTGCGATGACCTTTTTGTTTTTAATTTTATGTCATTTATACATTGAATCCTTCAATACTCTGCTTTTCTCTAGAGTTGCGGACGTCACTACATATAGTTTACACAACACGGTTGATGGACGGCGGAGTGTCCTCTGCCGGTTCAGTGATGTTTGAGGCTGCAGCAGCCAGATGGAGGAGCATCACACAGGTCTTCCTGCGTGTGGTGCTGGGGCTTGTTGTCGACCAAGACTCTCTACAGTCAGTGCAGTGACGCTTCACTTCCCGCTCAGCCCGTTGAACAGCGCCGACGTCTGTTCATCTCGTGTGTTTAACTTTGGCACTGATAACATCACGAACGACGGTGCAGCTCTACACTGCTTCACTCCGCTGTATGTACCTGTGTGCTCACGCCGGCTGTCGTGCCGGGAGGTGAAGCGACTGTAGGACCGACTAAGCAGACACTGCACGTATTCATTGAATTCCTAGTTTTCAGAAATGAGTCCGACTAAATGTTCGTGTTTTCTGCTGCTGCTGACTGCAGAGAGGTCAGAGCGCTTCACACTCCGTCCACCACAAGAAGCCATCAAGTGACTTCATCTCCCTTCCATCTGACAGCGAGGCTCCTCCTGGCAGTGATGAGGTATGTGAATGCGTGGGCCGCACAGCCTGCACACCCGGGGCTGTGTGTGTGTTTTTATGCAGACGTTCACCACGCTGCATCAGCATCATAGAAAACTGGGACAGAACATGGGAGGTGGATGAAGACGTGGCAGGGAATGCTGCAGCGGTGGCGGGTTTTACTCAGAGAAGGGGGGGAACATGCCGAGGTCAGCGAAGTCCTCGATGTTGTAGTTGGCAGTTCCCTGGGTGGGATCTCCTGCCATGGGTAACATGTCCTGTAGAGGCCGCGGGAGGCAGGGGTCAGGGGTCAGGGGTCTTCTCAGACATATCACATATCTGTGTGTTTTTGTGTGCGTTACCTGGAAGACCTCGGTCTGGTTGGGGTTGGGGTGTGTGTGCTGTTCCCCGGCCTGCTGGGAGTGATGCTGGTTCTGCCACTGGGACCACACCTCGCTGGGACGCCCTGGGAACTGGGCTCCACTCTGACTGCTCTCGCCAGACACATCTGGACACAGACAGCGTTAGAAAGGTACAGAACAGTCTGGCAGAACCAGGTCCAGGAGAGATAGAGACACAGAATCAACTGAACAAGGAAGAGGGTGCAAGTAGAAATGATTCCTAACGGTTGTTAGTCTCTGACATTTACTGTAGGAGCCACAGTTATGGCCCATTGCAACAAAGTGTTGGTCTGTCATTTATGCATCATTTGGTCACTAGCTTCAGTATTTCAATATTGTTGGAACCACCTGCATTGGTTGGTTTGACCCAGTAAGAAAAGCGGAGACTCACCAAAGGCGGCGCTGCGGTTCGTCAGTCCGGGGTAGGCGTTGTTGCTGGGGGAGGACGTGGCCGGGGACGACAGGGGGCTGTAGGAGGCCGGGTCAGTCTGGTAGCTGTGGCCTGAACCGATGCCAAACGGACTGGACTGGGCTTTATTGGACTGGGGAGCACAGCTACTGGTTCAGTGTGTACACATTCCTAATTATTTACACCATTTATGACAAATAGTTTTGCTACTGTGACATGTAAGCGTTATGTCCATGATGTGGTCAAAACACTGAACAAGTCTCTGGTTTGTCAGAATGTTACAAATCATTTCCTTCATGTACAGGCAGGTTATTGCCTGTACATGAAGAAATAATTACACACCCAGAGATAAAGGCATCCCATAATTTCAGCAACCAGGTGTTAGGAATCATGTGGACAAATGGATTTTGTAACGACGGATGCAGGTGATCCATCTTTTTGCCTCACGTTACGTAGTTGAGTTATAGGGAAGCATTTACAGTTTCCTATGTCTATTAATGACCCGAGAGTAACAGTACGACATGGATGAGTTTGGAAACACATGCTGCATACATTCCTTCTGCAACGCTGCAAACACACGAAGCACAGCGAGTCCGTCTGTCAACAGGCAGCTGGAATGTGGGGCCGGGTGCAGGACGAGCAGAGGAAAGGACCTCGGGAATCGGCTTTGGTTACCTGTCCAGAGAAGGGCGGGCGACTTCCTGACCACGCCACCTGGCCCGTGTTGAGCTGCCTGGAGATCTGAGCCAGATTCTGATTGGATGAGCCTGATGGCTGGATGTCATTCACACCGGGGACATGGATCACAGAAGAGCTGTTTGAGAGATGAAGTTCAGTGGGACGCAGGACTGAAAGAAATGCGTCCTGAACGCGACGCACGGGCATCAACACACGTACCTGAAGCTTTTGCCAGAGTGTCCCTGTTGGAAGGGAGAGCTCTGGGAGTAGAGCTGTTGCCCACCGGCTGTGGAGGAGGGAACCATCATCTTCTTATCTCCCGCTACACACACACACACACACACAGATCAGCATCAGCACATGAAAACAGAAACAGCAAATACAGTCAGATGCACAAGGTATGTGAGCCATACAGCCGGAGATGCTGGTGTACATCTCAGCGAAGCGGGGGTCTCTCTCCTGGGAGAACAGGGCTTCGGCTTTGTCGATGTTCTTCCCGGCGTCATGGACCCCACTGCTGACGCTGGCCACCGGCACCTGAGGGCGAATGGGGGTAACAGGGAGGACATTAGGGGTGAGGTTTAGGTGACAGCTGGCCTTCATCAGAATAAGCAAGTATCACGTCATGGAGAACGATTTATTAGTACCGGCTGACTTTCTCCTCATATTAATGACACACGAGAAGGCAGAAGGCTACCTGGGAGAGGTCGTAGGCAGTGAGTCCATCTCTCTGATGAACCTCCAGCTCCGCCTGCTGCTGCTGCTGCAGCTGCCTGCAAAAATCAAAGCATGTAGTCAGACCGTGGCCTGTGCTGTGTCGGCACAGAACCGGAGCTACCGTGGTTTCATATCAGGAGAAACTACGAACCCACTGTTGTGATGTTTACACCACAGCAACACTGTCACATCATTTTATTCAACAGCCTGTAACCCTGACAACTGGGACCTGCAGCCTGAGTCACCGGAGAACCTACTTGACATTAGTGTTGGTGCAGATGATGTACTCGATCTCATCAGAGTAAGGGTTCTGGAAGGTGAAGCTACTGGTTCGGATCAGCATCCACTCTCTGTTCTTCACTCGGAAACGATACATCACCGACAGAACCTGACCTTTCAGTTTCACCACCTGTCAGGGAAGGAGGATTCCTCATGAACGAAACAAAGGCATCTGGAGAGAACAAGGTGTGGAAGAAGAGCCACGACCCGACTCTGCATGTGGATCCAGATGCCAAGTTAAAGTTTCAGTGATCGGAACAAGTCAACTGTGAACAACAACGGCCAAGGAAGTACAACCCAGCTCTAAGCTGCGAAATAAAAACAGAAAGCAATGCTCGGCCGAGTTCGTCTGACGTTTCTTTCTCCAGCCCGTCCAACAGTTAACGTTGTACCTGTTGGAAGCTTTCCCTCAGGTGACTCTGGTCCTCAGGGTGGCAGAACTCCAGAATATCTTTCCCCAGCAGGTCCTAAAGAAAAACACAACAGTTACTTAAAAGGTCCCTTAAAGTTGAGCTCCAAGACGAATGAGCAGCAACGGTGGAATGATGGTTTGCATCAAGTTCATAAGGTGAAAGTTGTGCAGCAACGAGACGATGCACCGAGTTCAGTTACGTATCCCATGAATAATAACGTGATTCCTTCTCAGTGAGGGAAGTCTGTCAACAAAGATCTGCGTTTCACAGTTTATTTCCACTGTCAACACCGTAACCCCGCAGAGCTGGTGCTGCAAAGTACTTCAAGTCATGGAATGTGCTCGTCACTCTCTGTTGAACATACATTACCAGTGTAATGGAGTAAGAGTGACTGGGGAATGTTATCAACACGCTGGAGACAGTATCGCAAAGACCAGAGACTACATGAGATGTCTGACAGAGAGGATGACGAAGGTAACGCACATTATACGAATTCAGAAAACGAGGAACGACTGTGGTTTATCAACATCGCCAGGTCGTTCTCTAAGCCAACCTGAGGCTGGTAGCCAATGACATTGATGCAGCGCGGGTCAACAAACGTGATGACGCCATCCGAGTTGTGACGCGACAGGAACTCTGTGGGGACCGACAGGCCGTTCATATCCATGGAGACCGGAGAGCTGGTCACCTGAGGAAGACAGATGTCGCAGTGTTTTACTCAGAGGACGGACGGCAAATGGAACATCCACATACAATCAGAAACCGGAGACACAGAATAACAAGATTCAATGAATTAAAAAGTGAATATAAGTTTGATTTTCTGAGCTTGTGCTGATTTCAAGTGTCTATAGAAAACCCTTGAACGCGCTCAAGGGTTTTCTATAGACACTTGAAATCAGCACAAGCTCAACCCCTTTTAAACACACACACACACACAGACTCACCTGCAGTCTACCGATGGCCACGAGGCAGTATTTACTAGCTTGGCTGGCCTCTGTGTCCTCTTCTGGAATGGTCATACCTACGGCAAAGAGACAGGCAGAATGATGGAAAGCGATGTCGTCTGTTGAGGAAACACTTCACCCAACCTCGTGACGCTCATCTCAACGGACGACGCAGACCCTAAACATTAGGATGAGCTTAATAAAACAGTCGAGTGTAATGACAGCTTCAGTCGGGCAACGATGACGTCCTTTCCAGAAAGAAACGAAAATAAAGAAGAAAAAGACTAACACAGCGCGTTTATCACACATGAAACTAAATGTTTACTTTGCAGAGTCATGTGTCTGAAACTCTGACACACGCTGTTCCACTAACACAAAAGGATGTTTTGGATCTGAAGTTGAACCTGGATCCTGACCCAGAACCCACAGCTGCTTCAGGTTACATCAGGCCCTGCTCGTGAGGTGAAGTTTGGGTTAAGCGGGGGCGGAGCTGAGCGTGTACAGACCTGCAGGGGGCCAAGCTTTGATGTAGCCGGTGCAATGCACCACGGAGTACTGAGCCTCTCCTTCCTTCGAGGGTCCCAGGCCGTTCCTGGTCAAACACAGGCACAGCACAACGTGAGCTACCTTCAGTCCATCTCTGTGATGCTGGTCCCTCAACAAAGAGCTTTTCCGAAGACGACAGCGGGGGCTCGGTGTCAGTTTACAGCATATGGAAGGAAGCTCCACCGTCTGCTCTCACAAGGGATGTTCATCTAATAAACATGTTACACTATCGCTGCTGGGTAACAACATTTCACTTTACAGAGAGCAAGACACGCAACAGATGTTTAACAGCTGGCGACAGCCAAGTTAAAAATAAGTCCACATTCATCTTGTTACATTAGAAAAATTCCTGAGCATGAAATCATTCTTTATCCATCTAATCAGGAGGTAAAAATAACCTCCCTGTTGTTGGTCTGCTTTTTTTTTTTAATTGCTTCCAACCTCTGTCTTCTGAGGAGTAAAATCACATTCTCCTTAGGAATTTGCTGACATCCTAAAAATGTGGATGTTTGTTTGAATGTTAGAGGTTTTGCAACAGCTGAGATCATGTAACAGAACCTGGAGCATTTCAGACGCGGGCCATCGCTCCCGTCAGGGAGCAGAGGCGTGTATGATGGAGAAGCCTCCTTTCAGCAGAGCTTCACATCCATGACACCAGGCTTTACCTGATTCAATGCCTTCTGGACATGTCACGGAAACAAGGCAAGTCAAGTCATGCGATGCAGTGAAACACGTTACATTTACGGTTTAATTCAGTGACGCAGTCTGACTTGGATGGGAACTGCTGTACCTGTATCTCTTCCTCATGTTGGACAGCCGGTTCATGGAGATGTGATCCAGGGGAGCACTGCCACACCTGCACACACACGACAGCATACGTTACACTGCAATCATTTACCAAGTGGAAACAACGTGTGTGACCACGGAAACAGTCTTCTACTGAGCTCTGCTTTGTGTCTGAACATGGGACTACACACCTCATACGGCAGATGAAGGAGCGCCGGGAGCCCATGCACATTCTCATGGACGACTGCTGTCCCTCCTTCTTCACTGTTCCCGTCTTCAGGTCCAGAATCCGTCCTATTCATTAAATGTACATTAAACTAAATCACGACGAGTCACAAGTCAAAGTAATTCACAGGCATTTGGAAGGCTCAACACATAAACTACCCAACCTGCCTCTCCTACCATCACTTCACACGCAGGCTGAGGTAAAGTCAAGATGCGAGTCATGGCAAATTAGTTTCTTTATTGTAAAGTCAAAACATAACACGACTCATCCAAGTTGCTTCCTCAGTAGGAAAAGCGTAAATCTGCTTATTACCTAAACATGAGCAAGCAGCAATCATAACTGTCAATAATACAAATATTGATCATCTAGATCAACTACCCTATTTCCAGGGAACAACCGCCACAGGGTTAAAGTCTGTTCACAAATGAGAAGCGGTGACACCACAGAGAGGATGAGCTCAACGTGACTGTGTTGCCCTCTAGTGAGCTTTCGCTGCATGGACCCCGTCAGTTCCCCGCTGACGCACAATTACAATTCAAACACAGACTTCATTAGCTTTGGGTTTACACGAGTGTTTGAACATTAATTCGTCGAACTGGTTCTTCAATGATTTCCAATCTAAAGACGAAACGTTGTGAATGATATGGGGACAAAAAAATTGCTCTCATTTCTACAACCGAGCCACTTAAAGCTTTAAGAGAAACATCAGGTTCCGTCTCGCCTCCAAGGCTAACTACCTTGTTTCTGCAGATCCCCACCGCATTATTATAATCTACACATCTAAACCTGATGCTTGGTTGTGTTTTTTGATGACCCTATGTTCTCTACCTGTCATTGAATTTTCTGAAGTGCTGAGCTGTTCCCTCAGTTTGTCCACATCATCAGGGTGGACCTGTTCATACAGAGTGCTGCCGAACCACTCGGACTGAGGATGGTTCAGCACCGGCGTCACAGAATCGGACACGTAGATCACCCTGCCCGTCTCTGCAGCAACCACAAACAGGAAGCCATCGGCCGCCTCCAGGATCAGGTGCTTTAGTTCCTGCATGGACCAGAAAGGTGTGAACACACACGCAGTTTCAAAAACGTAGGTAAACATTTCAGAATTTGCTTTGCATAGAGTCATTTGTAGACACGAGGACGCATGTGGAAGAATTCTCTTCTCATTCTGTGTCAAAAATAATTGGATTCAGTGTGGAAAACGATAGAACAAACCAAATGTGTCTTCTATGATTTGGGCACTGAGCTTCTGGCGGTTCGGTACCTGTTCGGTCAGAAAGGACGGTTTATAGGCTCCATCCGTGGACGTGTTGCCGGTGCCTCGCATCGACTTCATGTGAGACACGGCCATACGCAGTATGGTCAGTTTATCAGGCTTCCGGGCCAAGGCGCTGCAGGTTGGGACCATGTCTGACAGCTCAGTGATGTACTGGGTCATTTTGTTCCGGCGACGGCGTTCGATCTCACTGTGGTTCTCTCTGGAAACGGAGAACAGCCGTTAGACACTCGTATAATGCAGAATGGTCACAACCCTGAACAATGACCAAACGCTGAGAGAGCCTGGTTTCTCACCAAACGACTGCAGGCTCCTGACTATGCTTTCATTAATGATCTGAAACTGCCACCTCGGGTGCTCTTCCCTCTAAAATCTGTGGGAAGCGCATCGTCGTACACACGGGCAGTAAATGTGAATGAAGTTGACTGAGGTGAAACAGAGGGACGGTGGCCGCTTGCCACCACAGGCCCAGTCAGAGAACCCAGGAAGGAACAAGCCCGATGGGTGCGTTCTCTGGGGAGAAAGCTCTTCTTGGAACACTGGGGCGTCTGCTCTACACTCTGCGTCTATAGGCCGTAGCAGGTCAGGCAGAAGCAAACGGCAGCAAGTGGCTACACTGAGGTCGGAGGTTCTGCAAATGCACTTCTGCTGCAATACCTACATACTTTTTCATCAAACGTTATTATCGTGAGCGAAAGCCAAAACGAAACTCTTGCAGCTACGTAATCGGCTTCATCAGGCAGGACGCAGTGGGATCAGCTACAGGTTTGACGCCGAGTTTTCACATCACAACAGATGTGAGTTGTGCAGGTTGAACAGTCAGTTGATCCCTGAGTTAAGGGGGAATCCTCTGTGGCCCCAGCTGCCAAGGCCTACCTGGCATATCTCTCCTTATCACCACCAGGAATCTGATCATCATACCTGCAGAGAAGACAGGACACCATGAGACGCTTCATCAGAGAATTAATACGGTACATTAATGCATGATCGCAAATGGCTGGAAGTTTGATGGTAACATGAGAAAAAACACAAAATGATGAACTGAGGATGAGCCTCCATCACTGGCAAATCAACGCTGTGCTTTCAATTACTATGAAGAGAGCAACAGCATCTCATCTCATCCTCCACTGTAACCACTCAACTTAGCAGGACAGAAGCTGCGACTGTACTAAACACGCTGTGCAACGAAAAAAGACAAACTGACGGAGGAGCAGAATAATGAAAACCACGTCAGTCTCAAAAATGAAACTGATGTCTATGATTCAACATGAGATCGACTCAGGTTTACTTCTACCGAGTGAATCCAACCTGTCGACACCGTGGACCTGGTTCCCTCTTTGTCAACTATTTCACTGTTTTGTTTTCAGTGTCCTCACCTTGAAAATTTGCTGGGACCTTCTCCGTCTTCATCATCAAAGTCCATCCTGAAACAAAACCAGTGTCCTCCAGTTTGACCTCACACCTGTGAACGACGGGCTGGTACATGTGCAGCGTGTTCCGTAGAGACACTCACCCTCCTGATCTCCGCTTGCCCCCGCGTCCCGGCACGGCTCCTCCCATCCTCACCTGACTGGCACCGACGGCTCCGGGCATCGCTACTGTACCTGGCAACTCGCTGCCCATCTCTGAAAAACACAGCATCGACACGCATACGTCAGCAAACGTATTCACGAGCTACTGCAGGTCTACTGTCGAACTGTGTCGGATACATCAAGGCGCACGAGACTCCAACCGAGGGAACATTTGACGTCCTACGTCAGTGCTGCCTGCATCGCGTCAGGTGTAAGGGTCTGCGGTTTCTTTGGTTTAGTTCTTTTGGGCAGATCTTCCACAAGAAGAACAGAAGCCAGACACAGCCCTTGAGCAAGAGGCTCAGCAGCCCCGTCGGGAGGCCGGGCTGCCGTCGACTGCTTTGTCCTTTTCAATCACCGCCGTCCCTCAGACAAGGTTACTTCTACTCCTTCCTTTCATCCCAGAGCCGACATCTCTCTACCAAACAGCCTCAGGGCGTTTATCATTCACTCATACTGGAGATTTCCTGTTCGCCAGATCAGCTAAATAGATTCAAGATGCTTCACACGTGGAAATTTTTAACTAATACTAAATCATTTGTAAAAATCACATATTAATACGTATCCATAGACAGTTTCCTACGGTCATGAGCTGGAGCCACGACATAAAGGACAAAACCCAGATACGAGATTCCAGCTCCGTCAGATGGGTTGAGGTGTTCCGGGCTTGTCCGGCTGGAAAGAGGCCCCGAGGCCATGGCCCGGCCCGGACACACAGACAGCACTGGACTTCCATAAGCCACGGCCTGGCCTGGTTCTGTAACGAGATCCCGGAACCTGTGACGGACCAGCACCGTCCAGGTTGTCTCGACCCAGCCCTGTCCAGAACTGTGCTGCGTTCACAGACAATGGGAGTTTCAACGTTTGCCAGAACTTAAAGTTTCACTGTGTCAATTTAAGAATGAGATTTTAGAAGCTTTTACAAAGCATCTTCAGTTAAACCTGAACAGAAACCAGGGTTTTTTATACTTATATGCTAGACGTGTTGCAGCTGTGTAATGAAGGCACAGAACCAGAACCAGGCTTCATTATTCTAGGGACTAATTCTAAGACACACTTACAGCTGATGGAGGCAGCTGCCATTTAAAGTCACTTGTCTACAGAAACTATCACGACTCTGGATGCGAGCGTAGCAGGTGGACCGGACCGAGTCAGCCGCGGTTGGGCTTTATTCCCTTAACAGAACCGGTACCGACATGTAAGACGCGTTATGTTCCCACCACAGCACATCTGGACGCATCCGTGTGTGCGCGGCCGGGCTCTGCAGCAGAATCCACAGAACCACCCAGATGTGAGTGACACCGTCACAATTGTCCCTTTTCACTGACAACCGAGCGCAGCGCTGCTAAACTAGCTCCTGGCAGCGTTAGCTTAGCCGGAAGCTACAGCCTGATGCTAGCGCGGCGGCGCCGGGCAGCGGGTCCGTTTGCCGTACGGTCACATTTGAGAACCGCAGAGCCGTGAAGAATGGCCGCGCTGAGTTCGGTGGGGGAAGGGGGTGGATGCTGGAGCCAGGCCTCGGCCTGCCGCTGCCCTCGCTTCGAACAAAACCCACACGGCCGCTCTGCTCCGGCCCCGCGGCGGCTCTGCTCCGCCACCGACACCGACTTACCGGACGGGTTGACGGCGGCGGGGGTTGCCATGTTGCCTCCACGGAGAAAATAACAAACGGCAGCGATGGAGATGACGCACAATACGACCACAGGGCTCCCGGGAGAGGCTGGCGAAACTCCGCGGGATCGGCTCGCAAAGCTCGGTGCGGTCGTCTCACGCCGTCAACGTGAAGGCAGATTCGTTCGAGAGGAACCGGGCGAAGGAGCGAATCCGTTTGGACCCGAGCGTTCGAAGAAGAAAAGCCGAAACCCAGACTTAATAAAATGCAAGATGTCTGAATGGTAGCACCGCGAGACTTTGGGCTCGGCTGCATAAATTAGTGCGGTGATGAACGTAAGGACGCGTTTCACATGTAGCACAGAACAAAACTCGCTTCATTCATCTGACGCCAACTCACAACAAACGTGACGTCAAGGCTCGTGAGCAGGTGAAGCGCAGGACATAATGATCACGTCAACTGTGGTTTAGGACAAATGCGCCGCAATGGTCCTTTTGCACAACATGTGGAAACACGTGTGTTCTGATCATCACACAACTGACAACAACAGTGACGTCTGCAAACCTTCACCTCGCATCACGTCTTGAAATCGTTTCCACCTTTAGTCAGAACATGTGGAACAAACAGGTTGTAGGCAGGCACTCAGTGGGTTTTCACAAGCACACAGCGTTAAAAAACAGAAACGCACAAGGTCAATAATAATAATCAATACTTTTAAATTATATTTTAGCCTCATTTGTGGAAATGACTAATTCTTTATTGAAAAGCGCAAACCATTAAAATCGTACATATTTTCCAATCATTAATGCTCCTACTGTATTTTTGTTTTGGCAAAAGGCTTGAGGCACCATGGAATCGGTTACATTTACACTAGTTTACTGTGAAGATGTGGAAAAAGAATAATCCAGTTTGTGATGCGGGAAAATAAAAGCAGTGCATCTGACACAGCATTAATAACAACGTACAAAAACCAAAAATAAGCTGTCACACGTCCCATAAAAACCAAATGAAACATAAATGTGACTGAAGGCACGAACCACGACTCCTACTAAGACAGTGTCGTAGTGGCTTCGTTTGCAGGACAAAGCCTTTTTCAGGACGTCAGCGATGCACGAAGGGATCTGGTGGTTTGCTACGTCACTGTCAGTTGTTGAGCAGCAAGCTCCTCTATCGTTTAAAAAACAGTTAATTGAAAGCAATAAAATACTAAGAATTGTTCCCTTTGCAGTTAAACACTCCAGTGTTGGCTGTAACTGTGCCACAGTAAAAGTGTTTCGTATAAAAGTCTGCGGCCTGTGGCACAAAGCGTCCAGACGGACCACTCTGACCCACGTCACCCCAGAAACGTCAGAGCAGCCATGACGGCGAAGCCCAGCAGGATGAAGAGCACTTTGAGAAGCTGCTTCCCCGGAGAGTTGAGTTCATGCGGCAGGATCTCCAGGAAGGTGATGTAAACGAACGTCCCCGCGGCGAGCCCCTCCAGGACGGCCTGGATCAGCGCTCCGGCTCCGAGCTGAGCCTCCATCACGCCGACGCCGATGCCGATGCCTATGGGCGACATCAAGGCGAACACGACGATGTAAGCAGCCACCCATAACGGAGGAACGCTGCTCTGCACCAGCTTCACCGACAGGCTGAACACGATGATGCTCTTGTGGACCAGTATGGCGATGCAGATCTCCAGTACCTGCAGGAAGCAAAGACGTTTGGAACGGAGCCGCTAACTTCCCCTTGAAAACCGTCAGATGGTGTGACGGTAACCTCTCATTGCTTAGAACAACAACTTCCACTTCTTCTAACTTATGATGCCAGCTCTCAACTTACTGCAGTCAGCAAACTTCTGGCCCAGTCTATAAATAACGTGCGCTTCAACAGAAACCGTCATGTTTGAGATCTGAGCTGAAACGTTTTCAATTCTGTTAAACTGCATAATTAAAGTCTAACCCATAACACAGATTACGTATAGATCACGTGCTAACGAGCTGAGGCTGCTCAGGCCTTGTGACCCAGTTTACACTCACATGACAGCGAGCTTTCTTTCCTACAGCTATAAATTCAAACGAAGCTTCTATTCTTGAAATCTGGCAGTGACGTGAATATGTCTCTATATTAAGTTTACTAAAGCAAAGCAGAAGTGTTAGAAACTATGAAGGCAGCTTTTGAAACTGCACGTCATGATTTCTCGGACGCTCTGGACCATCGCGCGTCAGCGTCTGCTCTGTTGGAGGCAGAAGCTTAACTGTTAAGCAGCGAGGTCCCGCTGTACCCACATCGCGCGTCTTACCTTGGAATTTGTGTTCTGTAGGCCGATAGCGAGACCCTCAAAAACCGAATGCAGTGACAGCGAGAGGAAGAGCATGAAGGACCGGAAGGAGGAGTGGGCCTGGAAGTCCACGTGGACGTGGTGGCCGCTGCCCTCCAGGTCAGGGTGTGCTCCGTGGCTGGTTTCTGGTATGAGCGGTGCCCTCTCCTCTGGCGCTCCTCCCATCCCCCTGCAGTTCAGGACAGTCTTCTCCAGAATGAGGACTATGAAGAAGCCCACAGCCATGATGAACTCAGGCAGCGGGAAGTCGGTCTGTTTGGAAGGAACGAGGAAAGTTGAACAGGCGGCCCGTCTTTACATCCTACCACAGACGTAGACGCTGGGATGCCTGACTGCTCTTGTTGCTTCAGCAACTATAAAACCCCTGAAACAAGAAAGGTCGACCCGATCTACACAGAAACACGGAGCGAGCAGGGTTCTGTCCCTATGAAGTGACGTACCTCGACCTTCCGAGCACTCAGCTCTGCGTCGATGTCTGACAGGTAATCTGGAATGATGTCCAGGAAACATGCTGCCAGGAAAACGCCGCCAGCAAAACAGCTGATTAGACTCAGAACCGTGCGATGGGTCTCTGCAAGACACAAAAATGAAACCGACTACTCGTCTTTTTTTCTGGTGTTATGACTGTTGTGACTACATTCAAATGTTACTGTCAGTCGGTGAAATAAAACCATGTTTATTTAATTGTCACGTTAGTGGAGTTTCAGGGCTGCGGGTCATGTGTTAGTTTCATTCCTTCAGAAATGAGGGATCATGTGACTTATCATGAGAAGCCAGTGAGTCACTGGAACACAGAGAAATGATACTTTCATTTCCATTTGAAGAGCTCAGGGGTCTCCAGGCTTCCTCCATCACGTGCATTCACGGAGTGATCGCCTTCATGCGTCTGTTCTCTGCAGACACATCGCTGATCATCAGCGGGTGTTTATCTACAGCCAAAACACGTGACTCCGACCTACAGACCCAGTGAATGATCCAATCACCGCGTCACTAAAACGTCCCGTCATTTAAGCTTGAATCCAACGAAGCTTCACGTCCGTTCACAGGTCTGTCAGTTAGGACGAGAATGACGCTGACAGTCCTCACCAGTAACAATAGCATCACACGGAAACACTGCATTATAGTAACATGGACCAACCTGAGCCGTTCGTGCGTCGGAACCATCGGACTCGAGCAGGGATGAACCCAAAAACCAGGGTCAAGAGCAATAAACCGAGCAACGCGCCTATTTTCACCTGGAGCAGATATTCCATGGTGCAGCAGACGGTCAGGAACCCGGTTCGCTGCGTAAAGGCCCCACCATTACACACCCTGTGCGCTCGAACGGCTCCTGAGCGAACCAGCGCTGACTGCCCGAACTGGCGCTGGAGAAGCTGGAGCAGTTCGGCCTACGGGCGCCGAGAAGGATCGAAGGGAGACGACGAGCTCTCGGTCGCCCCCCGACGGTAACACCCGGAATAGCGTGTCCGCGTCTGGAAGAGGGGTTGAATCCCGCTGGTGTTTGGTTCAAAGCCTCCAAAACATCCGAGCGGGTTCTGACTGATGGTTGTGGAGACCACGTCACGTGACGCCAGGAGGCCCAGGGGTCACAAGTGATACTGGAAACAGATTTACAGCATCTGTCTACGTTCCATGACTGTTGATACAGTCGAATGTTAACACACTGTCCTTTTCACTGCAGCGCAACCTGTAGCGTCTTGGACTGGGCTCCGGTGAACCAATCATATTTATGGTATCGTAAACGCTGTGTGTGTTTCCAGTTTACGTACACGCACACGTGTTGGCAAACCTGAACTATATGTGATATACACATATTAAACATCAACATTTATGTGTTCGCACCAAATTAAAGAACCAGCAGGCGGCGGCTTGTCACCAAACTTCCCGGACGGTCGCCACAACTTGAGCCAATCGTGACGTCATCTTCGCGCGCCGGATATGTGGACCCGTCGGAATCCCCAAATGCTGATGTGTTAAACGAAAACAGGCGACGGGTTGAGTCGTTTCTCTGCTGTTGCAGCAACATAACAACGAAGAGAAGCGGGTCAATGTTAAAGGAGACGCGGAGGAAGAGACGACGAGCCGCGACTCAACGAACGAATGGCGGTGAGACAAACTCACGGAGGCGCTGAACTGCACTCAGCCTCCACCGAACGTTTCATGTGCTGTAGGGTTGGTTCACTCTCTGAAGCTGAACAGACCGACACTGAAATGATGCCTTGCTCACCGTGTTTCCCTACAGCCCAAGGGAAAAGTTGGCACAAAGGGGAAGAAGCAGATCTATGAGGAGAACGAGGCGACGCTGAAGTTCTACATCAGAGTCATCCTGGGAGCTAATGTGAGAAATGATTGGATGAGGCCTTATTGTTCTAGCTGGATGACTTCTCAGTGAACAGCCTACGACCTTAAAGTTTAGAACTTATGACGCCAGAAAACTGAATTTGTGATGCTTGAGAATTTGGAACCTCCATTTAGTGACCACAGCTGATCAGTTGTCAGATTTCACATGGTCTGTATTTGCTCCACAGGCGATTTATGCTGCAGTGAATCTGCTGGTTTTCTACAGTTCGGCTACGTTTTGGACGTGGGTCGGTGCATTTATCAAAGACACATCTGAACGTACCTTCTTGTGCGTCTGTCACCGTCCTGACCCTGAACCTTGTCTGACTCCTGCAGCTGCTGCTGGCGTTTGCGCTGGCCGTCTACGCGGGGAGCTACCGCTCCATGTCCGCCATGGCCAAGCCGGTGTTTGCTGACGACGGAAGTCTCCTGGACGGAGGAATAGATTTAAACATGGAGCAGGGAATGGCAGAGTAAGAGGATTCCAGTCTGCATAGATTATGACGACCACTAAATGATGATGATGATATTGTACGGACTCGAGTCTTCCTGACTGCTTTTAAGGCGGGTTTGTTGGGAAAGAGAATCTTTGCGTGCAGACGTGTTATTTGTGTTGTAGGTGTGTGGTGAGCAATGGTGGATGCGTCTTATTTCTACTGTTGCCAAACCTTTGTTATTATAAACACACAGCAACAAATTCCATGATCATCTGTTGTCGCTTTAGGCACCTGAAGGACGTCATCCTACTCACAGCCATTGTACAGGTGCTCAGCGCAATCTCCACGTACTTCTGGTACCTCTGGCTGCTGGTAAGACCTCACGTAGCGCATTGGCAAGTAAAAGTATGTGAACCTTTCAGAACCGCCTGATTTTCTAGAGTAATTGGTCCTAAAATGTCAAAGACAAACATGCTGTGCCAAAATTACACAAAGGGTTCTCACAACTTTAAGATCCAACCAGACCGTAGGACTGTCGGCTCACTTACGTTTTCTTGCCACTGTAGATGTTCTACTTCCAATTCCTCTGACCTATTAAGTGCAAGTGTTGTTCATTTAATTTGTGCGTGTGTCAGGCTCCGGCCCGTGCGGTGCACCTGCTGTGGGTTAACATTCTGGGCCCCTGGTTTATGGCAGAAAACTCCTCAGCGCCAGAGGAAGTCAATGAGAAGAAGCAGAGGAGACAAGAACGCAGACAGATGAGAAGATTCTGATGCAGCAGAGCAGGACTTTTATACGAGCCGACCTCAGATACAGACGGTGAAGAACTAAATTATTCAGGAAGTTAAATCGAACATAGTAAAACCTTATGATCTACCTTCGCCCGTTTGATGTCATAATCTGTTTCTCCTTCAAACATGAAGTGTTGAATTATTTGGAAAGTCTCACCGTCCAATTATTTGTGCTAATACAGTTTTGAACAGTTTTTACTGCACAGTCCATCACACAGTTTTCTGCAGATTTATATTCAGTTAACCCCTGAATCCAAACGCTTTTCCTATGATACTTGGACGTAATTTCTTTTTCTTATTTTAGATTTAGTGATCAGTCACTTCATAGATTTTGTATGTGAGTTTCAGTTTTATAAAATCAACTGGATATGAAACAACTCAGCAACAGATAAATGGGAACATTTTTCAATAAAACAAATCCATCCAGCCAGTTGTGACGCTGAACACATTTATTTCCAATATGAAGGCTTCTGATTGTTTGGTATGATGGACAAGTAGTTTCCCAAAGCCTATTTCACATTATTAGTGAAATGCAAATGAATTGATCCGCTGAGATTTAATTTGCTCCACTTGGAGAGAATTAACACCTGCCTGACATAGATTTGCTCTCATTACTGAAATGCAACATAAGGAAACTATGTGTACATTGAATATTCCTGTCTGCATGAGGTCAGTTAAGCCTCGTCATGAGGCAAAGGATTCTCAAGTTGACTATGTGACTCTATCCAGTCTATGAAGTGATTGTGTTCAGATTTACTGCCAGTATATTCACACGTCCTTGCTCGCGCAGGTCAACAAGCTGCAACCTGAGGAACTGTGGTGTGAATCCTGTTGGGAGGAAACCAATCAGAGTTCTCTGCTCTTCCTGAAGCACTTCCAACGCGGTTCCAGGCCTCTGGTCCTACTCAGTCTCTATTATAGGGTTATAAACAAAGTCACCAAAATTAGAGCAGCACGGCATCCAGTTGTCAGGGCCAATCCCAGATGTGGGCTTTGAGAGGAGCCATGCTGCAGTGTAATTTAGCTGGTCCGCCCCACCCCCTCAACTTTGTCTTCCCTGACTGTGCTGGTTTCTGTGAGGTCTGCAGATCTCTCAGAACAGATCCATGGTCATCATCACACCGTCCTGCTTTTACTCAGAAGAGAGATGTGAAAGCGAGGATCTAGTTCACTGTGGCACTTGAAAAAGGTTCCTTCTGACAAGTTGAAGTAAGGAGCTGGATTCCATGTTCCAGGCTTAAAGAACCCCCCAAACACTCAGAGAACAACGACTGCTTAACAGAAATCATCTGACCTGAGACAAAGGCACGGAGCCACAGTGAGCAGACAGGAGCCGAGTCCGGTCCCGTTGGCACCAGCAGAGCACGGCCCTCGCGTTTTAGATGCCTTTGGACTCGAAGTCGGACAAAACAGGAAGTTCGGGGCCACTTGAGCAACAGTCGAGCTCCTGACCCCTGAACTGCAACGCTCCCTCCCTTTGGAAGTTTAGAAGGAGAATCACAAGCAGTTACATGGGACGTGGAGTAAACAGAGTCTGGGCTCTGAGATGTGGGCGGAGTCTGTGCTCGCGTCTGAACACAACTAAAGAACATCTTCAAGCTGTGGACTCCCTTTGTGCTCCTTGTAGGATTTCCAGTAGACGCCGGCTCCCGGCGCAGCCTTAAAAGGAAACCGTTGAGAACCACTTCTGCGTGTGTGTGCGCTCTACTGTATGTTTTGCATTGTCAGACATGCCCACGGGTCATTAGCAGTTCCTCTCCTCCTTTTTCTTCTTGTCTCATGACCTCTGACCTCAAGCTCCTGTGAAACCGCTGGCGTGCTGCAGATGTCAGGTCGTAGTTTTCAACCTTCGTCCATGTTACCGTACGTTACCTGCTCCTCCTGTTGGATTTGAATATTTCACATCTTTACTGACGCGCGTCTGCTTTGCTCGGTCAAACGTTACCTGCACAAGTGTCGCATTTGTGCAAAACATTCTAGGCAATTCAAGGACAAGCCAGCAAATCAGCGGAGAGTCACTGAGATTTAAAGTTAAATCCAGGATGAGTAATTAAAGAACTCAAACAGTCTTATTATTTCCAGCTTGTGTTATTTTCCTGTACTACTACACACGGTTCCTGTATTTTAGTAAAGCCTTTCTCGCTTAGTGTGATTAGTGTCTTTTTCCATGTTTATTTCTTTACATACGTGTCCTCAGAGCAGCACAAAGCTTCAAACTGAGCATCAGATGTGTCTCCAGGCGACGTCCTTATCTGATGTCTCAGGCCGAACGCTCCCACCATCGCTTCCTGGACACTTGAGCTCAGCATCAGTGACTTTTTGACATTCAGGCGCCAGTTCGTGCTCCGCTCATTACTTTGTTTGCATGTTTGCTCCTTAATTTAACAAATAATAATAATAAAAGGTCGTCTGTGAGTGAGTGCAGCCATTAGTCGCAGCAGCGGCGCCAGTGTCCACAAGTCAAGAGGCAGAACCAGAACCGGCTCCATCACACTGAGTTCTCTTCCTCTTCCTTTGTTTTCGTCCCATTTCCTTCCTTGTTTTCTTAGATACTGTTCCCCCAGTGGAAGCTGAAACTAAATACAATACTGTGAACGTAAACAAAAGTCCTCCAGCCTTGGCCTTATTAGAACCGGAGGATATAACGTCCACAGACATGGCCGCGTCTTCGTGCCTTCATCGCCCACGTGAACATTAATGGTGTTGCTACCGTCCCCACCGCTATCAGATGGTCCGGGTTCAGGGCTCAGTTCCAGGGAAGCCCCGTGTTCTGTGATGAAGGGTTTTCCAGTACCAGGGGAACAGAGGGGAGTGATTCATGAGCTAAAAAAGGACGAGAAAGACTCATGAAAAAGCAGAACAAGGAGCTTCACTGAACGTGTATCTGAGTGCGGACTGAAGGCCGTCTGAACTGTGGTTACGCCTCTGGAGCCAGAGGTCCAGCACACGGGGACTTGGGTCTGACGTGGCTGCAGTCAGACAGGTGCTCCGGCTGGGTGACGTCACCGGGCGTCAGGGTAAACCCGCCGGTAGCCTGAGAAACGGGAGCGATGGAGCTGATGACATGTCGTTCCTGCGACGGCGCTGTGGGAGCCCGCGGGTCGGCCGCTGGACAGACACGGAGACGCAGGGCATTTATTTTGGGAGGTGGTTTGGTGCCAGACTCCCTGTCTGCTGTTGGAGCAACCTTCATACAGCAGCAGCGCCTCCTCCCCTCACACACACACACACACACCTTATCAGCAGCTCACAGAACCAGGACGCTTGCACTTCCCAACGGCAACAACCACAAAGCTAATCCACAAGGAGCCGTGTGCAGTCAGAGACACCGCCAGAAACATCATGGGTCTGTTCCACACAGATGATCCCTGCCCCATGATATTAGTCCTAGTAATGGTATAAGTATTAGTGAGCTTCACCATTAGTACTGTTAACACAGAGCTGTATGAGCCTGGTGTGTGGCGGTTCCGTGTGCTCCAGACCCGCGTGTGGTTATCTCAGTAGGCAGAGATATCACTTTGCTCTCTAACTGGATTTCTACATATATGTGACCCTGAGGGAGCATCGCTCAGTCCAGTGGCGTCCTGTCCGGCCCACATTACCCTGGACGGCCCTCGGCCCTTCGTGAATTCACTGCTGCTTATTTATTCTAGTTTCATTTCTAACTCAGATTAGATGGTTCCCAAGATCAGCAGTTCCCTCAGTATTGTTATTTTATATAATTAGCACGTGTCAAAACGTGGTGTGTGAAGTTTTTCTTCTTCTAGCAGCACCAAAAAACCTGTAGCAGACCAGTTATTCGCGATGGCTGCGTTTTATATTTCGTTATAATGCGATGTTAGATCATTGACCTTTTTTATACCGTTTTAAATGAGATGTTTTTAAAATCCATCCATGTAAGTTTAATATCTAGCAACGCTGCGTCAGAGTTTAGACTCTATGCTGTGAGTTGATCACTAAATAATGTTTCCTCTGAAGTGGAAACTATTTGCTGTGTTTTGTTATTGTTTCGGCAGATGATGGCGTTTTTCTGAATGAAACTACGAGCAGCCTGAGCAGGATGTTGCGTCTTTAAGAGTGAAGAAACTCGAAACCGTGTTTGCGCAACAATCAGCGCGGCTCCCAGCCGCCAAAGTGTCTAGACTGGCACATGATGGCGGAGGGAACCAATGGCTCCAGCGCTTTCCTCTGGGGGGTTGATGGAGTCGACCACGCCGAGCAGCAGCGCTCCACGGCCGCTTCAAAATAAAAGCAACGCGTCTAGGCGGCGGAATGTCCGCTGCGTGATATGTGACTGTTGAAACGACTGTAGCTTCTTTGGCAGAACGCAGCAGGAAACGCGTGGCGTCAAACGCGCCTCTTTACTAAACACAGTTATGGGGGGTTTATTCTGAAAGGTCCTACTCGAGCAGCCCTGCTTTTATTCTGTGGACTTGACTGCTGTGTGTGTGCAGGAACGTGTGTGAGTCCGTCCGAGTGATCAAACTGTGCGGACTCCTGGAGTTCGGTCCCGGTTCCTGCCTCGTCCCCGGACTCTGGTTCCTTTTTTCGGAGCGACGGGTTCAAGCTCAAGCAGAAACTCTGGGTTCTGAGCCGTGTGATTATGGTCTGTGGACCGTGTGCGAGATCTCCCGAGTTCTGGGGAGTTCGAGGCTTAATCGAGTTGGCGACAGCGGGTCACTGAGCAGTGGCTGCGCGTAGACGTGTGGTGATGTGCGTGATGTTTAACGCAACGCATGACTGACTCCCACGTTCTGATGCTGCGCTACACCCAGAAAACTGCGACCACCGGTTGCGCATTTGGTGCGCGCCGCGCACAAGCCCCTGGTTCTGAGCGACGGCTGTAAATCGATGTGGCACCTTCCGAGCCCCGGGCGGGACCGACAGGACGCATCCAAAGCTGTCTAGGTTGTCGTATGTTCAAGTCGAAACGCTCGGGTCTTGTACGGCGACTCTGGAGAAGCCGTCTGGTCACCGAGAGCGACGGGCAGGATGGAAGCAGTCGAGGTGAGGGAGGACGCAGCCGTCCGTGTTGCAGAGGACACCCAGGAAAGCTCCACAGACACGAGCAGCGGGCGGTGACGTGCCCCGACCCGGCTCCGGGACTCACAGGGGACGCTGGAGGTCAGACAGGCAGCGTGGAGGCGGGGGCGGAGGAACGGGCGGATGGTGACCAGGGGGCCATGTGCGCCCCGGAGCTCAGACGCTCTCGGCCGGGACAGGACAGCGACAGTAGGACTGTAACGTGTTGTTTGTTTGGGGAATGGGATTTCAGTCCGCGGAGACCTTATTGGACACCGAGAAAGGACGGAGGGGGGGGCTGTCAGTGCGCACCGAGGCACGCAGGGCTGGAGGATGACCTTGCCAGTACTGCTCACGCGTTTTTGAAAAGACTGAAGGAGAGACCTCTGGACGCCTTGGTGAAGGCTGTGGAGACCAACGGAGGCATCACCAGCGAGTGCGTCATGGCGCCGGGGACGGAGCTGCGCCTGGGCGCTCTTCGCACCTCTCCGCAGAACCTCCTGTGCAGGTTGTACCGCTGGAGCGACCTGCCGCTGGCAGCGCGGCTGAAGGCGCTGTGCCACTGCCAGAGCTTCAGCGCGGCGGACGGAGCTAAGGTGTGCTGCAACCCGTACCACTACAGCCGCCTGTGTGGGCCAGGTAAGGAGGCGTCACCACGCGTGTTTATGGGGGTCTCCCGCAGGTTGAGAGACAGGTGGAGGCCAAACGGAGCGAAAGGACTGAAGCTCCAGCTTATGATTGATGGTCTTTACGCAGAATAAATGGGGATTTCCAGTGAGGTTTGCCCGAGGCCTGCAGCTAAAGAAGAATGTGATTGTTAATTAAAGTGTCAAAGTTATTTCTTCTTCATTGTAAGATGCAGCGCTCGAAGCCTGCGGGACAAAAGTCGCTGCTGTTCGTTTTATCGCCTTTCATTTCAGAATCGGTTCATACTTTACTTCTCTCAGCCACATTCCAAACACATGACTCTCTCATTTAAACCTGCACAAAACGCCGCTGCTCCCACATCGTCCAACTGAAGGTCGCTCTCAAGTTGCACCCGGGCTCCTTCTCCCTGACAGGACCTCCTCCTGTTATTTCGGCGAAGGAGTGCCGATAATATACAGTTTGCTTAGTGCTGGCGCCAGACTGACTCGCTGTGCATCTGACTGACTGGAGACTCCGGCAATTACTGGCCCTGCTCTTAAAGGGGCCGCTGGAGCAAAGCCACAGGTTTAAAGAAGAAACGTCCAATATGCTGTCAGCATCCCTCACATGAGAAACAGCTTGATTGTTGGTCATCTTTAGCTTTGTCTTTGTATTTGCAGAGACTCCTCCTCCTCCGTACTCTCTGCCGCCTCCGGATGAGCGCACGCCGCTGGGTGAGTTTCGTCCCGTCCAAGCCACGGCGTCGGCTCTGCCTTCGTCTCTCGTGTCCTCACGCCGAGCCTCTGCTTTCTCTTCTCTCAGACTCATCTCTGTCTTACACTGCCGCTGTGCCGCTCGGCTCCGGGCCCGTTCCGCCGTCGGACCACACAGGTGAGTGACGGCGCCGTACGATGACACTTCTGTTTGTCAGAAGAAGGAACCTCTGCCACAAGCGTGAGGGTCTGGAAGCACGAGTGGAAACAGTTCACACACACACACACACACACTCTGTGAGTGTTTACATTAAAGGGTAAATCACATTGCTGCTGCTGTTGTGCTGAGCTTTCCTTCCTCTGGTCAAAGGACATAAAGCTCCTATTGTCAGAGGCTCGAGGGCACGGTGGGGGTCTGGGGTCTCTCGCTATCTAGCGTAGCCTGTCTGGCTCGTCCCTCTGCTTTCTCCACAGCAAAATATTTCGCTGGGATGAAACTGCAGTGAGATCCGATCCCCTGCCTCCCGAGCACCCATCCCCCTCTTTCCCTCTTTCTTCCCTCAAATCCCTCCATTCCTCTCGGCCGCTGAGCAGGGGAAAGAGGCTGGCATTGTAGGGGCGGAGGCGTAGGGTTGTGTGCGGGGGCCGAGGGCTGCTTGTGCCTGGAGATGATGAAACTGGAGCTTTATTTGTTGACGTGCTGGGTTCTGGTGGAGAAACCCACAAAGCTCCTCGATCGACCTCCGTGACACCTGTGAAGTGTGTGAGTCCAGGCTGGGCCTGAGCCGCTGGCTTCTTTGTCCATTGTTACATAAAGCGGTGAAATAGTGACGATGTTAGAATCGCGAACGGTCTGAGCTTCGAGCTGTGATGCTGAGAGCGGGCGCGTGGTCTCTGGTGCCCTGCCCCCACGGCTCAACGCTGGAGCCCACAACCCCAACGAGGCCAAGGAATCGGCGACGAGGTTCACAGGTTATCGGGACAACAGGAAGTGAGCTGAGCACTAAGCCCCTTCGGCGCGTGTCAAAGGTCGCGTCAGCTGTGCCCAGCGCTGACCTTTGCCCCGTTAAAGCCAGCGAGCGGCAGGTCCGGGTCTGCGATGGCTAACGTGAGGCTAGAAAGCCCAGCGTGTGAGACGGGGAGGAATGTGTGTGTGTGAAAGATCGTCTGCGAGGACTCACATAGGGGCTCTGCCAGGACAACAACGCAATCACACACACCGGTCATGTGCTCGGCTGGACTTTCAGAGCTGTTTTCACATTGCAGTCGTTTAAATACATTCTGTGCAGCGGTGGATGGAGGACGGAGCTGCTGATGTTCACGGCGCCGCTATGTCAGAAAACGGTTCCTCTTTACCCTTTAATCATATTTTGGTGACTCGTTTGCCTGAGCTGAGCAAGGTATCAGCCAAACATCCTGCCTCAAAGTCCTGTCTGCACCCGTGAATCGGCCCTTTGACTGGCGGGGCACGGCCCAGGAATGTTGGGAAACTGGGGGCGTGGGGTCTCGGAGGCAGCGCGACACCCGATACGTGTCTGAACATATCGCGTTAATACTGACGCGACGTGGAGCCGAGCTGATTTTCTCGGAGGCCTGGGAGACGCTGCCTGCACCAGGCTGAAGCTCTGCAGGTCCAGGCTGACGCGGCGTAAATCAGCGTCTGCAGGGACGACCTTTACATCCAACCTGTCGCCATTTCCTCGGGTGTTCACGACTCAGCTCTCGGCTCTTTTGTGATCTTCTTGGATTCACGTGAATTGATTTTCTGCTCTTTTAATTCTGCAAATGTGAATCACTCGATGTAAACCTGCAGCTTCAGTGTAGTTGGACTAGTTCAACTGTGATCATCACACGTATGAATCCGAAGACTGATGTGTTTGACTACATCTATTGATTGATGGTAATGTTCTTGTTCAGCGCTTTGACACACAGTCCTACGATTGGTGGGTGACAGCTCTGCCTCTGAGCCACTGCTGCCCCTGGTAGACTGATTGGTTGATAGACTGATTGGTTGATAGACTGATTGACTGATTGGTTGATAGACTGATTGACTGATTGGTTGATAGACTGATTGACTAATTGGTTGATAGACTGATTGGTTGATAGACTGATTGACTGATTGGTTGATAGACTGATTGACTGATTGGTTGATAGACTGATTGACTAATTGGTTGATAGACTGATTGGTTGATAGACTGATAGACTGATTGGTTGATAGACTAATTGGTTGATAGACTGATAGACTGATTGGTTGATAGACTGATTGGTTGATAGACTGATAGACTAATTGGTTGATAGACTGATTGGTTGATAGACTAATTGGTTGATAGACTGATTGGTTGATAGACTGATAGACTAATTGGTTGATAGACTGATAGACTAATTGGTTGATAGACTGATTGGTTGATAGACTGATTGGTTGATAGACTGATTGGTTGATAGACTAATTGGTTGATAGACTGATTGGTTGATAGACTGATAGACTAATTGGTTGATAGACTGATAGACTAATTGGTTGATAGACTGATTGGTTGATAGACTGATTGGTTGATAGACTGATTGGTTGATAGACTGATTGACTAATTGGTTGATAGACTGATAGACTGATTGGTTGATAGACTAATTGGTTGATAGACTGATAGACTGATTGGTTGATAGACTAATTGGTTGATAGACTGATAGACTGATTGGTTGATAGACTGATTGGTTGATAGACTGATTGGTTGATAGACTGATAGACTAATTGGTTGATAGACTGATTGGTTGATAGACTAATTGGTTGATAGACTGATTGGTTGATAGACTGATAGACTAATTGGTTGATAGACTGATTGGTTGATAGACTGATAGACTAATTGGTTGATAG
Organism: Macropodus opercularis; assembly: GCA_030770545.1. NCBI lineage: Eukaryota > Metazoa > Chordata > Actinopteri > Anabantiformes > Osphronemidae > Macropodus > Macropodus opercularis. The sequence continues at coordinate 315,164 of CM061091.1, forward strand.
ACTGATAGACTAATTGGTTGATAGACTGATTGGTTGATAGACTGATAGACTGATTGGTTGATAGACTGATAGACTAATTGGTTGATAGACTGATTGGTTGATAGACTGATAGACTAATTGGTTGATAGACTGATTGGTTGATAGACTGATAGACTAATTGGTTGATAGACTGATTGGTTGATAGACTGATAGACTAATTGGTTGATAGACTGATAGACTAATTGGTTGATAGACTGATTGGTTGATAGACTGATAGACTGATTGGTTGATAGACTGATAGACTAATTGGTTGATAGACTGATTGGTTGATAGACTAATTGGTTGATAGACTGATTGGTTGATAGACTGATAGACTAATTGGTTGATAGACTGATTGGTTGATAGACTGATAGACTAATTGGTTGATAGACTGATTGGTTGATAGACTAATTGGTTGATAGACTGATTGACTAATTGGTTGATAGACTGATTGGTTGATTGACTGATTGGTTGATAGACTGATTGGTTGATAGACTGATTGACTAATTGGTTGATAGACTGATTGGTTGATTGACTGATTGGTTGATAGACTGATTGACTAATTGGTTGATAGACTGATTGGTTGATAGACTGATAGACTGATTGGTTGATAGACTGATTGGTTGATAGACTGATTGGTTGATAGACTGATTGGTTGATAGACTGATTGGTTGATAGCACCTCAATGAGCTTTGACGTGTCCACGTATTATTCTGTCTATGAAGTAGTGGCTTTGTTGTGTTTTTGCTCAGTCTTTATTTTCTCATTTGAGCCTGCTGTCATTTAATTTGCTTGAGTTTTATTTCTTCTACTTCTACTTGTTCGTATTCTCCTTCCTTCTCTTGTCTTTCTTCTCCTTCTCTTTCAGGCCTTCACATTTTAAAATAAGGTTTAAATTACAGGACTGACTGTGGCTTTCTGTTCCCTCAGAGTTTTTGCCAACTCGCATTTGGCTTTTAATGGAATCTTGCCATGTTGCTGAACCTAAAGATTCTTTGCAGATGTTGACTCTGTCGCTGCACTAGGACCGTTTATTTACGGGCGGTTTCAGGAGACGTAGCTGCCTGTTGTTGTGCCTTCTCTGCATCCGTTAAATAAGTATGTGATTTATTAATACATTTGCTCCATATTCGACTAACATGGGAGAAGTGTACGAGGCACCATAGTTCACCTGCACATAACCTCAGAGGACCAAACCATGGATGTGAGACCACGTTCTGGATCAGCAGAACTGCTTCACACAGACATCAGACTTCAGGTCATGAGCTTTTCAGGATTTTAATCAATAACCTGGTAACCAGTTGTTCTACTGCAGGTGTCGCCCTGGACTGAGCCAGTACTGTGAATGCTCTGAATACTGTGAAAGCTTTGAGTACTGTGAAAGCTTTGAATACTGTGAAAGCTTTGAGTACTGTGAAAACTCTGAGTACTGTGAAAACTCTGAGTACTGTGAAAACTCTGAGTACTGTGAAAACTCTGAGTACTGCGTCTTTCTGTTGCAGTGCGGCCTCGCTGGGTTTTTAGAGAACGTCCACATGAGGTTTTAGGAGGAATTTCATAGCTTCCTTGTCCATAGTGGGACAAATGGACACGTCCCATCAGTACCTGTGTGTGATTATGTTGTGAGGAGTGAAGGCCATTGAGCTGGAGCACGTGAGGAGCAATCAGAGACCTGACCCCTGTGACTGGCTCAAAGGGGAGGAAGTGCTGAGGAAGAGGGTCTGTCCAGGAATGTGCAGGGAGGGAGCTGCAGCCTTGAAAAGCAGTTGTAGTGGAAACGTTTATGTCAGACAAAGACACCACCTCAACGTCTGACTGGACACGATCTGGCACCGAGGCCACGCGCTGGTCGACCCGTGCGTCCGGACGCCGCAGCTGCAGAACCATCAGCTGTTGAACGACGAGCAGCCTGCAGCCTCCGCTGGGCTGATGCTGAATGAAGCAGGTTGGACGCTAGCAGGCGTCTCCTCCTGGACGCGTCGGTGACTTTACTGCTCAGTTGGTGTGAAAGTTCAGGCTTGTGCTTAGGAAACAGGAAGCATCAGCCCGTGTGTGTGTTCGTCAGCCCTGTGATGCCACAGATATGGTTAGTTGTCTGACACCGAACAGAGCCGACCACTTCGGGGGCTGACGCTTCTCGCCCTCTGTTCCGTGTGACTTTGGGGGAAATTGGAGGAAGTAAAATGGAAGCAATGCTTTCAGACTGACGACGGTCGCTGGCTCCTTCCTCCTCCTCCTCCTCCTCCTCCTCACCCCAACCACCTACTTCTGTCAGCGCAGTGGAAGAGTCTAATAACTGGAGGGAATCTAATCCTTGGCACAGGATGAAAGACGGGGTCTCCCTCCCTCTCTTTCTCACAGTCCTCTCTCTCGCTTCATTTTTTCCGTGGACGTTGGTTGTGCTTGGCAGGTTCTCGCTCATAGTCTCGCTTCTTATGGCTTAGCAGGAGGAAGCCTCTGCTGCTCTGATGGGGAAGTATGTTGAAGTATGTTTATTCTAATCCGTCTGTGCTAACCAGCAACAGAGAAACTCGGTTGTGTCAGCATTAAGGTACCAGCTCGGTCCCGTGTTTCCCCACATTCACATGCAAAACACAAAACAGAGAAAAAGTCAGTCCGGTTCATTATTATTATTATCTTTCTATTTATTACTGAAGCCAGTCTGGTTGCCCATCTTCTCCTCCTGTCAAAGGAACCTAGTCATTAAAAACCTGTAGCTTCTGATGGAGGTGAATCGATGCATCATGAGGTTAAAGGGCAGGTTTCCATGGTGTATTGCTTTATTTATTATGCAGCTGAAAGCCCTGAAAATCTGTATCTATCTATCTAAATTTGTGTTGCTTTGTTGGAAGGAAGAAGTTGGTTGTAAACTGTGTTTGTGAGAGCGTTGCAGTCTGCAGCAGTTGGCAGCCTGGAATTCACTAATGACACATGTGGGCTTCAGATGAGAAGTGTGTGTGTGTCTCCTCCTCCCATCACCGTTGCCCCCCCTCCTGAAATGAAAATGGGTGTTGTGCAAACATCACACACCTTCCCTGATGTTGGTCCCAGTTTCACCAGGAGCAGCTTGTTAATGGAAGAAGGGCCGCGGCCGTTGGGGCTGTGAGAGGAATGAGGCCACAGGCACACGGGTCTTTAAATCCTGTGTCAATAGAGTCTCTGGAGCAAAATAATGGCATCAGTCTGTGTGGGACTTAATGTGAGCTGATAGCGTGAGGGCCGGGGTCAGGGGTCACGGCCTTGTGCTGGGTTGACAGAGAGCTGAAGGCTTCTCTGTAGGGCTTGGCCTGAAGGAGCTGATGTCAGTGGAATAGCCACCCGTTGTTTTCTGTTCACCGTCCTCCCTGACGTGGCTTCTGGCTGAAGTTACCTTTCCTATGACCCCTTATTCTACGGGTTGAAGGAGCTCAGCATCGTCAGGTGTCTAAGACGTTGTCATTAGAAAGCAGCTTTACCAATGCGAACCTCTTCTCCTCCCCTCAGACACTGGTACCTCGCTGGGCTCCTCGACCTCCGGCGGGCATCGCTCTCACTGGTGCAGCGTCGCTTACTGGGAGCATCGCACACGCGTAGGTCGTCTTTATCCGGCCCACGAATCTTCGCTCAGCATCTTCTATGACCTACCTCAGGGCACAGGCCTCTGCCTCAGCCAGCTCCACACCAACGCTCATCTCGCAGGCCGCAGCAACGCACAGCAGATACGGAGTAAAATCGGGTTCGGCATCGTGCTGAGCCGCGAACCGGACGGAGTCTGGGTGTACAATCGCAGCCAGCACCCGGTGTTCGTCCACTCCGCCACTCTGGACCCTCCCAGTGCTCGAGGGCTGAGCGTGAAGAGGGTGATGCCCGGCTTCTCGCTGAAGGTGTTTGACTATGAGCGCTCCAGCTGGATGACGGAGCACGGCGTGAAGCCCGAGACCCACGAGGGGCCCTGGGACCCTCACAGTGTCCGCATCAGCTTCGCTAAAGGGTGGGGCCCTCGCTACTCCAGACAGTTCATCACGTCGTGTCCCTGCTGGCTGGAGGTGCTACTCAGCACTCGCACATAGCACACGGACCCCTGAGGCCTCCTGTCGTCCACCTAGAGCTAATATAAAATGTCTATATTATATCAAATCTATTATACATGTAAATACTTCAGCCCTTTTGTACAATATCTTTATTTATGTATAGCGTAATGTGTATATGGACAAAATAAAAAGGAACAAAATATGCACTGTTCACTTCCATGTATGCTTCGGTCTCAGATGTTTGGCTTGTTCTCCTGCCTTAGTTCCATCAGAAGGTTTGCCATAATAAAGGGTTTGTATTGAATGGGTGTGTTCTCTCACGTGTACCTGTACAGAACCTCACAGGATGAACGCGTCCAGCCTCAGTCCTGTCTTCACTGGGTGTTCGTGAACCACAGCGGACGGATGGAAGCGTCGTCTGTCAACGTAACGTCTGTGTGTTTGCAGTAGAAGCCGTCCAACCTTCCAGAGACGCGTGTTTAGGAGCTGCAGCGTTTCTGCTTTGACCCTGAAGCTGTAATTAACTGCAGCTTGATTACAAAGCTGCAGCAGTCAAAAGCCCCCACGGTACGTCCTCCGCATCACAGGCCTCACAGCGACCCTGAAAGCTGCGCAGCGTCCAAACGTCCCGTGTCTGTTCCAGCCGAGGCTGCTTTTCCAGGCAAAGTGTGGATTTGTGGTTGGGACACGATGGGAGGATTCAGGAGGGACTGGGGGACGCGGCTCCAACGGTCTTCGCTTGCTGTGGACGGGGTTGAGGCTCGTCCCCGGGCTGCGGTGAGCTGTGACCTCGCTGTGAACCGAGCGAATTCTGCCACCGGCTCCAGCGTCTCATTATCCCAGTCCAGATTATGACATGTAATTATGTAAATGAACAGATTAAGGGCTGCGATTTAATGGAAGACGTGTGTCTGCCCGTCATTTCAGTATGTTAGCGCCCAGGCTCTGCTGTGAACTAAACGCATCCGTGTGCTTCTCAGCCTCCGAACGAGTGCGAGCGCGTCTTTGTGTAGCTGCGTTAAGCACCGTGTGTGTCAGCCATAGTGTAATTATATGCAGACACACTAGGGTGGAGGCCTTCTCTGCTTTGCCACAGCCAGTCCTGCCCGAAGCTGCTCCACGGGTGAACAGCAGCCAAGACACTGGACCTGAGCCCCTCAGCTCGGCCGCAGGGCTGACAGGCGACTGGAGGAGAATAGAAACCGAGGCTGAACGAGCTCACGTTGCATCGACTAAACTCAACATCATCATGTGACAGAATAAACAAAAACAGTTTCCCAAGCAAGAGTTTAACGACTCAAACCCTGAATTTAATGAACGTTACTGTTTGAAGAGAGATATTTTGTCTGTGCTAATCAAGATGAAGTGGAGGTTTAGCATTTAAAGAACGGTCATCGTGTGGTTTAGCTAATTCTGCTTTGAATTTGGCATCACTTGATCTTCCTTCTTTTTCTTGTCAGACAAATAAGGAGAATTTATGCCTGAGCTGAGTTTCGTTGGTACCAGCTTTGAAACAGTCGTCACAAGACTGGAGGACGTTTCAGCGTCCAGAAGCTTAAAAGACGGAGGAAGACGCCTTTTACATTTGAGTTTGAATGACCGGTGCTGACGGAGCTGCAGACCGTGAGGTGGTCCAGCGTGGCAGCGGTTGTTCAGGCCCAGAGCCACAGCAGCGCAGAGGAATTGCTCTTAGACCAACAATCAAACCAGCTTCACTTCTGTTTTCAGTTCCGAGGACGTTTACCAAGCACAAAAGCTCGCTGCTCAACCAACGTCAGCTCCACTTGGCTCAGGCCGGAGTGTTTTCCATACTGTGGGTCTCTGCAGGCAGGAAATGCTGTCACTGCTCTGCTTTCCGTGCTCGTGAGGCCTCCAGAGTTTCTCCGTTCAGCTCGGACCTGCTTGGACAGACAGTCACCGTGTTCCTTAATCCAACCGAGCTGCTCGACTCTGGCCTGTCGCAAATCGTCATTCCCACACCTGCTGTTCAGGTATTAAATTCAAATATTCCTTCTAAATGACACGGATGATATATTATCAGGCCTCGAAGCCTTTCATCTTGGTAAGTGCAGAGTAATTACACTAAGCAGCTGAACACACGTCATGTACAACCTGCGACCGGGACCAAACCGTGCGTTGGCAGAGAAACGAGCCACACGCTGAGACATTAAAGACTCTTTCATGTGCGTCTCTTTCTTCTTCTCTTTCTCTCTTTGACACACACATTATTCCTCATATCAAAGCGCTTCAGGAAGCTACAGAGGCGTATTGTGAAGCAGTCAGAGGCAGAGACAGTTTTCATCTGTGTCTTTGTCTGCAGTTTGGTGTTAAAAGAGGAATAAAAGGCTGGAGCTGAGACGTCTGGTCTCTAACAGACCTCGTCTCCTTTTCCTACAACTGAAGCCTCATGAAGTTCGACTGACCTTCGATCCTGAGAAGTCGAACCAACGTTATTCACAGCAGCGAAGCGCTTTAGCCCCAACTTCCACTTGATGTGCTGGAGTGTTTTGCGTCGTGCTGCCACTGCTGCTCAGGTGTTGATGCTTATTCTGTCAGAGGTGTATGAAGCTGTCAGTCAAAGCTGAGCCTGAAGGCACCGTTGCCACAGTTCTGACGTCCCGTGAACGCAGCACTGACTGGAGTAAACTATGACAGACGCAGCGTTTAACTAGTGTTCCATGAAATATTTACCTCTTCTCTGCTTCTCACAAACTTTTTTACCGTCACTTGCCAGGTCGATTCGTCCTTAACCTGTAAATGACCATGTTGTGCAGAGACGTGAATGAAGATGACGGGAAGACGCTGGAGAATCAGCTGAGAGACGACTTTACAGGGTTATCACTGTCTGGGGGAACAGATGGATACCAATTCATCTCTGACAGACAGACGGACGGACGGACAGACAGACAGATGGACAGACAGACAGACAGACAGACGGACAGACAGATGGACAGACAGACAGACAGACGGACGGACAGAGACAGACGGACAGACAGACAGATGGACAGACAGACAGATGGACAGACAGACAGATGGACAGACAGACGGACGGACAGAGACGGACGGACAGACATGTAGACAGACAGATGGATGGACAGACGGAAGGAGAGACAGACATGTAGACAGGCAGACAGACAGATGGATGGATGGACAGACGGAAGGAGAGACAGACATGTAGACAGGCAGACAGATGGATGGACAGACAGAGACAAACAGATGGACAGACAGACGGACGGAAGGACGGACAGACATGTAGACAGGCAGACAGACAGACAGATGGATGGACAGACAGAGACAAACAGATGGACAGACAGACGGACGGACAGACAGACATGTAGACAGACAGATGGATGGACAGACAGAGACAAACAGATGGACAGACGGAAGGACGGACAGACATGTAGACAGACAGATGGATGGACAGACAGAGACAAACAGATGGACAGACAGACAGACGGACGGACGGACAGGCAGACATGTAGACGGACAGATGGATGGACAGACAGAGACAAACAGATGGACAGACAGACAAACAGACGGAAGGACGGACAGACATGTAGACAGGCAGACAGACAGACAGAGACAAACAGATGGACAGACAGACAGACGGACGGACGGACAGGCAGACATGTAGACGGACAGATGGATGGACAGACAGAGACAAACAGATGGACAGACAGACAAACAGATGGAAGGACGGACAGACATGTAGACAGATGGATGGACAGACAGACAGAGACAAACAGATGGACAGACAGACAAACAGACGGAAGGACGGACAGACATGTAGACAGGCAGACAGACAGATGGATGGATGGACAAACAGACGGACATGAAGACAGACGGACGGACTGTTCTTGCTTCTTCCTCCTACACCCTGGCCTGTATTCCAAGCGTGACCAGTAGGTCTCTGCCGGCCTTTCCGCACCTTCCATCCTCCGCCCGGGCTTTGGAATCTAACGTTTCCTGTTCACTGCTGCCATCACCTGGTTCAAGTCTATATTTAGTGATCGTGAAGTGATGAGCATGTTCTGCATTTGCACTTTAAACCAATGGTTCATTAACATATTTATTTAGTTTATGTCTAGGTTTGTTCGTGTTTCCTTTTGATGAAATAGTCGATGTGAGCAGTCAAAGCAGTTAAATTAATCTAAGTCTGAATATTTTAGACTTTATTTAACATTATTTTATTAGAAACCAGCAGAAAACAGCAGCTGCGGCTTCGGACCGACTCCGAACCTGCTTCATCCTGCACCAGCAGCTCTGGGGTATTAGCAGCTTTAAAGTATTTAGTCAATAAAAAACTAACGGTGGGTCGGAAATGCTTTGGTCGTGTGAGCTCACATAGCTCGCTAGCTTAGCGGCTAATGTTAGCTGCTTAGCTAGGGTCACTCAGCCCCACGTGGCTAATTACCGTCCTCGCTCGACTAAGATGGCTGTGAAGCTGCTTCTACTACAACAGAAACACCCCAGAACCACTCATCCGTTCAGATTAACAGAACCTCGGCCTAAACTGAGATGAGCGGGACTGACGTGGTTCGTGTTAAGGCCGTTTTCAGCATGAGTCCAGCCACAAACTACCGCAGGGGCCTGTGACCACGTGCTCGGTCTTCTGCGCATATGTTGTCTGCTTGTTGTATAAAAGCAAATGGGAACCGGACCCGATCTAAGCGGCCTCACACAAGCCCACGTAGCAGGGTGGTTCTGGACGTCATTTACTCCCTGTCACGTCATCAGCTGGTGACTGAACCAGCAGGTGTGGTCGTTTTGGTGGCGTCCATGTTGTCGTTCTGTTCTGTTCAGTGGACGCTTCTATTAAGACAAAGTGCCGATGATCTGAACTGACGGACGTACGAAACAAATGGTTGTAGTAAAGCCTGTCGCCACCGGGGGGCGCGATTTAGCTGTTTTACATCCGGAACACGTCAGGAGACAATAGAAACGTAGAGTTTGTCTTTTGTTTTTAACATTTCTGATGCGCGCTGATAAGGTCAAATATATGTGAATTATAAATTCAAACGCTTGTGTGATTGGGTCTGTCTCTTACGTCTTTGCTTCTGCTTAGTATTAAGGTGATGTTTGCTTTTGGCTGCTGTTCTTCATACATGACTTCATCCAGCCTCAGCAGCTGCCACATGCAGTGAGCTAATACTAAGAGTCCAGTGAAGGAACGTCGTTTGTTGCGTGACACAGTGAGACGGCGGACGTAGGTTTACTGCTTCGCATCCCTGCGGGGCTGCTGATGGTCGTGTGCAGTTGTCGACCAGTAAACTGAGCGGTTTCGCAGGAGCGTTGGTCTGTGTGTGTGTCGTAGAAGCCGAGCGTCTCCGTCCAACCAGTCCTGGTGTTTCTGGCCTCATGAACCTGCTCCGCGTTCTGTCTCCTGCTTCTTGTTCGGCGCCGGTTCTGCCGTTTCTCTCCGTCATCAAGTCTGTAACATAGCGTCAAGTAGCTTCAGATGATTTTCACAACATCAACAAACCGAACTGGATGCGAGTGTGTTTTAGACATGAGCTACATATTTAATTATAGGAGATAAACATTTAGCTCCGTATAGTTTGCGTTAAATTCTCTGGTACAGTAACAAACACACTCATCATTTAGTTGTGTGGCCTCGTCTGCCCTCTCAAAGCCTGGACTCCCTCCACTCGTCGGATGTCAGCGACGTGTTAAAGCGATGAAGGCCGTGATCACTTGACTGAGAAACTCTATCCTTCACTCACTTCCTTTAAGTGGCTGTTAAAGAGTCCTGACCCTTGAAAGGAAACGTTCATACACAGAACTATTTCAGATCAGTTCTGTTATTTGA